>WNYD01000007.1:0-459928 GCA_021396205.1 Sporothrix brunneoviolacea | reverse complement strand
CTAACCTAACCCTAACCTAACCCTAACCTAACCCTAACCTAACCTAACCCTAACCTAACCCTAACCCTAACCTAACCCTAACCTAACCCTAACCTAACCTAACCTAACCCTAACCTAACCCTAACCCTAACCTACGCCGGCAGCGTCGCCGTCACCGGGTCGTCGAGATCGGCGTCTTCGTATATAAACAAAATCTCTTGTAATACGTCGCCTTTCGTTTAATGCACGTTACGGAAGTGGTGCTTAATCGCGTCGCCTGGCCGTACCGCTGCCTTACACTTCCGACAGACAAGAACCCGGTACGTGGGTTCGAAGAAAACAAGCTCGTTCATGTTAATGAGTAGACGCAGCGCCGTCGTAAGAAAAAGACAATTAAAGAAACGAGAAGAGTAAAAATAAAAAAAAAGTAAACGCTTTATACAGACGCGACTTTACACGCCATTTTACATTTACGCGAAATCCTTATCCTTGTCCTCTTCTTAGCTAGTAATTTCCCCTTTCTACGTACGCGTAGCCCAGCGCTGGCGTTCATAAGATCTAAATCGGGGTTTTCGGGTTAGTGTAAGTGGGGTAGTAGTAGAGATTCGACCAATTAGCGCTCCAATCCTGTATGAACGGATTCTGTATGAAAAAAAAACACGCTAAAATTTTTCCCACACAAATTTGTCCCAATTAGGCCGTTTTTATGATGAATCGTCTTACGGTGCCGCCGAGGCCCTTGTTTTAGAGTAAGGCCGATATTTTATTAAAAAAATATTTTAAAAGAACACGTTAAACGACGTACCGACTTTTTTTATATAACGGAGAAAAGGATTTTATTAAAATATCTTCTTTAAATAAGTGTTAGTTTACGTAACGTTATCGTTTTACTATATAAGCTATTATATATAAAGTCGTTAACTACACGGGGACGTTTATTATATAACACGTTATTAGTGTAAACGTAAAATTAACCCGGTATTTTTATAGTGTAATAAAACTAGTTCTTTTTAAACTTCTTAAAAGACGGAAAAGGCCCTTGTTTTAGAGTGGGGCCGATATTTTGCTAGAAAAATATTTTGAAAGAACACGCTAAACGACACACCGACTTTTTTTGTATGGCGGAGAAAAGGATTTTACTAAAATATCTCCTTTAAATAAGTGTTAAATATATTAAAAAGGAGTAACGAAACACTTATCTCGAGGATAAAATAGTCTTAAAAGGGGGATAATTATTATAAAAGACGATATTATAATAAGTGTACTAACTATAACGTAACTAGTACGGCCGTTAAATAAAGCGATAAAAAACTACGAACGGTTTAAGAGCGACTAACGATTAATCCACTTATTACACATTAACGTTATAAAAAACTAACACCCTCCTTTCTTTAAAGAGTTAAACATCGCCCACTCTTAATAACGAAGACTTAATAAGAATTAGTCTATGTTTTATCCTACCATACTAGTTATTATAATATACCCTTTCTTACTCTATATTTTACCTAGCCACTAAGTATCTCTTTAACACTTTTATTAAAACGAGTAGTATTTTATTAAAATAACGAAACGACGGAAAATATCGTGAACGAACTAAGTGTATATTAATTAACTCTCTTTAAAAAAGATAAATTATATAAAATACTTTTTATATAACCTACACTTTTAAGTTTTTAAGTAAAAATCTTATTAATAACCTTTTTTATATATTTTTTAATATAAAAAGTAAGACTAAAATTAACTTTATTTTTTTTCGGTTAGTTTTTAATTTTTTTAACACTATAACTACGTATTTCGTCTATAATATTTATTATATTAATAAAGTTTAAAATAAAAACACGGTTAATACCGATTAATAACGTTAAAGTAAAAAGAATTTAACGTTAATAAGACTAAACATATTAAACTAAAAAAGAAACGAAAGAGGATTTAATATAAAATAATAAAACCCGTGGTTTTTTATTTAATTATAAAAGAGAGTTTATTAAATTAATAACTATAAACGATATATTATTATATAAAAATATATTATAATAAAGGTAAATTTTTAATATTAAGTTTTAACGTAATAAATTATAATAAAAGTCTTTTAACTTAAAATAAGTAAAATCCACTATAATACTAAAAAATAAAAAAATTAATATAAAATAAAAATAAAAGAATACAAAAAAAACCCGTATTATACATCCTCGTAACACCGGAATTAAACGCGTACATATAAATAAAAACAAGACTAAACAACAAAAAGCATTCTTACAAAAACGACACGGATTTCTTATAAAATTAAAGGGGGGCTAGAAAACGAAAAGGATTTCCTACATACAATTAGTGTCATGTCTATATACACTAGACCAACCTAGTCCTAGGTAGAAACCTGATTCGAGAATTGATAAACGTATAATTGAGATAAATGCATTTGTACAATATAAAAAATAGACCCCTAGGGTAAACGTAGTTATCGATTTAGCGCATTTTCACCTTCGGCCATTTGGTCAACCGTAGTCGGGCCGCCTAGGGCGGTCGGGCAAGGCAGAACGCCTTGGGGCTGAGCCAGTCACTAGCCACAAGGGGTCACGTAATAAACCTTAGTTAACATCGGACTATCTGTATACCGTTACGCCAGGTGACGGCGAGGTCGAAGACGCGGGTGCCCTTCTTGATGCTGTCGAGGATGTAACATATTCTCCGACGTATGTTAATATACGATCGCTGCTATAGGAGTTAGTAGCGTATATTGCGAGCCGACTACGGAGTAGCTAACTCTTAAGGTGCTCCATTCCGAGACTCGCTATCGGCGTCGGAATGCATAGCTACCCTAGATCATGTCGTTCTTGAATCCTACCCCGCAATTTGAAATCAACGGTGATCCTGTGGTGAATCATAGGTGCCGAGGTCTAACCCCGGTGGCCTGACGGCTATCTCTTAGAAAGCAGCAGGGCACGGTGTCGTCCGTCCTCTCACTCCCCAACTCGATTTCTTTTTGCTGCTACCTGTGCCCGCGCAAAATGTCTCCTTCTGCACTTGAGACCGCCTCTGCCGGCGCCCCGCCGGCGCCATCGGAGGACTACTACCGGGCCAAGCTAACGGTCGTGATGCCCACGGCTTCCTAGGTGGCCCTGCCCTCGTTTAGCGGCGCGTACGAGGCCCAGGCGTACTGGAAGCACCGCCTGGTGCTGGCGTTCCGCATCTTTGCCAAGTTTGGCTTCGAGGACGGCGTGGCTGGACACATCACGCTGCGGGTGAGCATTTGACTTGGGGGGGAAACCGAAGCGCGATGGAAGATCCACGGCCGACCAGCAGGACCCCGTCGAGCCGACCAGCTTCTGGGTCAACCCCTTTGGCAAGGCCTGGCGCGGCATTACGGCCGACGACCTGATCCGCGTCAGCAGTGACGGCAAGGTTGTCGAGGGCGGGCCGAACCGGCTGCTGAACGCGGCGGCGTACAGCATCCACCACGCCGTGCACGAGGCGCGCCCCGACATCGACTGCGTGGCGCACTTGCACTCGATCTACGGCAAGGCGTTCAGCACGCTGGGCCGCAACCTTGACATCATCACGCAGGACTCGTGCGCCTTCTACGACGACATAACGCTCTACGCCAGTAAGGGCATCGTGCTCGACAATGCCGAGGGTGCTGCCATTGCCGCCGCTCTTGGCTCGCGCAAAGCGGCCATTTTGTAGAACCACGGCCTGCTCACCTGCGGCACGACGGTTAACAGCTGCCTCTTCTGGTACCTCGCCTTGGAAAAGAGCTGCTAGGCGCAGCTGCTGGCCGATGCGGCAGCCGCCGGCCGCGGCGGCGCCACTGTGAAGATTGACGTCACCGATGTCGCGTACACGTACAAGATGGTGGGTACGGAGGTGGCCGGCTGGTTTAGCGTCAAGCCGCTGTTCGAGACGGTAGAGGAAAACGTATCGAAAGATTAAAGTTTACATAGGAGCAGACAAGAGAGAAAATACAAATGCTATAAAAGTAACATATCACGAGACATTAAAGCCACCGTGTTTTGTCCCAGTATTTTGTCGTCGTATTTTATCATGTATTTTCTGTGACATTTTGTTTTAGGATTTACGTACTTGTCGGCGGTTTTTTGCCCCGGCTGACTAGACTTGGAAAAAGAAAAGCAGAACACGCAGGCGTAAGAGCAGAACGAGACGATTGAGACACGAAGTTTACAGCACCCTAAACCGGGCGATTGAACCACACCGCACCGTAAGATTATAATAGATGGCCTGAGTTTCTTATAAAGTCCGACGAAGATACCAATGATGGCCTGCTTGTCCCGTCCGGCATAGCCGTCGAGAATGCATCCGGCGATGAGCCGTCGTCCGAGGCGCCGGTATCCGCGACGCCATTAAAGTAGTACTCGACGTAGTCGACCCGGTTAACCCGGTTAAAGCGGCTAATCATCCTCGCCGGGTCGCTGGCCGGCTTCATATCATCGCTGTCGGGCAGCATCTACTTCCCGGCCCTGCAGCATGGGCATGGGCCGCTGCCCGTCGTACATTGCGTGCTTTGTGCTGTACGCGGCGCCTACATTGCGCTGTCGTCCGTTGGCTCCATCCTAGGGCCGATGGTCACGCCCATCCTCGGCGGCCTGATCAGCAAGTTCCTGGACTGGCACTGGCTGTTCTGGTTCCTGCTCATCTTCGGCTGCTGCCGGGCGGCCCCGATCATCCTGCTGTTCCGGTTCGGGTACATGGCCACGGCCCTGCGGCGCGCCAAAGCGGAGCGGCTTGCGAAGAGACCGCCGGCCAAGAGGCCAGCATGATATACCTCCACAAACGTTTTCATAGAATGGTGGAATTTACGAAAATTAAAATGAGTGTAAATTGGACAGTAAATCAAGGAACAGAATTGAAAAGAATAAAAAAAGAGGAAACAGAGAGAAGAAAACAACTATATTTCTAAAATTTTAAAATTTTACATATACCATTTGCCACGTCAAAAACAAGTCTCCTGGAAAACATAATGAAACAGTCTTGTTCTCACAAGCATACATGGCATACGAAACGCCCGATTCTCGGAGCCCCGCCTACTGGAGTAGTGCGTTGCACTCCGATATTCCAGGTATTAATAGTTCCATTGGCTACCCCAGCAGGGTACCTCGGCAGGCGTATATCGACTGTAGGTAATTTAGCAGTATAAGTAGCCACGGAAGTAGACAAACCCTCTATTTCCCTTGCATACGAACAATTCTCAGACCAACCTAGCCCCATTGCAACATGTCCGCTCCGCTCAGGATTGCCGTCATCGCCGGCGACGGCATCGGCCCCGAAGTCATGCCGTACGGCATCCGCTGTCTCAAAGCCGCCGCCAAGGCCCACGGCATTACGCTCGAGTTCGAGTCGTTTGACTTTGCCAGCTGCGCGTTCTACGCGGCGCATGGCACGATGATGCCGGCCGACTGGAAGACGATGTTGCTGCCCTTTGACGCCATCTACTTTGGCGCTGTCGGCATGCCGGACCAGGTGCCCGACAACGTGTCGCTCTGGGGCAGCCTGCTGCAGTTCCGCCGCGAGTTCGACCAGTACGTCAACCTGCGGCCCTGCCGCCTGCTGGCGGGCGTGCCGTCGCCGCTGCGCGACCGGCAGCCGGGCGACATTGACTTTTGGATTGTGCGCGAGAACACCGAGGGCGAGTACAGCCAGGTGGGCGGCATGCTCTTCGGCGGCACGGAGCGCGAGATGGCCGTGCAGGAGACCATCATGACGCGGACGGGCATCGACCGCGTGCTGCGCTACGCCTTCCGACTCGCGCAGAGCCGCCCCCAGAAGCACCTGACCAGCGCCACCAAGAGCAACGGCATCAGCGTGACCATGCCGTACTGGGACACGCGCGTGCGCGCCATCGCCGCCGAGTTCCCCGACGTGCGTGTCGACCAGTACCACATCGACATCCTCACGGCGCACTTTGTGCAGCACCCGGACCGCTTCGACGTCGTGGTCGGCAGCAACCTCTTTGGCGACATCTTGTCCGATCTGGGCCCCGCCTGCACCGGCACCATCGGCATCGCGCCCTCGGCCAACCTCAACCCGACCGGCGGCATGCCGTGCTTGTTCGAACCTGTCCACGGCAGCGCACCCGACATCGCCGGCCAGGGCATTGCCAACCCGGTCGGCATGATCTGGGCGGGTCAGATGTTGCTGCAGCACTTTGGGCACCAGACCGCGGCCGACGTGCTGCTGCGCGCCATGGAGAACGTGCTGGCACGGTCAGACGCCGGCGTGCTCACCCCGGACATGGGCGGGTGCGGGACGACGGCGACGCTGGGCGAGGCGGTAGAGGCCGAAATTCGCGCCCTAAGCGCGGCCTAGGAGACAATTGTTCCTACCATAAATACAAATCAATTGAATGCAATAGTTCGAGTTTATCTACATAAGCAGATGTGGCGAGTTCCGTACTATCAAAGCCGCGTAGGTCCCCGATCCCCCCCTACGAAGGGCTGCCCTGCGTCTGCGTCTGCGTCTCCGGCACCTCCGTCAGTAGCGCTTCCCCCAGCACGCCCCTGCGCGCGTTCTCCATGGCCAGCGCCTCCATCGCCTCGAGCGTTTCGGCGGTATGCGTGCCCAGGTGGGGAACCAGCAGCGCCCGCTCGTTGCGCAGCAGCTGCGCGTGCACGGCAGGCTCGTGCTCGTACACGTCGAGGCCGACGGCGGCCACGTGCCCGCTATCGAGCGCCGCCGCCAGCGCCGCCTCGTCGATCACGGCGCCGCGGGCCGTGTTGATGATGACGACGCCGGGCTTGGTGCGCGCCAGCTCGGCTGCACCCAGGAGGTGGTGCGTCGCGGCGGTGAGCGGCACGTGGACCGACAGCACGTCGCTCTCGGCCAGCAGCTGGTCCAGCGAGACGTACGGCACGACGCCGGCCTCGCCGTCGGGCAGCGGCGTGCGGTTGTGGTAGATGGCGCGCATACCGAGGGACTGCGCGCGCCGCACGACCGCGCGGCCTATGCGGCCGAGGCCTAGGATGCCTAGTGTCTTGCCGCGCGGGTCGTGGCCGACGGCGACGCCCGCTTTAAACGTGCCGCGGTGCAGGCTGGCCATGCCCGGGTGCAGCTGGCGTAGGGCGCCGAGGAGCAGGAAGAGAGCCAGGTCCGCCGTGGCGTCCGTCACGGCATCGGGCGCGTACGTGACGTGGATGCCGCGCGCGCAGCAGGCGGCCACGTCGATCTGGTCATAGCCGACGCCCGTGTGGCAGATGAACTGGAGCGACGCGGGCAGGCGGCTGATCAACTCGGCGTCAAAGGCGCCGGCCACGGCGCCGCTGGCGGACGTGCGGAATATGGCCCGGACGTCGTGGTACTTGTGCTCCAGGTCGTCGAAGAACTCGGCGCGGGATGTGCTGGTGACCAGTTCCGTGCGGGCCACCGTGCCGAGGGCCTCGTACTGGGCCAGGGCGTGCCGTACGGCGTTAAAGAAAAGGATCCGTGGCTTGGTCATGGTTATCGACATAGTACGGTAGCGAGGGTAGGTATGCAGAGTCGTGCTTCTGCGGCACGAATGATGATAGGAAGCGATGCAATGGCAACGATCGGACTCTGCGGCGGCGGCGACGGCAAGGCGAGGGACGGCGGACGGATCTTTTCAAACTCCTTTCAGCGTCATATGACCCATCATCTCTCCGTATCAAACGGCCGCGGTTCTTTTGTTCAAACTCCGCATGTCCTACTTGCCACCCAGAGTTTGTGATGCGTGTCGTCCACCCGATGTAAATAGTATCCGCTCGCAGCCTCGGTCAGGGCTTCCTCCTAGCTCCCCTATTTTTGCTAGCGCATGCCGAGTCGGCAATGCACATGGCGTTACCCGCTAGCATGCCGGGTCTCGCAATGCGCTCCCAACGAACGCTGTGATGGAGCTTCCGACATCAAGAACTCGTTCCTGCATTGCCTCGGATGCTGCTTTGGGATGGGCTCGGGGAAATCGTGCCCTGGCCAAAAGCCCGACGGCCCCCTCTATCGTGAAGACCATCGGCCGAAAATCAGCACAATCCGTTATAAATAACGTCCGGTGGATCCAGCCGCTGTTTGAACTGCGCCAAGTAAAGGAGACTCTCTTTTTCATTGCTCCAGAAAAACGCAAGAACGACACACCCCAAGACAAACCCAAGACGAACCCAAGACGACCCCAAGACGACCCCAAGACGCACCATGTCCACCAAGGAGATCAAGATTTTCACGCCCATCGGCCAGCTGGGCCAGGGTTTCAGCGAGGAGATCTACTGGAAGACGCTCGACGGCGGCATCGACGCGATCATTCTCGACGGCGGCTCGACGGACAGCGGGCCCGGCCGGCTGGCGCAAGGCTCGCCGAACGTGCCGTGGAGCCGGCTGACGCGCGACCTGGAGATGTTTGCCAAGGCGGCGCACCTGTACGGCGTGCCGACGCTCATCGGGTCCATGGGCGGCGACGGCGAGAACGCGCACGTGGACAAGGCGGCGGAGATCATCGCGGCGGCGGTGGAACGCAACGGCTATCGGCCGCTCAAGGTCCTGAAGATCTACTCGGAGATTCCCAAGGACGTCGTGCGCGAGAACTTTGCGGCCGGGCGTATCAGCCCCTGCGGCTCAGCCGTGCCGGCGCTGACGGACGCGGACATCGACGGCAGCACGCGTATCGTGGCGCAGATGGGCTACGAGCCGTACCTCAAGGCCATGCAGGAGCATCCAGACTTTGACATTGTTGTGGGCGGGCGCGCGTACGACCCGGCGCCGTACGCCGCGTTCTGCCTGTTCAAGGGCCTCAAAAACCTCGGTAGGTTTTCTTCCTCTCCTACACGCATCTACACGCATCACATGCTCTTTTGATCGTCCGCTGACAATGACAACACAGGCACTGCCTACGCGATGGGCAAGATCATGGAGTGTGGCGCGCAGTGCTCGAAACCCAAGTCGCGCGAGGCGCTGGCGATTGTGCGCGAGGACAGCTTCGACGTGATCCCGCTGGACCCGCGGTCGGTGTGCACGACGGTGTCGGTGGCGTCGCACTTTCTGTACGAGAAGACGCGCCCGGACATTCTCGCCGGCCCCGGCGGCTCGCTGCACCTGGACAAGACGACGTACGAGCAGCTGGACGAGCGCTCGGTGCGCGTCCGCAACGCTGTCTTCGTGCCCGAGGCCGAGGGTCAGTACACGGTCAAGCTCGAGGGCGCGCGCGTCAGCGGCTATCAGACGATCTTCCTGGGCGCGCTTCGCGACCCTATCTGCATTGCGCAACTGGATGACTGGATTGTCTTCATCCAGGGCCTGGTCAACGAGCGCAACGCCGAGGACTTTGGCTACGAGTACGACATCAAGATCCACCGTTACGGCATCGACGGCGTGATGGGCGCGCTGGAGCCCGACGCGACCTTGCCCAAGGAGGTCTTCATCGCCGGCCAGGTGCGCGCCGCCACCCAGGACATCGCCACCCAGGTCGCCGGCATGTTCAAGTTCGGCTTCACGCACGCGCCGTACCCCGGCCAGCTGGCCACCGCCGGCAACTTTGCCTGGCCCTTCACGCCGTGTGAGATCCCCATGGGCAGCCTGTCCGAGTTCTGCGTCTACCACATCATGCACAACGTGGACCCAGTCGCTCTATTCGGCTACAAGGTGCTGGAGGCGCCAGGCAGCAACACCTACGTGAAGGAGAACGGTAATTCTCGCCCCCTCCCTCTGAGAATTCTACAACGGGCTCGTGCAACGTAGCTAATCATCGCATCCCCAGCCACTGCTTCGGCCTCGGAAAAGGTCAAGGCCAACGGAAAGGCCAACGGAAAGGTCAGCGGCAAGCCCGGGAAGATGACGTCGGGCAGGAAATACTGGCTCACGCCCGAGCCCGAGGCCGGCACGTGCTACCTGGCCGATGTGGCGTCGGTGCTGCGCAGCAAGAACTCGGGGCCGTACGAGCTGACGTTTGATGTCATGTTCCCGACGCGGGAAGTCTACGACAAGGTGAAGAACACGGGCCTGCTAACCTCGGCGACTGTCTGCAAGCTGTACTCGGTGGAGGAGAAGGACGTGGTGGCGTCGCTGTACTTTGACCAGGCCCTGGCGTACAAGGCCACGATTGCCCGGCCGGCCGTGTCCGGTGGTTTTGCGGAGACGGATACGCACGGGTCACAGCAGCACGTGCCCCTGATGTATCTGAAGCTGCCCTTTGCGCGCGAGTAGCCAGTCATGCTATGATATCGACGTGCGACGATCCATCTTTGTCACCCTTCTCTCGGCAGCCGATAGCAAAGATGCGCATGCCAGGCTGCTGAGGCTCGGCCTGAACAAGTTCAAGAAGAGAGAGGTCATCCCTTTCCCCTTACCCCTTCTTCCCTTCTTCCCTTCTTCCCTTTTTCTATTTTCTTAAAATAAAAACTGAAAAAAAAACTACCGTATTTATTTCCATATCATCAGAGATTGAATCGATAGCCATAAGGGCCCATGGGAGTCCCGTTTCATGAAAATAAGAATATAATATTAAGGGCCTTTGATGCTCGCCATCCTGCAAATCGTACAAGTACAAGTACCAGTTACTATAAACAGCAAATATTTTGCATAGGAGAGTTGTGCGAAACATAATCATTCCACGATCTCTATATAGGACCAAATGCCAGCGCATCCATAAAACAAGGGGTGTACAGAGGGGAGCTCAAGGCCAAGGCATGTATGAGGTTAAGCAGCTCGTCGATATTTTTGAATATTTAGTTTATTATTATTATTATCCGCCTTTCTCAGCCACTCCTGGCTATTAGCGACTAGCTAGACAGAACCCTCCTGGGGAAAAAACTACCATGGATTTAAGTGGGTGTATGTTCTTAGTTATAGGTGCGTGTAGTAGGCCACTAATGGCTATAATAAATAAATAAGTAAATAAAATAAAACGAAATAAAATAAATAGACGTATAAGAAATAAACGATTATATATCAGTGTAAGTGCCGCCTTACGCTAGCGTTAATAACCTCTTAAACTCTCTAACTAAGTTATACTCCGTAAGTCTTCCGCTCCGAATAAGCTAGCGGAGGAGTGGTCGGGCCGTAAGGCCCGTCTATAAGCGGCGGTCTAGGTCCGTTAAAGTTTATGGCTAGTCGGCCGGCCGCGGGGGGGTTATTATATAGGAAAAGATAACGTAGGCCGGCGTCTCCTCCTCGGCGCCGTACCGGCACGTTAGTAAGTCGACGGCCGCCCTCCGGAAGTAGTAGGCGTTAAGGCCGACGTGTCCGGTGCGGATCAACGTAAAAAGGTGTAACTCTATTTGTTACAAATGCACTTCCTAAGGTAGGAGAGTCTCTACAAAGGTGATTAGTCTTTGGGGAGTTTGTGTTCTGAGGAACAACGAGGCGTGTATCAATAGAATCACTGAGTGCTGGTGTAGGCAATGAAGGCCACAGGAATACAAGTTTATGTAGGGATGTATTTCAGACAAGCGGTAACGACTGAGTCTTTATCTAAGTGAACTGGGTAGAGACCTTAGTCTTATATACTACACAGCTTTATATGGCCTTATGCCATTAAACTTCATCCCGTATAAAGCTTTATACAGCTTCATACGTTGAAGCTCATTCCTGTATGAAGTTTCATAGCGCTTCATTCCTCAAACTTCATTCTCCTATGAAGTTTGGTCCTGCTCCCTTCTGATTGGTTGGTTGTCCTGTCGTGCATACTCCAGTTTTTATTGGTGCCTTATTCTGCCGTTCGTGACCGCCCGTTGGTTGGGTCATGATTATGGCCTCGTGGGGGCCATAATCGTAACAATAGTGTGATCCAGCAGAGATTCGACAATGATGGGCGGCGGCGGCGGCGGCACCGGCGGCGGCACCGTTCTAAGCTTCACATCCCCAGAGTGTTCCAGTCGAAATGCGCCATGTCGAAGCTGTCGTCGATCACTTCTTCGAGGTTCTGCTCCCAGCTGACGCGCAGAAGGTCGTAGAAGAGCGAGACGCCCATGCGTGAGAGCAGCGCCGGCGTCTTCTGCTTGTCCTGCAGGTACTGCAAGCCCTGTAGCAGCGGCCAGGCCTTGGCGACCAGGTCGTCAGACGAGGTGACAATGGTGCGCAGCGACTGGCAGACGCGCTCGATGCTGTCATAGAGCACCTCGCTCTGCGTGTCGTAGGGCAGCTGAAGCAGGCGCACCAGCACGAAGCCGGCGTGGATCATGGCCCAATGGAAGTACACGGGAGCCGTGATCATGTTGATGCCGTGCGCGACGTCGATCAGCTCGCAGGCCGCCGCCTCCGCGTCGGCCACCAGATCGCGCAGCTCGTCCGAATAGGGCATGTCGACTAGCAGCGCATACGAGCCGAGTTGCGAGCGCGCGTACAAGGCGGAGAGACGGACGCCTTCTTGGCCTCCGCCGCTGCCGCCGCCCGACGTGGCGTTCTGCTGTTGCTGGCGGTCCGCCGCCTGCAGCCGTGCCAGCTTCTCCAGGTACTGGCGGATCAGGGTAGGGCGCTCTGCGGGCGGTACCAGCCCCGTCGGCGTGGGTGCGTTGGTACCGATCGTCCAGGCGATCTGGGCCTGCAGGTGGTAGAGGCGGCACAGCCGGGCGAGGACGGCCGGGACGGCCGGGTGCTCGACGGCGGCGAGCAGGTTCGCGTCGGCGCGGATGGCGGCCGGCACGCCCATCTGGGCCGCCTGGATCTGGTCGACGACGTAGCAGGCCAGCCAGGTGGTGCGCCGCACGTCGTGGTCGGACGAGGCCATGAGCGGTCCGTGGAAGGAGCCGTGGCGCAGCGGCCAGTAGGGCTGGTCCGGGCGGTGCAGGTTGAGCTGCAGCGCCATGCGCGCGGCGATGCTGCTGTAGAACTGCGACGGGTCGTCGCTTATGTGCACCGTGCGGAAGGGCCACAGGCACATGATGAGCAGCGCCTGGACGGTCTCGACCGAGTAGGGCCTGTCGTGCATGGCGTCGCTGATTATGGTCTTGACCAGCGGCGCCATGGCGGACTGCTGCTTCCAGTTCGACGTGACTGCACAGATGATCCAGAACAGCAGCGGGCTGCGCGCGTGCGTTTCGTCGGGCGACTCCGTCGTTATTTTAAAGGGGAGGTGCGGATGGTAGTGGCCGAAGTACACGCGGAAGTAGCGCTCGATCTGGCTGCGCGTGAAGCGGATGTCGCCGAGCGACCGATACGCCGCCACCCCCCCCGCCGCCGACGCGGGAACAGGCGGGGCTGTGGTAGGGATGGACGCCGACGTGTGCAGCGAGTTGGCCACCGACACCGATGACAGGATGCGCGTCGAAGCCGCGGATATGGTGCTGGTGCTCCCGGGCACGCTGGGCATCGGCGTGGTGTCGGTGTCGGACGTCGCAACGACGATCTGCCCGGCGGGCGGCGGCGGTGGCGGCGGCGGCAGCGGCAGCGGCAGCGGAAGCACGGAAGGGGGCTCCGCGGCAGCGCTCCAGCCGGGGCCTGCGGCACTGGAGGCATTTTCGTCGCCGCAGGCCGCCGCCGCCGGCTCGCGCAGCGACGCGCGCAGCTGGCGGAGCTCGGACACCATCTGCTGCATGCGCTTGTCTTTCGATAGGCGCTTGTAGGCGGCGTCGAAGACGCAGGTCAGGTTGTGCGAGCGGCACCGCGAGCAAGGGCCGGACCCGCTGTCAGGCACGTCGCAGCGCGCCTTCCACTGGCGGCACTTGATGCACGCCTTGGCCTTCATCGCCTCGTTGATCTGAGTTCCGGTCTGCGCTGTGAGAGGAGGGACGGCGTGGCCAGCATCAAGGCGCAATTGCGATGCGTCCTGTCGGGATTCCGTCCTTCTTGATAGCGTGCAAGGGAAGCACAGCACGATGTCGGCGCAGCCTGGCCCAGCATCCGGCATCCGGGATCCGAGCGGGGTTCCCCAGGAAGAGGAAGCATCCACAACGATGGAGCCGCCCGAGGTAACACGAGAGCCGCTTCCACCCAAAGAGGCATAGCGCGACCGTGGACCGAGACTGGCTCTAAATGTCGAAGTGGCGGGCACCTGTGACCCCCAGGTACGGAGAATTACCCCAGAAATGGGGGAAGGGGAATTGGAGAGGTTGTAGCGAGGTGGCCACTATTTGCCACGAGCTATGTCGTACTCCGTACTCCGTACTTTAGCGCAACTCGAGATGTCGGGGTCATTGCGAGACCGCAAGCGAGACCGCAATCCGACCCCCGACCCCCCTTTTCGATCATGAGATCTCTGTTCTCGTGGCCATCCCAATGCAGTCCACGGTTGTGTCTGGTGGCGGCGGAGAGCTCTACTCCCCGCAAAAGTCCGCGTCGTAGATGGTTTCGAGGCTTTGGCAACCAGTTGCGGTGCTCACAGCCTGGCACGGACTTTACGGAGTATCCACCTCGCGCCCCGCGTTCTTCACCGACCGGCGGGAACATCGATGCTTGTATATTGTGTCGACCGTGTGTCAATAAAGCATGCGCGACATGTTCACGTCATTGTTGTTTTGGTCATTAGCTACATACGATCGACCAAACCCAAAACCCAAAACCCAAAACCCAAAACCGATACTTTTCCCTTGACACAGTTTCGATCCTCGAACGCGCCACAGCATGACTGCCAACAAAATTGCCATCGAGAATGTCGCTGTCTTCGACGGCCACCAGCTGCGGCATGGCCAGACGGTGGCGTTTGTGGACGGCGTGATTGTGGCGGACGTAGCGGGTGCCCAGACAGTTGTCGACGGGCAGGGCCACTACCTGCTGCCGGGGCTCATCGACTGCCACGTGCACGTGCACGACGCCGCCGACCTGGCCGTGCTCGCGCGCCACGGCATCACGACCTGCCTGGACATGGGCACCAAGGACCTGGCCGGGCTGCGCGCGCTGGGCGGAGGCGTCGGCACCTGCGACATCCGCAGCAGCGGCATTCCCGCGATGCCGGCCGGCGGCCGCCACACCAGGCAGCCGGGCTTTCCGCGCCGGCTGTTGGTCACGAGCGCGGACGAGGCGGCCGTCTTCGTGGACGACCGCCTGGCGGACGGCGCCGACTACATCAAGATCATGGTGGAGCCCGAGGGGCCGGACGCGGCCATTGTGCAGGCGTTGGCGGCGGCGGCGCGGGCGCGTGGGCGTACCAGCATTGCACACACGCGGTCCGGCGCGGCGGTGGCCAAGGCGGTGGCGGCCGGCGTCGACGTGATCACGCACATTCCAGAGGACGAGATACTAAGCGACGCGACGGTGGTGCAGATGCAGGCCCGGTCGTCGGTCACCGTGCCGACGCTGGTCAAGACGCTGCTGACGACCGAGCAGGTGCCGGGGACGGCCGACTACGCGCAGCTCAAGGGCTCGGTCACGAAGCTGCATGCCGCGGGCGTGCCGATTTTCGCCGGCACGGACGCCAACAAGCACGCGTCGAGCGTCTCTGTGCCGTATGGCGCCAGCCTGTGGCGCGAGCTGGCGCTGCTGGTGGACGCGGGCCTGTCGCCGGTCAAGGCGCTGCAGGCGGCGACGTCCGAGGCGGCGGTGTACTTTGGCCTCGACAACCGCGGGGTCATTGCGCCGGGCAAGCGCGCCGACCTAGTGCTGCTGTCGGCGGACCCGGTCGCGGACATCGGCAATGTGACGGCGGTGCAGCGCGTGTGGTCCAAGGGGGTCGAGGTCACGCAGGCAAGATCCTAAGGGGAGGGGGGAACGGGCTGACACATGTACCTAGCTCTGTCGGATAAATTAAGAACGGGACGCTACGTAAGTGACCCCAGGGAGTCCCCCCCTCTTTCCGCCCATGACGATTAGTACCTTTTATATGAACTCCATATATAAAATATACCTTTATAAAAACACGTAAGATTATCTCGAGGAAAGGTCTGAAAAATATAAAATAAATATATATAAGTACGTTAATTCTTTTATATTTATCAGTAGGGTGAAATAATTTATATAACTTATATTTATCTTAATATCTGGGAAAAAGACGGTGTGAACCACAGTGTAACTGTGCGTTTATCCATATTCGCACTAGCTACCTTTTTTTTGCGGTGATTTAAAAAAATCTTTTGTTATTTTATTTCAAAAACCATTTTAGTCGCTACTAATAATATAGGGGTTCATTCTATAAAAGTAAAAAGTATGACATCTTATAGAATTTAATTCTAAGAAAATTTACATATTTTCTTCATATTTTTATCTGTATTATTCGTAGACATATTAGGTGTTATATATTATGTACTTTCTGTATGCGGACTACATACAAAAGGTACTAGGTTGTCACGCGACACGGGCGGAAAAGGGGGGGGGGTGGGCGGAAACTCCCTGGGGTCACTTACTCCGTACGCATGACTGCTACCCTGCGGATCGGACAGGAAGAAGAAACGTGCGCAGTTTGAGTCAAGACGCTCGATATGAACACGTATAGCCGGTAACGACTTTATTCGTCTGTGGATGCCGATTCGCCAATCGCTTGTATTCTCGTGCTATGGAAACTACAGTACTACGTCGTACAGTACAGCTATACATGAATAAAGTCCCTGTATCCGCTATCCACGACCACAGAAGCTCACGAGATTGGTGCCCTGGCCTAGATGACGTAGCGGAAGTTGATGTGGTTGTCGTAGACGTCCTCGAGCGACAGGTTGGCGTGCGGGTGCACCTCGCCGCGGGCCTCGTACTCGGCCAGGATGCGGTCGCGCTTGCGATTCGCATAGGTGTAGTAGCCCATGAGTGTGAGCGTGTTGGCCAGGCTGAAGAGCATGAGCGCGAGGCTGACCCAGTTTCCGCGGGCGTAGCTGCCGTTGACCGGCTTATAGACGTTCGTGCCGACGATGACGAAGATATTGGACATCATCTCGGCCATGGCCCAGGTGGTGGCACGCTTGGTGAATCCGCCACTGTTGACACCGAGCCAGGCTGTCGAGAGGATGACGGCCGAGTAGCCGCCGACAACGAGGAAGACGACGGCGACCAACTTGGGCGCCTTGGCCGACACGGTCAGCAGCAGGATGTAGCCGATGGCGGCCAGCGATGTGCAGAAGGCGACCACGGGCCCCTTGCGGTTGAGGCGGTCACTGATGAAGGCGAGCGTGGGCATGGCCACGAAGGCGACCGAGTAGGGAATGGCCGAGAACAGCTGAGCGTCGAGGTCGCTGAAGCCGAAGCTGGCGATGAAGGTGGGCAGGAAGATGCCGATGGTCGAGTTGCAATTGCCGAAGCCGGCATTGATGAAGGAGAACATCCAGGACTTGGGGTCCCGCAGCGCGACCAGCACCTGCCGCCAGACGAACTTGGCGTCGGGTGTGTTGTAGCTGGTCGACCGCTGGATGGCCAGGTCGACCTCCTCCTTGGTGAAGAGCCAGTTGTAGCCCTTCTTCATGCGGTCGGGAAAGTTCGGCAGCAGAATGACGATGATGAGGCCGATGAGGATGCCAATGACGCCCTCGATGATCAACAGCCAGCGCCAGGGCTCGCGGCCGGTCTTGGCCTCGGTCAGGTTGAGGCCGATGGCGTACGCGATGAGGCCGCTGAAGGCGCCGGAGAGCGAGGCGGTGGAGAACCAAAGGGCTGCGGGCGTCTGTTAGCAGGGGACAGAGAAGCAGCAGACGAACAGAAACGCTACAATGGCTGCACACCGCACATCTTCAGTTACGTACCGCCGCGGGTGGCCATCTCGTTGCGCTTGTACCACAGGCTCGCATACACGCCGGTGCCCTGCACCATGGCCTGGGCCAAGCCGACCAGAATACGCGTGGCCAGGATCGCGCCGTAGGAGTGGACGGCGGACATGCTGCACACGATGGTGCCGAATACGATGATGGACACGCCGATGAGGTAGTTCGGCGCCATGCTGCGGAGGAAGATGTTGCCGGGCAGCATGAAGACGGTATAACCGACGACTGTGTCGAATTAGCAGAGAACCAGCAAAATCCACCGGGGGGTTGGTGGGGGGGAGGAGACGGCCGCAACTCACAGAACAACTGGGCCGCGTTACTGTATTGGTCGGCGGACATGTGCAGCTCGGCGGTCATGCCCAGGAGCTTGGCGTTGCCGAAGCTGTTGCGGTCCTGCGGATGTCAGACGATGGCAGACGATGGCACGATACAACAAGAGAAAATAAAGAAGCCAACCCACCAGGAAGGTCACAAAGTAGACGAGCGCCAACAGCGGCACGAGTAGCAGGTCCTGCTTCAGGACCAGCCGGCGCTCGATGCCCGTCTTGCGCACACGACGCTGCGGCCCCTGCAGTTGGTAGGTTGTGCCGATCGCGGCGAGGCCCTTCGTGTCGATCTGCTGGATGCCGTCCGTGCCGTCCTCGACGTGCGCGATGTCGTTCTCGGCCACGACGGTTTCCTTGTTGGGGGTCTCCATGGCAGCGTGTTTTACAGTGTTGATGTCTCGTCTCTTCTGGATTGTCGTCGTCGTCCTTTTGATAGCGGTGAAGGAGATGAAAGTGTAAACCTGTTGGGCTGCTGGGCTGCTGGGCTGCTGCTTCTGACCCAACGCCAGAGAAGGCTGCGGGTCGCTACTTATGCCTCCACCATTTCGTGGAGGTCTGGCGGCGTGGGCGCTGGAGCTGGAGGATTGCGACGTCGCGATGCACACTCTAATAATGGACGGGGACCGCGTGGCTTGGCCAGTGCGCCGCCGCCTAGCAACAGACGAGCCCATATTTCGCGGGGATGGGCGCTACCCCGGAATGATGGGTGCTACCCCGGAATCTCCCCGCAAAGAGAGCACTACACTCCCGCAGCCTCTTTCATTGGTCTGCAGTGTCCGTGTTACGATTACAGCCCAACGAGGCCGCAAGATGTGTCGGGCCGCCTAGGGCGGTCTGACACGGCAAAATAAGTGTGCCTACAACCGAGGGCTAGCCATAGGGAATCACGTGACCAACCTCAGTCAACCTCAGTACAAGGGCACTGAAGTTTACTAAGGCTCGCACTGGACAACCTTAGTCAACCTTTGCCGACCTTAGATAAGGTTCACTAATGTTCACTAAGGCATACTAGATATATAAGACAGGGCTTCCTCCCTCTTAGATAGAAGACAAGCAGTCGTTACCGCTTGTCTAAAATACATACCTATATAAGCATTGTATTCCTATAGCCCTCATTGCCTACACCAGTACTCAGTGATTCTATTAATACACACCTCGTTGTTCTTTAGAACATAAACTCCTTAAAGACTGATCACCTTTGCAGAGACTCTCCTACCCTAAGGAAGTGATTTGTAACATACACGGTGCGGCCAACATTAAGCTATACAGGGCGAGCCTGCACAGGTAGCGGTACTACGTACTAGAGTATTAGCTGCTAGGCAGTATGGTGGAGGGCGATAGCACGTCTAAACTAGTGATTAGGTTAGAGAAGGTGGCAGTTTCACCCGAGACGGTATAGACGGCACCAAGATGCCTGTCTATCAGCATGTATAGCCTGTCTTGAATTTATCGAGACATTCCTATAATGGACGAGAAGTTACATCTGCTTACTTAGATTATCCTTACTTGTACGGAAATCGAAGACCAGCTGTCATCTAAGCAGGATGTTCTGTCTCGGACTGCTTAACGGGACGTCCAGAGAGGATCGAGGCGCATGGCGTGACCTTCCTCTCAGCACTTTGTTCATGTATGAACTTGAATCAATAACATGTACGACCATACGCGATAGAGAACTCGAGGTCCCATCCACTCCCCCATCGACAAGCTACCGATCGCCTGATTCTCTTTCTCGCTTCTTTCTGAACTGCAACTTCGTGGTCAATTTGATCATAAACTATCGTCCTTTGATACAACTCGGCAGCCCATCCCTCCTATGTAGTTGCGTGCCTCGGCCTCCGTCTGGACGACACGCGCCTGGTGGGATCCGGTATCTTGGTCCGGAGACATCTTCAAAACCCCAGCAGGGTCGATCACAACGACGTTCATCGTGGTGGCCAACCGACGGATATTTTCGTGAATCAACCGCCGGGCCACATCGTTGAGAGAATACGTGTTGCGGAATGAGAACAAGACGGCGCAGGCGTGCGAGTGCACTCCCGAGCCGGGGCTGTCCTTGCTGGGCGGGCGGATCTCCCTGATGATGGCACGGGTCAGTCGCTCGGCACCCGAGAAGCGGACGGCACCGCGCAGCTCGAAGACGGCTACGTCTTGCTGGCACTCGTGTGGCTGCTTGGCTCCCCCCGCGATGGTCGTTACCCACGAGCGCACGCTGGCCCGGCCGATCTGACTGACGTCCATCATGTGGAAGCCCATGTCGTGCGAGAGCTGCTTGCACATGGCCACGCCGCGCACGCTGTTGCCCCACTCGTCCAGGCTAGGCGAGAACACGGCGAGACCCAGCTGGCCGGGCAGTGCGCCGATGATGCCGCCCGATACGCCGCTCTTGGCGGGGATGCCGACGTTGGAGACCCAATCGCCCGACGAGTTGTACATGCCGCAGGTCGTCATGACGGACAGCACCTGACGGACGCTATCCTGCGGGATTATGCTCTCACCCGAGACCGGGTGGACGCCCCCGTTGCCGAGGGTGGCCGCCATCATGGCCAGGTCGCGCACGTTGACGTTGATGGAGCATTGGCGGATGTAGCCCCGGACGGCCTCCTGCGGGTCGCAGCTGATCATGCCGGCCGCCTTCAGCATGTAGCCCAGGCCCATGTTGCGGTTGGCATCCTTGAGCTCGGCCTCATACACGGCCTCGTCGACGTGTAACTGCCGGCCGGCCAGCTTGGACAGAGTTTGCAATATGCGATCCACTCGCTGCTCCACGGTAGCATCAGGCGATACCACTAGTGCGTGCGTAGCCACGGCCCCGGCGTTTATCATGGGATTCATCGGCCGATTGGTGCCGGCCTCGAGCGACAATCTGTTGAACGCATCGCCTGAGGGTTCCACACCGACCTTTTCCAGGACGCGGGCCAGTCCCTGGTCTTGGATCGCCAGCGCGTACACAAATGGCTTGGAGATGGACTGGATGGAGAACTCTACATGGTCGTCTCCGGCAGAATACACACTGCCATCCACGGTAGCGAGCGCCACGGCCGATCTAGAAGTGTCGGCTTTCGCGAGGACATCGATGTAGCTCGCGGGCTGGCCTGATTCGAGTGGGCGCGCCTTTTCCAGTACTCCCTTCAGGTAGTCGGGTATCGGAGACTTCATCGTCAGTCCTGGCCTTTTGAAGTCGAGGGAAGTGAAAACTGTGAAAGCTCCAGCAAGATTCGCAGAAATCAATCAGTAAAGGGATGCTATGGTGTGCGGAAAGAGGAGCGGTTGTAGGCTTATTAAGTACGGAGTAATAACAGAAACCATGTGACGTAACCGGTAAGATATAGTAGGTAGCTAAGAAAAACAATGATACGCTACGCGTCCGCCGAGGCCTGCTTGTAAGCCAAGGTACCCCCACCTCGATGATGGTTGTGTTAATGCCGGGGACAGCGGCTAGCGCCTGCGCGAAGCCCGCGACGTATGCCGTGAGGAAGCCGGACACAGACGACGCAGGCAGGCCGGTCGAGACCAGGAAGGGTGGGAACTCGGCTGGGATGGTCTGGGACAGGCGATCTGACAATATGGCGGTGTAGACAGTGGTGCCGGCGGTGTTCATGTGTTGCGGCTGTAACCGACGAGACCGACAGCGGTGCCAATGTCTTTCTAGTCGTCGATGACAATGCCGGCCATGGCGGGGCCGACAGAATCAGTGTAACCGAGGGCCAGCAGCCGAACGTGATGAGGACGGCAGCTGTAGACAAGTTTGTGGGAGACAAACAGGCGACACCTACCACGTAGTGTCAACAAGTTGGAAAAAATGTACGAGGGAATAAAGAATGAGTAAGCAATTTTGCGATACATACCACCAAGGAAAGTTCCGCCCAATACTGCCCCAGCCGCAAACTGCCACCGCTGGTTGCCCAGACGGCGTCCAAAGATGCCCGACGACAGCTGCCCCAGTGGTCCCCGCACCAACCAAGCAGCACAGCTACCCGCCCCGGATCGTGTTTGTTTCGTACAGGCCAAACACCATCTGGGGCCAGAGAATGCTAAACGCGTAGTACACAGTCACCGAGATGGACAGGACCATGACGATCGAAAATCACTGGAAGTTTTTAAACAGGCGGACAGGCACATGCGGCTCGCGCAGGTTGGCGAGCGTCTCCCAGGCGCCGAACGCGATGAGCGTCGCGGCGCTACGAACAGAGAACAATCGTCACAATCACCGCTGTTGATTTCCAGGGTGCAGCTCGCCGCCCCACGACAGGCCCATCAGAAATTTAGCAGGTCGCCGACAAACAGCGCGAGCCCAACAATGTCAAACGTCTGGACGTACGCCAGGGTGCGTTGACCGGGATATTTCATCGGGAAGTTGGGCGGGCAATAGAAGAGCACTCAGCACGCGGGGGCAAGCGCGTTCACGCCAACCATTAGATAATAGCAGGGCGTGGCCCAGATGTAGACAAAACTGTTGGCCAGAAACCGGTGGCGTACGGGGACCAGCTCAGCAGTGACAAACATGACAGAGATCTGCGCGGCCACGCCGAGGCCGATGAGAGTGGTACCGCCGATGAGCGTGTTGATGCTCTTAGCGGTAGAGACGGTAAGGGTATACGGTAGAGCAATCTAGTCGAGGTAGGCACAGGGGCCGATGTCGGAATCGATGACGGTGAGGATGGCGGCTGCGAGGGGCGAAACCGCCAACGCCCTAAGAGAGGAGCTGTCAGTGGGGGGAGTTGGTTTAAGTACAGCGTGTAGTGAAAGTCTTACCAAACCAAACGATGCACCGCAAGCCACCATGGTACTGCAGAAGTAGATGCTGCGGTGGTAGTTGCTGGGGAGGCCCTCTCAAGGCCGAGGTCCTCGTTCTCAGCATGGTTGGCCACGGCCTTCACATCGGTATCTTCGACGACTGGGCTGTGTTTTCGGCCATGGACACGGCGTCAACTGTTTGTTGGCGGTCCGCCATTGCATCGTTTTGGTTCCCTTTGACATTACTTTCTTGAGAGATCGGGACGTCGCTTTTAAAAATGGGGTCTTCTCAGGGGTAGAACAAGAAAAAGCAAAAAGTACAGTCTCTCATCTACGCAATGGCTTATCGACCTGGCCAGACTGAGACATGCATCGCTTTACGCAAAACTACGAGTGCGACCCTGCAGCACGACCAAGTCCCCGGGATCCGCAAAGTGGGTGTAACCAAGCTGCCGGGTAAGATACGAGGCTGTCGCCGCACTACAAAGGTGAGTAACATGCTGCTTATGTATACTCTATATCATCTCCACGACATGGTTCTCCTATTAATTACGGGTTCCATTACATCAGAACAGCCTTGCAGATATTCGCCATAGAGGCTATTCTCACTTACACGACGTCCAGACACCTGGCGGCACCAACAAAAACGGTTCGCGCTCCGAGACGCCGTCATTTCTCCACACCCCACTCCGCATTTTCCCCAACTTTTTGACAGGTATAGGACGAGTCGCAGTATAACGTTAGGCGAGCATTTTCCGACTGTTTATTTCTTTCCTGAGTCAGAGGACACCTTCGAAGCCAAAGGTGGACGTTCTTTCAACGGCCACACTAACTGCGTAAGGCGACGTGATTCCGCCTGATCGTCAAGGATTGCATTGTAGACATCGATGTGCGACGGCAAGGCTGCCGTAATTGTGGAAGCATAAGAGCCTACTGATGTTCTCTACGGCTCAGAGTACCTCAGAGTCATGGACCAAAATCAAACAATCCAGCCCACACCTCGTCAACCATGTCCTTCACAGGCTAGCAGACAAGTCCTCATCGGTACCTACCTCGCCATCGGGTCCCCCTTCTCCGCTCATTTGACGGGCCGCGTCGGCTTCGACTGATGCTCGCCGATATGGAACACTCTCCGTTGTCGGCGCGCGACAGCAGCGCCCTCATCCACTCCCTTGCCGGGCGCTCCCATGGCCGCTGCACTTCCCTCATCCGCATCACCGCCTGCAGTGTCGAGTGGGTCAAGCCGGGTCTCGACACCGGCGCTGCCGGCATTGTCCCTCCTATGGTACAGAGTGCAGAGGAGGCGAAGCGGCTCGTTCGCTTCGCTTGTTACCCGTCCGCCTGCGGGCAGCGCAGTTTTGGCCCGTCTAATGCGCTGTGGACGGACCTGCGCGTCGACAGCGGCGTTAATAAATACATTTCTAAAAAGGCTGCCGACGTGACGGTGCTTGTTATGATTGAGTCGGTAGAGGGCCTGGCACACGCCGAGGCCATCTTGCGTACAGAGGGCATCAGCGGGGTGTTTGTCGGGCCGGTCGACCTGCGGCTGTCGGTAGGCCTGGCGGGTGTAGATAGTGTGGAAAAGGAATATGGTGAGGCTTTGGAGAAGATTACCGATCTCGGCAAGACGCTGGGTAAGGCGATGGGGATCTTCTCGGCGTCTCCTGACGTGATTAAGACGTATGTGTAGATGGTTTTTCATTTTCTACTGGTGGCGGGCAACAGTACGGCACTAACCAACGGGGCAAAGATGGTGCTAGACAAGTCAGGACAAACTCTACGGAAATTTAAGCTGTGCGGTTGAAGAGGGATTTATTTATGGCGATAGTCGCCACGCAGTAAAATAAATAAATTATAAACTGTAAAAGGATTTCTAAAAATTCTATAATCTACCGTCAGTCTCATGGCCTAGTTGGTAAAGATTCGTTAGCACATTAAAGCTACATTATTATAACACCTTCTTCAGCTTATTACCACTCTCTCATGTATAAATATCTGCACACTGAGCCCCCTCGCCGACTATTCGGAGAGAGCTCTGTAAGCCGAAGTCTATCTTCTTTCAGTCAATGCAACTTTCTGGGCGGAGGGTGATCGGAGCGTGGTCAGAGGTAATTGACGATGACGAGTTTAATGGAGTTCTTATTAGCGATAATTCTTGAGACCCTAGTACAGGATATTTCCACAGTGTGGCTCTGGCGTCTTCGTATATACTTTCAGGTCCAACGTGATCACTGCGGAGCTATGTGATGGAAAGCTATCGACTTGGTCGATCATCCTTCGATAGGAGACCAGTCCTAGCAGTACATTTCTCTTTCCCCTGACCCCGAGATCCTCCTTGAGCCTGTGGGTGGATCTCTACGAGGCCATGTCTAAGGGTTCGACCTCATAAAGGCAGAGTTGCCGTGGCAGTTGGTCAATCACTCGTGGAGGATTCTCCTCCTCGATAGGGAATGCAAGGGTGACATCCTGCAGTCCGAGAAGCAGCTCGTCGTCAGAGATATTGCAATGTTCTTGGACGTCTGGTGCATATGGTCTATGGTCGAGTTCCTGGGCATATTTACCGAATCTCGGAACCAATCCGCGTATATCACCCCTACCCTTGGCAATTAACACGGCACCAATAGTCCCGGTTGCGCATCACAGCCATGCACAGTCGCCTCCACCGGCGTGAAGGAGTTAGAACGTACCTGAAAAGAACGGGTAAACAAGCGCGTCGAGCCATTTAAGCAGGTCAGGCTGATGAACGTGGCAATGAGACGATCGGTCTACATCTGCACTATGCTGCACAAGGCGCCATATATCTCGTACTGGCTGTGCAGCTGATGTTGATGGTGGAGTAGACACCGAAAGACCTACAGTCCCTCGCAAGCTTTCGAGTCCAGCCTTGAGAGAATATCCAGTAAGCTCTTGAAGAGCGTATCCGCCTGTGTCTTGATGATTGCATTGTTGGACTTGTGGAGAAGTTCGAGCAGGATAGCGCCGACTCGCCGGACTTTGTCCACCTGCCAGATTGCGTTAGCATTGACGGATAAACCCACGGGGCATGTGTGTTACTAACCGCCGTCTCTCCTTGGGCCTCTAAGCAGATGAATGGCGTGGCCTGTAGGTCGTGCAGAAAGTCTCGTATGATCTCAAGCTTTCGGCTCGCCCAGGACAGTGGGCTCTCGCTGAGTCCAACCACCACTGGAAGGTTGTGATCAATACACGCTTGCAAAATCAGCAGCCTCATACAGTGGAATATGGTCATGATGTTGCTTCTCTGCGCCCAGAAACAGGTCGCTTGGTAGGCCCGAACTTGGTCGTCGTCGACTTGCGGATTCTTGTCTCTGTCGGGGTGCATCACCCAGGGCGGCACTTCATTCACCAGGGCCGCAAAGTTCATGTATCTTTCGATCAGGGCACAGACCTCCTGATCGCTTCCGTTCAATCGTCCCGTGAGTGGTGCTTTGGCCTCGATGCGTTGTGAGCAACCGGCGATATCGTCTATAAGGGCAGCCGCCATTGCGGAGATCCTCCGTCGGAGATGGAAGCCGACGAAGATGCGAGATTCAAGGTCGGCCTGATTCTCTCTCCGGCATGGGTCGAGAAATGGGATCACTTCATCGCCTTCCTCTAGAAGCGTGATGCCGCCATAACATATTCTTTCATCGATGATGGGCGGCCTGGTCCGAAAGGCGACTTGGGTCTTTTCGGCTAGATATAAATGCCAGAAGTTGGCACGAAGCAGCCGCGACTCGAGGACAGAAGGGCGTGAAATCGACCCCTCGTCAAACAGCTGCAATCTCTGGGCAAGACAACAGGCCTCTGTGTGGTAGTGCCACGATGCGCCGACTTTGCCAGTGGTGTTTTGCGCGCAGGAGGAATGCCACATGCGTATGGTCAGAGAGGTCGAGTCGGGATGCTCGAGATCGTAAGCTTCATATTCCCTCAGCATTGACCTGGAGGCCTCAAAAAATATAACAGACAGCGATTTGGGCCTCCGAGATAGGCTCTCGGGAACAACCGAGATGATATGGGCGCATAATGCCGTGATGAGCGTGAAGCGCCTCACGGACGGTATGGGCTGAGGCTCGTTGGCAGGACCGTCGTCGGTAGACGCAGGACTCGGGGCTGTGTCTGGAGAAAGAAGTGGGATGCTGGCCCTGAGTGTTGGTTCGTGAGCGATGGGGGTGTTTGGGAACAGGAACTGCGTGAACAGATCGACGCATCCATGTGCCACTTCTTCGATGTTCCCAGAAAAGGCTTGCGACGAATGGAAGCGCGAGCTCAGGCGTGTTCTGACAAGGAGAAACTCGCTCCAAACGAGACCTCCCGGTGTCACGTCGAGAGAGCCGAGTGAGTCGGCGGGCGAATGGGCAAGAGGATAGCCGACCGGGTTTGCATATCTCCTGCTCGTCTCCGAGTGGACGACAACAACAATGTCCTCCTCGGGCCCAAGGTCCGACACGGTCACGGACGGCAGAGAGTCACCATCATGGGGCATGCCTTGCTCTGGGCTGTCCGTGTAGCGAAGCTCATGCTGACGGTCCTCGGCATCCGTGGGTCTTTTCGTAACTCGTGGACCAGGTCTTCGGAGGATGGTTCGCCGCTCGCATGGACTGTTGCAACGGCTGCACTGAGAGCAAGGGTCCGCCCCATTGCATCTAACTTTGCGTCTCTTGCAGCGGTCGCATGCGTAGGCGCGGGGCATGATTTGCGCAGTTCTCAAAAAAAGGGGATATGTCACAGGGACGAGCTCGCGGAACTGAGAAGTTTGCGGTTGAGAAGGTCATGGGGGAACTGTGGGTTGAGTTGGGATGAAAATGCAGGCTTGGAGGCGGTGCAACTGCGGGACTGATGCCACAGCCAAAAGACCCACAGTTGTTCCGACAGCGTAACACGAGACAGAAAAATCCTGGGGACTTTGCGGGGGTGGTCTCTGTCTTAGCGCCTTGGCTAGGCGTCCGTTTGGATTTGCTGGATTGGAAATGGTTAACATCACGCTTACCGGCGCCAGACGCGCGGTTTAACTTGCGAGTAATGATGACCAGATTCGGAGCGCACTCCCAGACTTACCCCAAGCCACGACTCCTCCTCCCCGCAGTACTCCGTACAGGTCGGGGTAATGATGTCTGGGGTTGCCGGGCACGGGTTCGACGGTACAGGACCGGCCTCAGCTGTTCGCAATTTCTACAGAACTATTAAGACTCTGGAGCCCCATCCCTCGGAGACAGAAACACGAGGTAGCGGTTGCGATCAATCTATGGAGGTCCATTAAGACTCGTCCCCTTTGTCACTCAGTCAAAAATTGAAATTTCCAACCATTGAATCCCTGTCAATTCAAATCTTTTGGCCGTCACAATGTCGGGCCCTAAGACGGACAACGAAACACAGGCCAAGGTCAACAGTGCTCTGGGCAGCGTTGAGAATCACGAAAACATTGCCCTCCGGTCGGATCTCGACAAGCACGATCACGTTGCCCTCAAATCTGACCACGACAAGCTGGGCCTACGAGCTTCGGTATGGAGATTCCGAAAGGTAACCACGACGCGTCCCGATTTCAGCCCCTTTCCCTCCTAGAGGTCAAAAGCTTACACTGTTATAGGCCGTCCTTGTCTGTAATCTCCTGTGTATCGCCGCTGCTTGCGATGGGTTCCAAATCAATCTCAATGGTGAGCTCGGAGCAACCTAGGAGGCTCGAATCAGCGGCCTGGATCGTGTTAACAACTCACAAGGAAACATCATTGCCAACCAAGGTTTCATCAACCATGTCGGCGTCCCGAATGCCGAAGGAGTCTATTCACTGAAAGCTCAGTACACCAGTCTCTGGGGTGCCCTGCAGTCTCTGGGCCAGATTATTGGCATGCTCTTGCTCAATCCCGTCTCGGACAGAATTGGACGCAAGCAGACACTGTATATCCTCTGGGTGATTCTAGCTGCAGTATGTTTCCCACGAGAACAAACACCTCCTGAGGGGTGATGCTGACCATTTCATCTAGTCTGTCGCCATCGAGACTGTCTTTCGTGATTGGAGGGACTGGGCTGGAGCAAAACTCCTGGCTGGAACTGGCATCGGAGCACTCCAGGTGACGCTTCCCGTCTACATCACCGAATGGTCCCCGGTGAACATCCGGGGCGCAATGGTACTCATTTACGGGTTTTGGAACACCATCGGGTCATTTTTAGCGCCGATGATCCTTACCATTCTGCAGGCTGCTGATCCTCTGGACTACAAAACTGCCATCCTGACTCAGTGGGGCTTCCTGGGCGTGATGTTGCCTATTTTCATCTGGCTTCCGGAGACTCCTGGTATGGTACTCCCTCGCCCTCGACATGTCCTGAGTGATTAACTGTAGCCATATTACTGACCGGGAACGTAGCCTATTATGCGGAGCGGGATCAAGACGAACTTGGGAAGCAGATGCTGAGGCGCGTCAACGGCGGAGTACAGCACTATGACGTCGAGGAAGAGTATACCATCATCAAAAACACGATTCTGGAGGAACGGCGCGTGCGGCAGGAATATGGACTGGACAGCAAGACCTTTTCCGATATCACGCGGACTTACATCGCCTGCTTCAAGGGCTCCAACTTGCTCAGGACTGTCGGCGCGGCTCTCCCGGCCTGCGCTCAGCAACTCACCGGCCTCTCTTTCCTGAACACCTACGCCAGCTTGTTTTTCAAGCAAAGCGGTTTCACAAACGCCTTTCTCATTACCACCATATTGGGTAAGCATTTCTTGCTTCCATCAGCCTCCCTTGGAGCGTGACTAACTCGACGATCCTGTAGCTATCATACAGCTTGTTTCTGCATTGGCCTTGATTCTCATCTCAGATAAAACCGGCCGTCGGCGTCCCACGTTCATCGCCACGATCGGTTGCTCGTTGGCCTTGATGGTGGTTGGAATCCTCGGGTTCGTGGAGAAGACGACATCGATTAACAACCTTCTCATCTTCACTGCCTGCGTCTGGGCCTTCTTCAACAAAGCTCGTACGTCGTGTGTTTATCCTCGCTCGCGTATCTTATGATCACTGACAGTTCATGGCAGTTGGCAGCATCGGTTGGGCTTTCGTCGGCGAGGTAGCATCGCAAAAGCTCCGCGCGCGTACCGCTGGCGTCGCTGCAGCGGCGTCTGTTGTGTTTGGCCTCACCTTCAACACCACAGTACCCCTTATGTGTAAGCTTTGCCACTTACCTAGAAGAAAATGAGTGATATCGCTGATCGTTTCTATCTAGTGAACGTCAATGGTGCCAATTGGAGCTACAAAACAGCATGGTTGTTCTTTGGCACTGGATTGGTGACCATGGTCATCATTTACTTTTACGTGCCGGAGCCTTCTCTGCGCAATCCCGCCGAAATGGACGAGATGTACGAGAAGCGTGTGCCCGCCAGAAAGATGCGCAAATATGTTACCAATGTGCAGAGAGCTATCCATACCAACGATCCCTCCACTGTATAATATTACTCAGAGCGGCATGTATGCCAGGATAGTAAGGTTGCGAAGCCAGCGGATCGAGTGGGGAGCAGCAAGCTGTTGCTCAGTGTTCGAGCGTACAAATTCCAGGATCGGATGGCATTCAGATGCAGATTGAGCCTAGTATGGGTCTAAGAAGATATTTAGAAGTCAGGGCTCACCTTCTCGACGAGGTAACATGAGGTCAATTCCAGTCCCAACTTATAGTTTTATCAAATGTCTTACGTAGAAGTCATTCTGAGCACCAGTGACGAGGGATCTTTGCTAGCAGTTGTTCTTGCATTGGAATTACCTGAATCTTCTTTTACGGCCTGACATATCTTTCACTAGCCATACTCAGCCTGAAAACCCTGGTAGTGAGCAACAAGTTCGTTCGTGGATTGTGCCTTCCAGGAAGACTACGATGGATGATCGTAACCGAAACGTCTCATATAGAAAACGCCCTGAAGCCACATGTCATCAGGGAACTTGCAATTTAATTATACCTATTCGAACGTCGGATCGAAATCACCTCTAGCCTGCTCATAGGAACCTATTGATCTCTTTCAGGTGGATCTTTCCGATACTCATCTTTCTAGAGCAAGGTGCGGCATTACGTGCGCTCGCTAAATGCTCCTCGCCTATGGTCTCGACTCGAGGCTCGAGGCTCCACAATCTTCCCGCACACTAGCCCGTTCGGACGGACATCGCCAGTATTTTGCCTGCACTCTTTCGAGGAACGCAGTCGGGGTGTTTGTGGGTATTTACGCCTCATCTCCTTCCAGCCATTAGCCCATACTCCGCAGTCGTAGGAGATTGGCCAAGACAAGCAGTTGTGTACCCAAGGGGTCGCATATTCCACTCTACTCTCAAACTCTCGACAAACTCGTTCGGACTAACCTCGTCGGTATTCGCGATTATCTATGCCGAAGAACACGGTCGGGGTCTTTGTGGGGTGGCCGCATATCTGCCACTAAGTAAATTAATTTCTCACTCGGGGACTCAACGTAGCCGTCTATTAATCTGTCCATTTGTTTGCCATTGTTCTTCGATATATATAAGAAAAGCCCTGCGTAGTATTATTCGTAAGGTATACTAAGGACGGAGACCTTATTATTACAGTGGCCGCATCTCGGCAGTTCATCAATACCAACCCCGTCGTTCACATCTTTAAAATTACGAAGAGATTTGCAACCACGCCTCATCCTCCTTCCAGTCACCATCTTAAAAGACCATTCATATCATGGGAGACAGTATCCAAGATGATGCGTCGTGGGCACAAGGCATCTCCATTGCTGAGCTGAGAGCAGAGCACTATCAGGATGGGTTCGGCATATTTCACTCTACTCCCAGACTATCGTGGAGTTTTTCCGCTACCTCTGTGCCTGGCTGGAAGCAATCAGGTTATGAGATTGTCATCAAGCGACCTGGAAGAAAAGAGTCTTACCAAATTGAATCAAGCGAGTCTTCACTTGTACCCTGGCCATCATCGGCGTTGGTGTCGAGAGAAGTCGCCCATGTCAGTGTGCGAGCGATTGGCACGAACGGAGTGCAGAGCGGCTGGGCCGAGCTAACGCTCGAGGCTGCCCTCTTGAATCGAGACGACTGGAAGGCAGACTTGATCAGTGGCCCACCTCAAGCAGTTGACGAGCCCAAGCGGCCCTTTCGCATGAGGAAGACGTTCCTGTACGATGCTGGTCCTGCCCGTCTGTACGCCACTGCCCATGGCATCTATCAAGTGGAGATTAACGGCCAACTGGTTGGAGACCAAGTCCTTTCTCCTGGCTGGCAATCGTATCGACATCGGCTTCACTATCAGACTTATGACGTTACAGGATTGCTGCATCCGGGGCAGAATGAAATCGGGGTTTATCTGGGAGAAGGCTGGTTTGCCGGCAGACTGGGACGCCCAGGTGTCTCCAACATCTGGGGCGACCGACTGGGATTCCTCGGCCAGCTCGAAGCGAACGGACAAATTATTTGCCAGACAAGCCACAGCTGGGAAGTTCTCGCAGATGGGCCGGTGTTGAGCTCCGAGATTTACAACGGCGAAGTGTACGACAGTAGACAATATGATAATGCCTGGTCCACGGTCCAAAACACCACATATGAGGTTTCTCACACGGCTGAGGTGCTACCGTTTCCAACGGCTGAGCTAATAGCCCCCGAAACACCTCCTGTCCGTCGCCTCATGGAGCTCAAGCCCCAGGAGATTATCACAACACCGAGCGGCAAGAAGGTTCTGGATTTCGGCCAGAACCTGGCTGGTTGGCTCCGGATAAATGTTGATATTCCTGGGAGAGAAATTGTCACGATTCGGCATGCAGAGGTCATGGAACATGGTGAACTAGGAACGAGACCTCTACGGACAGCGAAGGCTAGCGCCGTCATACATCTGGGTGGCCAAACCCGTGGATATGAGCCGCGGTTCACATTCTATGGATTCCGGTGAGTTTCTTTGTCCCAATCAATCAACCTCTTCTACACACCTCCTGACGGTTATCGACAGATATGCGGAGATTACCGGCTACGACACCTGCAGCCTTTCCGACTTTACCGCAGTTGTGATTTCCTCAGATCTTCGCAGGACTGGAACATTCGAATGCTCCCACGATCTTCTCAACAAGCTTCATCTAAATACAGTATGGTCGATGCGAGCCAATTTTATATCTGTTCCTACGGACTGCCCGCAACGCGATGAGCGGCTGGGATGGTCAGGCGACATTCAAGTATTTGCCCCGACTGCGAGTTTTCTCTACGACACTGCGGCATTCATGGGAGGCTGGCTTCAAGACCTTGAGGTAGACCAAAAAGACTTGGGTGGCATTGTGCCAAATGTTGTCCCAAGCATCCCTATGCCTCCAAAGCACAATGAAAAGCGGCCAATGGCTGCTTGGGGCGACACCGCGGTCCTCACGCCATGGGATCTTTACCAGTTCTTCGGGGACAAAGAGTACCTGCGAAAGCAATGGGAGAGCATCGTTCAGTGGCTTGACAAAGGGATTCCTCGGGACGAACGGGGATTTTACTCGACCGACACCCCCCAATTTGGCGACTGGCTTGATCCTCGATCTCCGCCGGCACTTCCTGGACATACCCCCACGGACCCCTACTTGGTCGCTAACGCCTACCTGGTCCACGTCACCGAAATCGCTTCTAAGATCGCTGGATGTCTGGGTAAGATGGAGCATGCTCGGCGCTACCGGGACGATGCTCGGAGACTCCGCAAGCTGTTCCGAGATGAATACATCTCGCCGAGGGGCCGAATCTCATCAGACACACAGACTGCTTACGTCGTAGCCCTTCACATGGATTTCCTGGACAACGAAGAGGAAATTGAGACCGCAAAGTCCAGGCTTGATTGGCTAACCCGATGGGAAGCTTTCAAAATCAACACTGGTTTTGTAGGAACACCGCATATCCTGCCTGCGCTGGCTAAGGTGGACATGATAAGCATTGCGTATAGGATGCTGCAAGAGAACGGCAGTCCCAGCTGGCTCTACCCGGTAACGATGGGTGCAACCACCATTGTAAGGACTCCTATATTCCATTTTGCAGCGCGACGCCTGGCCTGCATTGCTGACCATTTTCTGCAGTGGGAACGTTGGAACTCGATGCTTCCGAACGGGTCCATCAATCCCGGCCAGATGACCTCTTTCAACCACTACGCCCTGGGCTCCGTTTGTCACTTCCTTCACGCCCACGTTGCCGGCTTGTCATCCGCCGAGCCGGGCTGGAAGTCGGCGCTCATCCGCCCGCGGCCGGGCGGGACAATACGTTGGGCTCGTGCCACACATGATTCCCCCATTGGGACATACGGCGTGTCTTGGAGCTGCGAAGCCGGCGTCATGAAGACAAGCGTTTCAGTTCCGCCAAACGGTGAGGCCCGAGTCGTTCTCCCGGGCGTCGATGTCGTTGTTAACAGCGGGGAGTATTTCTATGAAACTAAGTGGCAAGTGGATCCGGCGTGGCCGCCACGGATTATCCAGGGTGCGCAAGGAAACCCTATCGAGGAAACGTATATTACTTAAAGATAGTGGTAAAGGATCGTGGATTAGTACCTAGCACATATAAGTAGTTAAAACACTTAACCTGAGCTTCATTAATAGACAAATAAGCCTGATTTAGCTAACAAAAAGGCTACCCTAAAAGTGGAAATCATACAAATTAAAGCATACAGAATTAGACAGCTTTAAGAGACTTTCCGGAGATTGCTTGTGTCTGACAGTAGTGTAGGTGCTGGTAAAGCCCTTGATGCCGGGCCTTGGACAGGTAATACCAAGTCTGCTCGCCGTTGCTCTAGTAAGGTTGATTCAGTAGCGGTGAGCATTGCCGCGAGAGCACTAGCTCGTTCGCAATTTTCCAGGAAGAACTGTCAATTGTACCTGTTTAATAATGATAGATAAGAAGTTTAGTGTGGTTGTCTGTACCTTAATGTTGTAGGATATATATGCCTACTAGCTAGTACTAGTACTTGAGATTCTCTTTTGCTGGTCTAGTCTAGTTGGTCCAATCAACTCTCTCGATATATGCACCCCCAGCACTTTAACCATTCGCCCCACTTGCTTCGTTGTCGTAAAACTCCGTCCCGGTGCTCCCGTGTCGCCGTTTACCTTTTTTGAAATATGCTTCGCTTCACAACTACTCCTCCGAGCCCAGCACCAAGCACACCTAAAATGCCTTTGCCACCCGTTCGCGCCGTTCGTATGCCACGAGAAAGCAGGCTCAGTCCGCTATACAAGTCAGCTTATTTCATCGACGCCTTTGCCGTGACCCTTCCAGCACAGCGTTCTGAGGAATACAAGCCAGATGCTCTCGCTCGGGCCCTCTTTGGCAAGCCACCCGCCTGGTTTTCTATGTTGATGTGGACCAGAGACCGAGTTATGTCCATCTTTGGCGTTAAGCGTTCGACAGAGATACAAGCTGCGGCAGAAAGGAAAGGCGTCGACACTATTGCCATATTCCCCGTCATCTCGCGCACGCAGAATGAGATTATCATGGGGGAGAATGACAGCCATCTGGACTTCCAAACGTCCGTTATGATTCGAGAAAGGGAACCTAGCGCGGTGGATGGTCGAGGCAGCGATGGTGGTAGCCAGGAGATGGTCGCAACAACGGTGGTTCATTGCCATGGGCTCTTTGGGAAAGCTTACATCACGATCATCAAGCCCTTCCATATCCTAATCGTCAAGTACAGTCTAGCAAGAGTGCCGAGTAGGATTATGACAAAGGACTATTAGTTTTACAAACCAGTCCCGCATAGGTTCCTGTGCCTAGTGGAATCCCGGCGCTATGTCTGTCGAAGCAAGCGCTGATCGTCCTAAGACGGCCTGTTCTGTGGTGTAGCACCATGTCAAAAACTATAACTAGGCAGCATAACAATTTAACTTATTATTCATTTTCTTTGCAAAACCATCCAGTTTAGCAATTAATAAATAATAATAATAATAATAAAAAATGCTATTTAAGAATATTAAACTAATCTGTCGGTAGTTCCACTTTAAACTTATATTTAACCATTTTCATTTACTCTATTTCTTCTACTAATCTACTTTATAACGGTTACGATCTAAGAAGAAATCTACACTGAAAAGAGAGTTTATATCGAGCTGTTGGACGACTTCGGCGGCTAGTTTCCAGGATTGCGCCGACCACGCAAATACTCCTTGACGATGAAAATGACACTGAGGACAAAGCCGAGGCCGGACAGACCGACGCCGAGCCAGAGGGCGCCGCGGTAGCCGTGGAGCTTATCGGAGTCGGTGAGGCCGCCTTTGCTGATATTCGTCTCGATGGTGCCGGCAAAGCCGAGACAAAGGGACATGCTATAGTTAATGACAGTGACGACAATGCTGGCTCCCATGCCCTGGTACTCGCGCGGCACAGCGTCAGAGAAGATGACTGTGGCAGAGGGGAAAGATGTGTCAAGGCCGATAGTCATGGCGAAGGTGCTAAAGAAGAAGTACGTCCAGTAGATGGAGTGCGCCGGCCGCAAGGCGCCGAGGACCGTTCCAATGACAAAGGTGACCTGGCCGACCAGCATGATGTGCGATGGGTGCACGCGGCCGAGTAGCTTGCCGACGGTTAAGGCCGACATGAGGCCTACGGGGATGATGGGCACCAACCACGCGGCGATCTGGAGCGGTGTGCAGCCGCCGATGTCGATGGCGATCTGGATGACATAGAAGATCTATGACGTTAGTATGTACATGTGCGAGGGAGAGACAGACAGATAGGGTGTCCCTCATAGAAAGTGATGCGACCCACCCAAATACCAAGGGACCCCCATCCCGTAGCCGTGCAGGCCAGCACAAAGGCAATGTCCATGTTAAAAGCGGCTAAGGGCAGGATGGGCGCAGTGGCCCAGGAGGCCTCGATCCAGAAGAAGACGGCGCCGACAAGGAAGCCGAGGATGAGGCAGACGTAGACGTAGGGCTGCTGCCAACCGACGACGACGGCCTGGTTCCAGGCAAAGTTGACGAGCACAAGAGCGCCGACGCCGGTGATCATGCCGGGGACATCGAGGGCGGCGAGCGTCTCGCGCGTGGTCCGCTTCTGCTGAAGCAGCCGTAGTTTGTCGGCCTCATCCTTGGGCACCGATGGGATGGCCCACGCGGCGAGGGTGGCCACGAAGACGAGTGCAATGGCCTGGCTCCAGTAGGTCCACGGCCACCAGACGCGGGCAAAGATGCCGCCGAATAGAAAGCCGGCGATAACACCAAAGGGAGCGGACGCACCGAACCAGGCAAAGGACATGTTCTTCCGCGGCCCGGGAGAGTAGGACCGGCCCAAAATGGCAAGGCCGTTGGGTAGGGTCAGGGCCGGGCCCATGCCCTGGAAAACGCGGCTGAAGATGAAGAGCACGTACGACGAGTAGACGGCGACGCCGGCCACCAGACTCCACAATGCGTACCAACACATGCCGATCAGAAACATCGTCTTATGGCCGAACTCGTCGCCGAGGCGGCCGCCGATGAGGATAAAGGTGCCGATCGTCAGGCTGTAACCGGCCACCAGCCATGACAACTGGCCAGGGTTAGAGATGCCAAAGGACTCGCCAATGACGCCAACGATCGCGATCGTGTTGGCCGAGCCACACTGGTTGGTGAACATGGCTGTGCAAATTGTGCAGATGAAGAGGATCTGGCGCGGCGTCGATAGTGCGTCGGCGGGATAAAAGGTGTCATTGTCCGTGACGGTGACGGGGGTCTCGACATCTGGACATCCTATGGTCAGCAGGGGACGGACAAGGACAAGCAGGAGGACGAATATGAGAACGCGCCTTGTTCTTGCTTTTGTAAGTTGGCTTCCAGGGCCGAGAAATCGGAGTCTGGAGGCAAAGACAAAGTAGACATGTCTGCCAAATCGCAGTACTCGTACTGACGTTGACGGCTTGAAAATAAATATCATGAGGCGGAAGACAGCACAGCACAACAACACGAGGCGGGAGCAAAATAAATAGACCCGAGAGCTTGGCTGAATAATGCGAAAGCCGCCCGGGGCTACGATGCCCCACCCGGAACGGACCATTCGAAGGGTCCGGGGCCAGCACGCTTTAGCGCACCGCGTTGATTGCTCGTCGCCTTTTAAACACTAGTTTGACATGTTGTTAGCTCCCCTCACGTGATTGGGAGTATTCATGGCCCTGGCGCCTAGAAGAGCTCCCCCACCTCTAGTCACAATACTCCGTACAACCATCTGTTTTCACGTTTACATACCTATAATACATGTACTTCGTAGTCAGCGGGCGGACAACGGACTATCAGCGTGTATTGTGAGTTTTAAATAAGTGGGGCGCGGCATGATTAGTGCACACAACGCGGAGACCGCACGGCCGGATTACAAAGCTAAGACCCCCGGACCTTTCGAAAGGTCCGGTGTTAGTCGGGATACTCGTCCGATCCAACATCATTTGGTGCTGTCGCCGGCATATAATTGTCTCGCCGCATCGGCTCGTCCCTCTGGAGAGGCTGCTTCGAGTCGAAATATCTAAAGTTATCCCACATCGTCTACGTTCAACACGCAAACATCCGATTTTTTCTCTCCTTAAATTGATCGTCGCCGCCACAGACCTTCCACAATGCCTCCCAGCAATTCACCTGTCGCCCTGATTCTCGGCGCCGGCGCCAACATCGGCCAAGGCGTCAGCCGCGCCTTTGCAGCCAAAGGCTACCGCATTGCCTTGGTCGCCCGCTCCATCCGCGAGGAGGACAGCCGGCCGGAAGAGCTGCACGTCCGAGGCGACTTTTCGGACCCCGAATCTATTGCCGACATCTTTGCCAAGGTCAAGACAAAGCTTGGCCTTCCCCATGTGGTCGTGTACAATGGTACGATGGTCAGACTCAGGCGGAAGAGCGACGATGGTGACCAATCTGTCTAAAAAAAGGAAGAAAAACTGATTTCCCTCTCTCTTTAGCGGCGGCTGGTAAAAGTAACGGGAAAAACCCGCTGGGGGTTAGTCTGAAGGACTTTTCCCAGGGCTTGTCGATCAACACGACGAGTGTCTTCGCGGCCGCCCAGCAGGCCCTGTTAGCCTTTGAGGAGCTGCCGAGCTCGGCCTCGCGCACCTTTATCTACACCGGCAACATCTGCAACGTGCAGCCGATCATCTCGCTGACGGTGGCGGGCGTCGGAAAGTCTGCCAGTGCGCACCTCATCCAGTGCCTGGCCGAGGCCTACAAGGACAAGGGCTATAAGTACGTTTCATTATGCGCCCTGTCGATGCTGTCGATGCCGTCCACTGTTTATGAAGTAGAGCAAACTAACAAACCATCAGGTTCTACTACGCCGACGAGCGGCTTCCCGACGGCGCGCCGGCGTACGGCGGCATCGACGGACCCGCCCACGGCACGTTCTACACAGAGCTCGCCCAAGGCGCATCGCAGGGTCCTTGGCTGCAGACGTTTGTTAAGGACGTCGGCTACAAGGCTTTCTAGGTGACGGGAGACCGGTGGTTGTACTTTCAATGAAATGGATATACATGTACTGATCGAGTGAAAAGAAATATGATGTTTTGGCGTAAAACTTCTCACGCAAAGAAAGCTGCAGCGCGAGTCGTGACCTGGGTATACTTCGTAAAATCCACATTTCGATTCGGATTAATCAGCATAATTACAATCTATTGAAATTGTCACTAGCCTCAGGAGACGTATCGAGAGAGAGAGTTGATTGAGGCTATCTAGTGGGCGGAGCCCCTCTGGGCGCCAGGGCCATAAGGCCCTCGAGTCAGTCACGTGAGAGGGGCCCAACACTATATAAGCCACTTTTACAACGCTGTAGGGGGGGGCGCCTTTTTACACTTAGCATAGCGGTTTCGACAATTTCAACACAAAACCATACCGCCTTAACCTCGCGCCGCATTACAACGTCTCCGTTGCCTGGCACTTCTCATGCGGCATACGTATTTGGTGGTTTTTTATTTGCAGGGGGGAGGGTTTTTTTCACTGGGCCGTCCTTATGATGGTAGGATTATCTCATATGACAGGCAATGATGGCAGATGCACAGCACCAGTCGACCGCTGCAGAGACAGCAGGGCGACCATCCACCCTCATCACCAAGGTAAGCCAGCCTCGGAAAAGCCGCTAGTCGGGGCCCGCAGCGAGACGACTCTTTGCCGTCGTTGTATTAACCCGAGAAACCATCTGTGAGCAAAAAGGCGTGCGATCTGTGCAGGAAAAAGAAGATACGCTGCCAGCCCACCCCGGATGGCTGTGCGCAATGCACCCGGGCCAAAGTGGCTGGCTGCCACTTCACGCCCATCGCCACAAAGAAGAAGCCGCGGCTCCCTCCAGGGTATGTTCCATGCTGCTGTTCTTCTTTTCTTTTGTGGTGTGCGGGGTTCTTGATTTTGCGGAGGCCGGCATCGCTGATTCGGGCCACCTAGACACAAACACATTGCCAGGCTGGAGGAGGGGCTGAGGCGGATGGAGGGCCTTCTCCAGGACGCGCTGGGAAAGACCGAGGCCGGGCCGCGGCAGCGCAGTGGTGATCCGAGCTTCACCGATGACGACGTCAGCTTTCTCGGAAGCAGCAGCGGAAGCAGAAGCAGAAGCGGGAACGCAAACGCAAGCGCAAGTGCAAGCAGCATCCACCACGCCCTGCCCATAATGGAAGAAAGGTTGGCACTGCTGACGTCTCCTCCGGCGACTCGGTCGTTGAAGGGAATACTGGAACTTGGTCCGTTCTCGCTGCCCTCGTTCCACGCACTGCCGCCGCAGCACGTCGCGCTCAAGCTCGTTGAGGAGACCTTTACGGGTTACAACGATTTCTACCCACTCTTTGACAAGAGCGACTTTTTCGCTCAGTTCTGCGCTAACTACGCGCACTCGAGCACCGGCGACCCGGGCTGGTGGGCCTGTATCAACACGGTGCTCTCGTTGGCGCACCGGCTGCGGGCCATGTGCGCGGTCGGCGACATAGCAGAGGCGAACAAGGAGGCATGTGGGCACATCCACAACGCACTCGCCTCCGTGTCTGAGCTGATGCTGCAGCACGACAGCCTCGCCGCCATCCAGGCTCTTGTGAGTATCGTCGCCGTGCTGCAGGGCACGCCCAACCCGCACTCTGCCTCCGTGTTCATCACTGCGGCCTTGCGGCTCGCGCAGGGAATGGGTCTCCACCGCAAGATTTGTCGCGACGCCAGACTCTCACCGGCTCAACACGAGCAGGGCCGGCGCGTCTTCTGGCTTGCGTACTGTTTCGACAAGGACATTAGCCTGCGCACAGGCCAACCCTTTGCGCAGGACGACGATGACATGGACCCCGACTTGCCGTCCGCCGTACGCCTGCCGACCATAGCACTGCCGCGTGGGAGCCACGAGAGCGATGACAGACTGAACAGAAGCAACATAAACGACAACAACAACAAAAGCGTGGCCGTGGTCGACATCTTCCATGCGCGCATCGGGATAGCCGTGATCCAGGGTCAGATCTATAAGAAGCTCTACTCGGTGCAGGCTACGCGCCAGTCCGCGACACACAGGGCCGCTGTGGCACAGGAACTCAACATCCTCCTGCTCTACTGGAAGAACAGCGTCTCGGTCAACGACGCCGCTCTGGAGGTGGCCGGCATGCCGGGTGCGCCTGGTGTGCCGGTTGCGCCATTTACGACCGAGTTATTTCATTGGCTCACCCTGCACTTTACCTACGTCAACTGCCTCGCTATGATTGACGCCCACCTGCCGCCGCCACCGCAGCAGAAACAACGACAATTGGAGGCAGATGTCGCCGTCTCGGAGAGCATCTGCGTCGTCGAATCGCGCAGGGCGATGGCCCTCGTGCAGGGGACACCACGGGGTGACTACGCCTTTGTCTGGTAAGCGATGTGCCGCTGGGATACGATGTATCGTATCCGCATCAGTGTCGGTATCCGTATTTGTCTGACGTTTCACTTCTCTCTTCCTTTCAGGGTTATTCTCCGGCCGTTGTTCTCAGCCGTCACGGTCCTCCTCGACAACGCCATCCGCAGTCCGTCAGGACCGCACGCGCCGTCCGACCTCACAGCGGTAGAGTACTCGATCCAGCTGCTCGCCATGCTGGCCGGCGAGAAGAAAACTTGCTCACAGTCTCAGGAGGCACAGCACATGTACCCGATCTGCCGGGACCTGCGTAGCCGTGCCGAGGAGGCCGTACAGCGGGCATCTTTCTATCGGGGAGTAGAGACATCTGTACGATAGCGTTACCTGCGCCACCATATTAATAATAGGCTACAAAGCCTAACCAGCTCGGTCACGGGCAGTGGCAGCTATGCTGTTAACAGTTATTTGGAGTCAAGCGAAACACGTTTCCTGTTCACACGTCGCCGTTAAGCGACTTGGTTTAACTAGTAGTTTACGCACATTTCGAGTTCACGGTAATTGGAAATATACCCGTATTCACTTTTATACATATATGTAACTGTTAGAGCGGTACTTATAGGATAGGTGGAAGAGAGAGGGGTGACAAGTATATTTAGTGAGAGGTAGGATGGATTGGGAACAAAGATTTTAGTCTAGGTTAAAGGATTCCCGGTACATCTAGCATAGAGGATGCCCCGATACAACTCTCACATCAACATACTTTCTTAAATCTCTTTAAGAAAACCGACCTCAATTAAACTGTCGACATCGATATTAAGATCCGCAAGCTTAGTTCGCGAGTTCTCACGGATCCAAAGGTACAGTTCAAGAATCATAGCCCTGGTAAAGGTCCATGGCCCCCACTTTCCACCGGCTGGCTTGCCGATGCGCATGGTCTCTTTACCAAGGACGTACACGGTCTGAGACAATGCCGCCTCACGAAGGATTGCCAGTTCGGTGGCGACATTGTTCGCAATGTTGCTACTACTAATAGCGGCTGCGGTGTGGTTGATGCTGTTATTGCTGCCGATGCCGTGCGACACCGCCAACTCGATCTGCATGACCAGGTCGCGCCCCATGCCGGGTCGGAGGATATCGTCCATGTACCCATGGCGCAACACGACAGAGTAGCTGTTGGGCAGCAGCGTGATGCTGGGCGTGCGAGTAACGATGTAGCGCTCCTCCCGAGGCACGCTTGGCACGGTTAAAGGTCGCATGTGGAAGACGATGATGACGGTGGGCCTGGCGGCGAACTTGCGAACAAATTGGGTGAAAGATGGCGGGAGAACACCTGACTCGCCGGCCTTATCAAAGAAGATGCCAAGTCCAGGCACCGTCGACACGGATGTGTGTCCGAACTCAGCCGCGAGCCGCAGAGTCGCTTCTGGGTTGCGGCTGTTTGGTGTATTCGTCAGCAGATCCGTAGGTACAAGGCGGTCCCGCGACTCGGCCGCCCACTGTGCTTCTTTGCCGAAGCGCCACATGATGAAGATAGAGCTGAGTATGACGGCCAGCACGACGGTGAACCAAGCACCCGTTGGCACTTTGGTCAGCACAGATGACATGTAAGCCCCATCGAGTGAGACGAACACGAGGAACACCGGCCCAACAAGATAGAGCGGCTGGCGCCACACAACGAGGGCCACAAGAGACACCATGCAGGTGGTCATGAACGTGACCGTGATCACACAGACACCATAGGCGTTACCCAAGGAGTTGGTCTACAACGTCCGTCATTAGTCATATTATATAACAAAGGAAGGAAGAGATGGGGGTGATCTCGTACGTTGTTGTACACAGCCGTCACAATAACAGTACCGATCATCAAGAGCCAATTGGCCATCGGCAAGTAAACCTGTTCGTGGAATCGCTTGCTCGTATGGACGACTTTGATGTGTGGGAAGTATGACATGCGCATGACTTGAATCAGGAGTTGAAAGGTGCTTGTGATCATGGCCTGCGACGCCACAATAGCAGCGAGAATGGCAATCACGAGACTGTTTTTGAAATTGCTGTCAGCAAAGAACAGTGGTGGCTCAGTTCGATTCGCTTCAATCTGGGATCCCAACCAACTGACCTAAAATAAAGTGATCCCGGCGGCACCGTGTAGAAGAACGGGTTGGTGTAGGCAATTTGCTGGTCGTCCGCAGAGATGTATGCGGCCTGGCCGATGTAGGCTAGGAGCAGGCACGGGTAGGCTAGCGCAAGCCAAGAGATTTGGATGGCCCTCTTGCTGAAGGCGCCCAGGTCGGCAAAAAGGGCTTCCACGCCCGTAAACGCTAGCAGAAGACCGCCGAGGCTCCTCCAACCCTCTTCGCCATTGCGAATCAGATATTCAAACGCAAAGTAGGGGCTGAAGGCCTTCAGGACGGTGTAGTCGTAAATGGCCAGATTGTAGATGCCAGCGCAGAGATTGAAGAGCAGCCAGACCGTAACAATGGGAGCGAACGTCGTCCCTATCTTTGCTGTTCCAAATGGCTGGATGAGAAAGAGGACGACCAAGATGGCGCAGGTGACACCAACAATCGTCGACCTGTCTAGATCGGGTTTGACTACCAGCAGGCCCTGGATCGCGCCGAGGACAGATTGAGCGGGCGTCAGGACACCATCAGCCATGACCATGGACACGCCGATAACACCAACAGCCTTGAGGAAAAATTGGAGCGTCTTGGAATTTTCAAACAGGCTGCGGATGCTGCGCCCAGAAGGTCGCATCTCGTCGGTCATGTAGCGCTCCATCTTGACCGTGTTGCTAAGATTCGGGCCGCGGCTGGGGATGATGTTCATGTAACGCGACAGGAGCGAGTACAAGGCGAATGTACCTCCTTGTCCATCGTCGTCAGCCGCCAGCACGATGAACGTGTACTTGACGGTGACGATCAACGTCAGAGACCAGATGATGATGGACAAAGCGCCAACGAGGTCATCCCAAGAAGGCTGGGAAGAGAACGTCGATGAGTAGACATAAAGGGGCGACTGGCAAATGACCATGTTAGACGTTGCTTTTGATTTGGAATGGAACAGAGCCGTCTGCAAACGTGCTGTGTCAACTTACTGTTCCAATGTCTCCGTAAATGATCCCGGTAGACTGAAAGGCTAGCCAGGCCAGGATAACGCCGCCGTACGTCTATTAAACCTCTAAATCAGATAAATCCAACCGATCTTGGAATCAATGCTCCTCATCATACTTGCTTGCGAGACCCGTAGATGTCTTGGTCTGCAATGGTCCTAGCCCACTCCTCTCCATTGATGTCGCTGACACTTTGGACTCCTTCAGGCACATCGGTGCCTTTGACGCCAGCAGACACGGATTGACTAGGTGGGTGAATGCCTTCATCAAACTGGATCGTCCGAGACGGTTCGGGGGAGCTGCTTTCCGCCATCGCTGAGTTTGGGGACAGGAAAGTTGGGCCTCGGAAGAGCTCCAAAGCAAAGTTAGCCCGCGGAGATGCTGCGAGACTACTAATAGCTAGAAAAAGGACCACTGCAAAAGTAGGGGAGGAACAAGGGAGAGAGAGAGAAGTGGATGGTAGCTTTGAACAAGATACAGGCATGTGTCTCCCTCTACAGATGAAGGGGAGACGATCCTTATGTATACGAAACATGCGCCTACGGCCCGCCATGATTACAAGACGTAACTGAATGGTGTTTGCTTGCATTGGTTTATGATATCCCGTAATTTGATATTCTTAATGGGCGCCACAGAGAGTACGATAAGCCGGACTTCTTTCATTTGACGATCGTCGACAGATCAGAAATCCCTCAGCATATTTCCAAACTTGCCGCTGCTGTGCTACCCCTCAAATGTCCGATACTACCCGCCCCTTTGTGCACTTTCAGTGACACTTTTTCCCACGTGTTACCAATTCCTACCCTTTACCTAGTCCGTTCTTTTTTCCAGGAAGTCTTCATCGTAGTAAGCGCTGGGTATCCATATTGCTGGAAGCGGTGTACAATAGAACCGACGGATGTCGGCTTGTTCTTCCGGCAGTCGGCTTTAGGTCTCGCGTTGCAATATCATCGCTGGCACGTGCCGGAGGCCTCCCCCCCCCTTCGTACATCCCAATGAGCTGTCTCAGTGTAGTCCTGACTTTTACAACGTTTCTGCTTTGTTGCGAATTTGATCTTCATTGCCCTGGCTGCTTTTCTTGGCGTATGGATACAGATTAGGTGTACTGGTGTAGCGGCGGTAACATGGTGTATTGCGACGCCGGACTTTCTTTTTCTCAATCGCCCGTATTTGGTGTCGTCGGTGCGGTCAACCACGTCGCCGTCAAGGTTCAGTGAGCATGTAGCTGAAGTTACCTATGACCTTGTACTCCAAGCCGCGGAACAGAAAACCGAAATACTGGACTTTGGCGTTTTCGGGTGAAGGTGAATGGCTTTACATTGGTAGAGGGTTCCTAGTGGCAAGGTAGGATCTAGGCTTGTCAGTAAAGCGTTTGTCTTTCAAAACCGGTCACAGATAATCTAATTTAACCCCACGAATTACAATATTCAGTGTTTCTAGTGGTCGATATTCTTAACTACCTAAACACCTACAGATCCGCAGGGTTTCCAGGATTGAAAAACCTTTCGAAGCTATTAAATGAATCCACCGACAGTGCCCAGTCCATAAACTGGCCGAAACCATCCTGTTGGCTAGGATCGAGCCATGCAAGTCCGTTATCGCTGTTACTTATATTTCCCTGAACAGTTGAGGCCTGTGCCACATCATTACTTCCTGAGGTCGACGTGATTCCACTGCTCATACGCCCTGCTAGCATATCTGCTTTGGCTATCAAGTCTCTCGTAATGGCCGCTGCGTCGGCACTCACAGCAAAATTCGCCCCGAAAATATCAAAGACGGCAACGGCCTTGTCCAGAGCCTGACGCGCTTTCAGAGTCGCTTGGTGGATAGGATATGCAAGAATGAAGCCGACAAGAGTTATGGCTGTGTTCCACTGCATGCTGAAGTACTCGGACCAGCCGCTCATGAGGTCCGATTCGGTGACGACTTGGTGCATGATCAATGTAAAAGATACGGCGTGGTCAACACAGGTGGTGGCGTGGCGCTCAGCAACTGGTGTATAGGTGCCTGGATGGGAAAAGAAGGTGATGAATGGGCGGGTAAGGTTGACGAGAATGTTGTGATATGTCAGTTCAAGGCACACGCGCTGCCGCTGAAGCCATGTTGGTGCAAGTGCCTCGATCTCAACAGCCAAACAACTCGTAGAATATGGGTCCCCGCCCCCGCGACGACGCATCTTCAGTCCGACAGGAATCTTATCTGCCCAGGCCTTCATGGCTGGAACTTTGGTGGCCAGCACCTTGGCGCATACTTCCACTGCGTCGGGATCCGTGTACACACACGAGAGGCCATTCCGATTTATTATTTCTCCAAAATTGTCCCACAGTGTGTTGAAGACGTCAACCATAGTAAGGAACAAATATTGATTTTGTAGAGCGTAGCTCAGCCACGTAATATCGGGGCCGTAGGACCCGAGGGTCGCGCCGTTGTAAGATGCGGCTTCGACGTCGTCAGAGTACATTGTCACTGTCACCTGGGCCCTATCGATCAAGAACGGACGGCCAAGCTTGGAGGATATTTTGGTGTCGCATATCCAAAGGGCCCACCAGATCCGCTTGCGCAGCTCCCTCTCGCCATAGGCCATATCTGCGGAAGGCTCAACATGTAAACCTAGAACTTGTGCGGTCCTGATCGCCTGAGCGGTGATGATGTGGCTCATATTTTGGAAGGATGAGCAGCATAGATAGTACGTGGCGAAGATGTAGCTTTGTACCGTCGTAATGGACGGGCTCTCGAGGTCGGCCATGAGTAGGGACTGTGACCGGCGATAATACCACCGTCCCGCGATGGTGGCGTCATCTAGAGATGCCTCTCCATCTGTCGAGCTTGTCACGGCTGGAGGTATGTACGCATATCCGTACTGCAAGCACAGAGCGAGAATGATGTCGACCAGAGGCGACTGCTTTCGATATGTTCGAGAGGGTTCCCACAGGGAGGCGTAATGTTTCCGGAACTTGACTTCGTCGACAATGGGCGCGACGCAGTGGTATCCTTCCCAGAATAATCTGAGGAGGGATTCTTCTTGCGCACGCGACATGAACCGCGGGCGATCATCGGTAGAAATCGCTGGCCCTTCGACATCGTCTCTCGCATCGGCATCTCGATGGACTTTCTTACTTGGGCCCCGAAGTTGCATCGACTGGTCTGCATTCGGCTGGTTGAAGGCGTTCCCCAAGTAGCCTCCGATGCGACTAACAAAATAGAAAGACGACGAGGCTCCGTAGTAGGAAGGCTGGTTAGACCGTGCCGTGTCGACGTAGATGCCCTTCCATTGGGGCTTTGAGACGGAGGAAAGCGCCCGCGGCGATGAGATCTGCACCGGTTCGACCTCCGAGACAACATGACTGTCGAATGCTGGGCTTGAGAAGTTGGACGTGTGATCGGGCGTGGGAATAGATGTTCGGTTCGCGGAGGAATGGAGTTTGGCCTCTAGCTCTCTCACCCGGTGTTTCAATCTTTCATTCTCCCTGGATAGATACGATATCAGCCAACATCCTTTATTTCGGAGTAATACGCTCCATACCTCAGCGCCTGCGGCAAAGTCCGCGGTTCATCGTCAACCCCTCTGTGGGTGCATTGTGCATTCCGCTGTCGACATGCCTTGCACGGCTGAGCGTTGTCGCATCTGATCTTCCTCGCGCGACACCAGTCGCAGGCTCGCGAGACTTGCTTCCGAGGGCGTCTTGTTGAAGGCCGGATCTCATCTGCGTGAGCTAGGGGCGGGGGAGATACGTCTGGATCAGGAGTCGCCATAGTTGCGTCCAGAGGAACATCGCGGAGCCTCGGCCGGAGAGTTGGAAGAGGGAAAAGCAAAATGCGGGAGAGAAGGTGCGGGGTGGCGGACGGAGTTGCGGAGTTGTGGCTTTATTAGGGCGCAGAGAAAGACCAATACTAAGCAAATACGTCATAATATCCGACGGCAATTTAGCGTGTTTCGCCACTAAGAACATTCCACTCCATGCTTTTCTGTCCAATGTTACGCCTATCTTCGCGCTGGTGCCGGTGAGGCAGTACCTCCGTAGAAGGGTAATGCTTTAAACTCTCACCGTAATACGTTAATCCGGCCCGGCACCAAGTCTATTCTAAAGCAGTATCTTCAATTTCGGTTAAGCGAGAATGAGAGGCAAAGAGATAGTTACATTGTACCTACTTTGCCCAAAGGACATGTGCACTCCGCCGATGTTTAGTAGCCACAACGACTTGCATACTAAACGTAATGCCAGGCTTGCAGTCAAGCCCAGAACGACATAGATTGAGTGATGACAAAAAATGTATTAAATGATGTGTCCCTTCTATCTCTTTGCCTAAGACCCCATCGGAATTTCGGGTAGCTCTACGCCAGCACAATTCAGAACTCCAACCACCCAGGTCTATGCCTGCGCCTTCAAAAATTCGTCGCTAAATGGGTAGTCGTTGTAGCCAACCTCGGACATGGTGAGGTAAAAAGTCGACCTATTGTACTTGTTCAACTCGATGCCATTCTTGATTCTGAAGACTAGGTCGGGGTTCGCGAGAAAGTGTCGGCCAAAGCCGATGAGCACGTCCCACTTCTTGTAGTGCTCGTCCACCGCCCAGCGTGCAGTCTCCGGTGTGTAGCCCCCCGCGATGACGACGGGTGACAGGTTATCCCAGGCTTCAAGAATGAAAGTCAATGTCTTCCCTTGGTTGATATGTTCCGCGCCAAAAAGGATGGCACCGGGGTCGCCAGTCGCCTCGACGAGTGACAGGTAGGCGAATTTCACATTCATCTTCTTCAGTTCTTCAATGAGGTAGGTGTATAGCTCATTGACATCAGACTTTTCAGCTCCTTGGAAGCCGGCGTAAGGTGAGAAACGGACGGCCACTCTCTCTGCTCCAATGGCTTCAACCACGGCCTTGACCACCTCAAGCGTCAGTCGCGATCTGTTTTCAATAGAACCACCCCACTTGTCGGTGCGCTTGTTAACGAAGTCCGAGAGAAACTGGTCGAGGAGGTAACCATGGGCAGAGTGGATCTCGACGCCATCTGCTCCGGCGGCGATGACCTTCTTCGAGGTGTCGACGAAAGCCTGTATTGTCTCCAGGATCTCCTCCTCGGTCATAGGTCTAGGAGCAATATTGGCACCTTTCATAGGTACGTCACTGCTCGACCTGTATGGGAAGCCGCGCTCGGCAATGTAGTCGGCCGTGGAGGCTCGTCCAAGAGCAAAAATCTGCTGGAAGTAGACAGAGCCCTTGGCGTGGACTGCATCAATGATCTTGGTCCAAGCGGCAACCTGGCGATCGCTGACAAAACCAGGTATATTTCGTTGGCCTTCTTCGGAGTGTGACATTGAGGTTGCTTCAGAAATGACCAATGTACCGGCCGCAGAGGCACGGTCGGCGTAGTGTTTTTCCATGAGTGGGAGAGGCGCGTGGTCGTCGTCATTGCGGTTGCGGGTCAAGGGAGGGAAGACGATGCGATGTTCAAGAGTGATATTGCCCAACTTCAATGGCTTGAAGAGCCTGCTCTCAGACGGAGACGTGATGGAGCCCATTGTGCTTGGTGTTGGTGAATGGCGAGACGTTTGCTTGTCTGGCAAGGTGAGATGTTGAAGTGGGAGGTGTAGGTGAGTGTGTGTACGGTAGGTGCAGATGTCGTGTCGGCTCTGACTACTCTTACTGACGGTGTTGGCTGTTCCGGATTGCCCTCCTTTGAACCGTGAAAAGGCAGCAAGTTCATTTATAGAGTTTGAGATGTGGGTGTTGCCAATGCGATGAGCGCCACCAAAAGACGGTGGATGAATCCGCTTCATGAAATTCCGCTGTACTGGTGGAATACCGCACCACATAATAGCGGAGACTCGGATGTTCTCCGGCCACGGAATCTCGGAGCCGTCCAATCCTCGGCGGAGACTCCGTTGGTGCACGACATAAAATTCTGTAGGTTAGCTAACACAGATTCAGCAGCTGACTAAATTCCGAATCTCCGTTCCGCAACTCCGTCTAGCAACTTAGTCTCCGCCCTTCCACGACTGATTACCAGCTATCGTTCACATAAACAGATCCGAGGCATCACCATCAACGCCAAACCATGGAACGACAAATTATGCACTAACTGGGAGTTTGAACGTCTACAAAAGAGAGCAATTCCCAGCTCCAAATACAATATCATATTCATCATCATCACGTCCTAGCTTCCATACAACTCAAAGTAAAACACTCGATCCTAAAATCAACACAATCACCCCACCGACCCACTATGGCCGCCTCCGCCGACAAATCTAAGCCTTATATTCCTCTGGCTAGTTCTGCTCAGGATGGCTGGTCCACCGAGGATAAGGCGACTGCTACGTGCTTTTGCGGTGCCGTTCAATTAGCATTTGTAAGTTCAATACCGCTGGATATGTTGGCCATACTTCCCATTTGGACACACCCGCCCACCCTACTGTACCACCAACTCACAACCTGTAGCCCACCCAAGGTCCAGGTTTAGTTGACACTTTTCTCTGTCACTGTACCGACTGCCGTAAACTCACCGCGTCCATGTTCGCATCCAACTTTGTTATATCCGACGCGCACCTCGAGCATATACGCGGGCAGGACAACCTCAAGACCTTTGGACAAACGCGAACTATCGACTCGGGCAACATGATGACCAACTACTTCTGCTCTACCTGCGGGACCCTCATGTATCGCGTCGGCGCATCGTATCCGGGCGTGAGTATTTTGCGCATTGGGACTGTAGACGATTTCAATTTGCATGAGACGAAGTTGAAGGCCAGAATGGAGCAATTTACCAAGGACCGTGTGGGCTGGCTATCTAGTGTGGAGGGGGTAACGCAGTTTGAGGGAAGTGGGTATGGCGAGAAGAAGGTCAATTCTCAGCTGTGAGGTGTTCTAGTTTTCTTCAAAAGCAGAACGTCAATCGGACGACTGAGTTCAAGCGGATTTGTATTTATCGTTACGCGAGACTAATCTCGAATCCTTCATCCCAAACCCGGCATGTGGCCCGCCGTTTCTGCTGCGCAGGTTTGTTTGCTCACATAGTGCTCACTTGTTGCTCGCCTGGCCATTATCTCTCCTGGCAAGGAGCTGTGCGCGGCCGACTGCGACTTTTTTCAGCCCTCGCTGAGGTGGCTTAAAACAAGTCCCAGTGTGGCCTAAGATAATTCCGTTGGTCAGTATCACACTGGCACCTCAGCTCAGCCGGGCCGAGATATGTATTCCTCTCTCACATGCCTCTCTCTGACGCTCCCCGGGACGGAGACTAAAAAATATCCCTCTTCTTGCTCGTGCTAAGTTCCTCATGGCCGCCACTCCGTTACTGTATGTTATACCTTCCGTATAGTTTACTGCGCCCTGTGTTTAAGGTTTGTATATAGTAATTTAGTGACTAAAGACATTACGGCATGTTTATTGTAGTTACTAGGCCGTTACAAGTGGTGCCGTGAAAAAAACTGCACAAGGTGCTGGCTGGTAAAGTTGAAGTTGGCCGTCTGGTTGGGGCTCCCAGCTAGGTCAAGCCCAGCTGTCGACGGCCACGCATGACCGAGCCCTTCAATTGTCAACGCGCGCACTTCGGCATCTTCCGGGCAGTCCCAGACTTCTTCCCAGGCGCCTGGGTGAACCTCCCTAACGGAAGGTAAAGGCCAGGCCCCGGCGTAAGGTCCACGGCAACCGTTGCGCTCTGCCCACTCACGACGCCACAGCCGCACATCGGGCTCGGGGCCAAAGGAGCCGCCCAGGGGCGTGCGACCTAGGAACTCAGTGTCGCGGTCCTCAACGCCATGCGAGTGCAGGATAGGCACTGGGCGTGCGGGCGTGCAGTTGTAGAAGGAATAGGTCCCTTGGTATAGTGCGGGCGAGACAGGTGCAAAAGCGGCGATAATAGCCGAGGTGTCCGGGCGGCAGGCAAGTAGCGCAGTGAAGCCGCCACCGTTAGACTTACCGCAGGCGTATATGCGTGTGCGGTCAACTGTGTAAGTAGCAGCGGTTGCGGCGATGATATCATGCACGTAGGCGATATCATCGACGGTTGTATTCTCGTAAGGAGCGCCCTTCCAGATGTGATGCATGTTCCAGTCCGTATTGTTCACTCCCTGAGCATACACCGTCAGGAATGGCCGCCCGGCAATGGTTAAGGCCGGGTCCGATAGTTCCGTGACGCGCTGCTGCTTCTCGCTGAAACCACCGGCTGAAAATTTAGCATACAAGTGTGCCGGCAGAGTGTTCTTCTTCTCTTGGGCCGCGTGACTTACCTCCGTGGAAAGAGAGCACGAGAGGGTGTGGCTCTCCGTGGACGTATCCAGCCGGCACGTTGAGAAGGAACGTGCGGTCTGTTGGCAGTGAGTAGGCGATGTTGCCAATCGCGGGCTTGCCCGACAGGACAACTTGTGCGGCTTGTGCCGCGCCGGCAACGAGCAAAACTGCTAGGGCGATAAACATGCTGGTGTGCTATTGTTGCTGCGTCTGATAGTTGCTGGATACAGGCTTCAGAAACAAGGCCTGATAAGGTCAATAAATGAAGACCCGGCAGTTACAGGTTCAGAGAGTCTTATAATAGGGAAATCGGTGGCATTAAACGCCAGTGCCGATCTACGGTGCCGGGAACAGAGATAAGCGGCAATTCCCGCCCCTCCGACGATCCCACCCCAACGTCATGTCGTCTTAGGATGATGCGATAGAGATATAACGCAACGAATGGAGAGCCATTCTAATGGTCCCAGCGGAATTGCTACATTCGAGCAGGCCACGAGCCGGTCTTCGGCTCCTGGGGCATTCGGTGCTGACCGATGGGGCTGTTCTGACTCGTCGGCTCGCTCCCACGACGGACCTGTCAACACCGACAGAGTAAAGTGTTACGCAACCGAAGCCAGATGTAGTTTAGCAGTTGGGTTGTAATTCTACATGCAGATAACGACATGACCAGGATAGGAAGCTCATATCAAATGGCAAACGTAGAGCACTATTGACGCGATTAGGCATCCTTTGCTATTGTGATAAAGGCTTGATCGCCGTCACTCACGTATCTATACAAGTGATGTAGTTCTGTTCTTTTTTCTTCGCCTGTTTCACTGCTTTGAGCAGCTTTTGTACTTCCGTTCACGAAGAAAGATGGCATCCGAAATCCAGCCGATCGACTTGGGCGATCGCACGCCCAGTGACACGGCTGACGACACAGAAAAGGTTGTGGGGGAAAAGGGCACTATCAGCACGGCTGTCTTGGATATCGAGGACACTGGCGGCGAGTTGTCCGATGACAGCAACCGACTCCCGCTTCTGAGGACTGAGAAGACGGAGCTGACACCGGACGAAGCTTTCCGATGGGATGTCAGTGGCGACCAGTCGCCATGTACGCCCATCTGTGCTCCTTCACTTTATCCGCGGGGATCTGCTGCTAACAGTGATATACTATATAGTCCCTGAAGTAGCAGCCTGTGTGCCCAACACTGATGATCCCGAAATCGCGTGCAGTAGTAAGTGCGGAGGCCTCAGTGACTGCCAAGCGGGTCTTTCAGAACAGTTGTTTCAATGCCTCTGCTAACAAAAGGCAGCCTTCCGCTCCTGGACCCTCACTACGGTATTCGTGATCCTGTTCGCTGGTGTCAATCAGTTCTTCAGCTTGCGCTATGTAAGTCTCAACTTTTGTCAAGAGAACACTTGTCGTTGGAGTCTGACGGTTTGTCCGCAATTTTCAGCCATCCCTCACGATCGGCTACGTCGTCGCCCAGCTTCTTGTCTTTCCCATTGGGCGCGCATGGGAGAGGCTGCCGCGCTGGCGCTTGCCACTGGGTAGATTTTCCTTCGACATCAACCCGGGCACGTTCACCATCAAAGAGCACGCTCTGATTGTCATTGTACGTATTCCATCCCATGTCTCGAATATTTGGAAATTCTGGCTGCAATCTCGTCCCCCATACTAATACCATGGCCAGTGCGTCAATATCAGTGCCAGTGTCGCATATGCCTCAGGATCTCTCGTAGCTATCATTAGCCCTGTGTATTGGAACCATGACTACGGCGCGGGCTTTGGGTTTCTCTACCTGCTGACGTCGCAGATGCTCGGGTTCGGCCTCGCCGGTCTCGCCCGGCGGTGGCTCGTCTACCCCGCCGCCCTCATCTGGCCTACATCTCTGTCTTCGACGGTCCTGTTTAGAGCCCTTCACGAGCCACAGGAGCACGCCCCTGCTAACGGTTGGACCATTTCTCGCTACCGTTTCTTCGGCTGGTTCACGCTATTTGCATTTGTTCTCTTTTGGTTCCCAGACTACATCTGGACCAGTCTCGGCACCTTTGCGTTCGTCGCCTGGATTGTGCCACACAACCAGAAGGTGAACACCATTTTTGGGGTGCGTATCTCTTCTTGTGAAAAGTACACAAATTGCCGCAAAATTTATGCTCATTGACCATTTACGAATAGATGAGCTCTGGTCTCGGCTTGCTGCCGCTCAGCATTGACTGGACGCAGATCAACTACGCCGGTTATCCCTTGATGACCCCATTTTATATCACCTGCAACGCATTTGCCGTGGTGGTGCTGTTTTACCTGTTTCTGTCGCCGATCCTCTACTACTCAAATGTGTGGAACAGCGCATAGTGAGTTCCAAATCGCATCGCTGTCCTGACGCCTTTGTGATGTTCGTTTAACTTTGGCTAACAAAGCACAAGTCTTCCTCTTCTCTCCTCCACTACGTACGACAACACTGGAAAGTCGTACAATGTCTCACGCGTTGTTGATGCGAATCTCGACTTTGTTCTCAGCAAGTACAAGGCTTACTCGCCCATGTACATCTCAATGTCGTACTCACTTACGTACGCGCTGTCCTTTGCTGCTGTTACCTCTATCGTCTTCTACACATATCTGTACAACGGTAGCGAAATCTACGCCAAATTTAAGAACGCGCGCCACGGTGGCGAAGACATCCACAAACGCCTCATGAACAACTACAAGGAAGTCCCCGACTGGTGGTACGGCGTACTGACCGTCTCTGTGCTTGGTCTGGGAATCCTGACCATCCGGTACTGGGACACTGGACTGCCGGTCTGGGGCTTCATTGTGGTATGCTTCGGCATGGGCGTGCTCCTGATCGTACCAGAGGGCATCCTGGAGGGGACAACAAACCAACGGATGTTAGTATATATTTATTTATGTTTATTGATCGTTGCACGGGCTAGGCGTCTGCTAACAGGAAAAAGTTTCCTCAACATTATTACAGAGCTCATCGCCGGGTATGCCTGGCCCGGCAAACCTATTGCGAATATGATGGTTAAGTGCTATGGCTACAACTCGGTGAAGCATGGGATGGACTTTGCCCAAGACCTAAAATTAGGGCAGTACATGGTAGGGACACACGCAGTGCTCCCATTCATCAATTTGTCGTCTGTTTAGCTGACTGGGATGATCAACACGCGTTAGAAAATCCCCCCCCGCGTCCTTTTCTTCGGGCAGATCTATGCGTCCATCCTAGCCACTATGACTCAAGTTGGGGGTATGAAACTCTAGAAATTATTTGTCCTAATCCACAATGAAGTGACTGTGAGTGTGCTAACTCACAATTATTTAGTCCTCCGCTGGATGATTGGACACATCGACAATCTCTGCGAACCTACCAACACGAACCGCTTTACCTGCAACGGCGCCTTAGTGGTCTACAACGCGTCGCTAATCTGGGGCACCATTGGCCCGCAACGCATGTTTCAATCAGGCCAGGTGTATAGCGGCATAATGTACTTTTTTTTAATCGGGGTGGGTTTTTTACTGACATCTCCTCATGGCCGTTTGTGTCTCAACTAATAAACACCGTCTAGCCGGTGGTCACGATCCTCGTCTACCTCGTCTACCGCAGATACCCCAAGAGCTGGGTGCGCTACATTAATGTCCCCATCTTCTTTAACGCAGCCGGAAATATCCCCCCTGCCAACACCAGTAAGTAGTACCCCCTCGGGTTTTCATGTGCTTATAGACAGAAACGGTAACTGACCGATTCTCAGCTCAATACTCGCTTTGGTTTATCTTTGGCTTCATTTTTAACTTTCTCATCCGCCGACGTGCTTTGGACTGGTGGAAGCGATACAACTGTGGGTTTCCATTTTCGGCATGTATCATATGCATGGTGACAATTACTGAGCACTAATACTTTCGCAGACCTCCTTCAGGCAGCCATGGACACGGGCACCGCCATCGCAACTGTTTTGATCTTCTTTTGTCTCAGCTATAACAGCGTCACTCTGACATGGTGGGGTAACACCGTCGGCTCGAACACGGACGATAAGAAGGCGGTTCCTTGGTTGACGGTTCCAACTGGAGGCCACTTTGGAAAGGGTACAGGGGAGTTCTAAATTAAAGACGGGCAGTCTTCATCAAGCCACCTGTATTGTACATGCAGTCCTACAAGACTCCTGGATATGTATAGCTCGATTACCAGGGGACACGCGTATATGTAGCACGCGTTCACTCGTATTTGCTAACTGTTAAATTCTTTTCAGAGCTTTAGCAGGCTCTATTGAATTTTACTATTAGTTGATATGAAATATCGTGAGATAGAAAAGCTTACTCACGAAATATTATATTAAATAGATTCTGAACATTTATATAACGGCTAATCGGGAGTAAGTAGAGATAAAACAGGGAATAAATTGCTTAACAAGACTGCGGGAGGCATTGCTAGAAACGAAGAAGTGACAAAACTAGCTGTGGCTACCAACCAGTCAAGCAAGGAGACTGCCTGCCTCTGGCATCTATAATTTCTGCTCAGGTCTATAGGAGCGTTGACGTGAGGTAGCTTTGGATTCGCGTGGTCGCAACTTGCACAGTCTGCTTCCGTTTTATCACGCAACTCTCTTTTGTTTACAATTCACCATTATTTCTTGAGTGGCAGACCTAGGATCGATCCTTTCTAGAATAATTGCGTGGTCTGCATAAGTCGTCACACCTTGCGTAATTACGCTGTTCTTTACTCTTCGACGAGGTTATTTTTATCGCTACAACTTGATTAGCACAGGATACCGAAAAGCCATATCACGTTAGTAAAAATATAACGTACGGAAGCTCGTGGTTGGGAAGCAGCCACGACAATACCAGTGCCGGAATAGACGAGCCAAGAGAAGCGTAAGTCGTGTACCGGAGGACGTCGGAGTACTATTTTTCTTTAGTCAGTTGTTTTCCCCCCACTTTTGTCGAAGCATTAATGGGACAGAACTCACAGCAAGATTTACAATCGTTCTCTCTGGCGTGCCCCACAGAGGGACCTCGCCGGTGATTGAATTGAACAGCGATTCGACAAGCGTCTCGTTTGCACCAGGTCCAAGCCGGTGCCGCAGAGCGGGTCTGAACGTGTTGCTGTAAATACCTCCGGCAATGCAAGAGCCAACACTTCCACCGACAATGGACATGGTTACAACTAGAGCTGTGATCTGTGCCATCTGGGCATGGGGCACCGAAATCTGTGCAGGCACTAGCAAGGTTGTCTGGATGAGGCCACTCCCGATTCCTTGGATGGCTTGGACCACAAACAGCTCGGCCAGCGAATTGTTTGCGCCGCGAAGGCGGAGCATTACTCCGTATCCGATAGTTCGAATTATGGCACCGGTAATGGTGATAAATTTGAATCGGCGCGTCTTAGCCATGAGTAGACCGGCTAGGATACCGATGAAGCACTGCACCACACCATTGGTGTAGATATAAAACGTGTCGACCTTGACGTCTAGGTCGTGTGCAATGGTACCCCATGAGTATAGGTATGTGTGCGAGCAGCCAAAACCAAGCGAATCGAGGGAAATAAGCACCAGACACAAAGCGATGGTGAGGTTTTTGAAGTAATGTGTAGGAACAACAGGGTTGACAGCCACATAGGTTTCGTAAAATGGCAGAATAAAAAGGAAAAGAACACCTAGGGCAATGAGAACATCGAGGTATGGCGTTCTCCACTCGCTCGGGCTTGTTGCAGCTAGGGTTAGAGGAACCAGAAACATGGCTAGGCCACCGCTGAACAGGAAGACGCCACCAAGGTCAATCTGTGAGCAGAACTTATACACTGTCATCTTCTCCTTGGCCACCAGGTTCATTTTCTTGGCACGGCCCTGGTAGTACAAAAGCGTGGTAATGATGAAACTCGCACAGAATGGCATGATGATGGCGAGCATGCCGATGCCCCATCGCCAGCCAATGCCGTTGGGAGCAACGACGCTATCGACAATGAAGGCGGCGATCCAGGGAGTAATGAGGAAGGGGAAGAATGAAAGACCAATGGCAAAGCCACGCCACCGCGCAGTTGTAATATCGGAAATGGTGATGTCATTCATCAGGTTTGTCCCGGACTGACCAATACTGTAGAACACAACTCCGCCCGCGTAAGCGCCATAGCTCTTTGCAGAAGCCATAAGGATGTACGAAAGAACGTAGAACGATATGGTCATCATGTACGTCTCGCCACGGCCGATGATGTTCGAAATCTTGGCAATGGGCGGCTTGACGACTGAAAAAATAATGCCGCTTGCCGTGCTCAACGTCGCCAGCTTGGACAGCGCGTTGAACGAGGACGTCGAGTAGTTGTTGTAAATGTACACCGTGGAATTGTCAATTTCGCTATTGCGGGTCAGTGTTCGTTGCTCACCAACAGGCCGTGCTGTATTACAACACCACCAGCTGTGGTGCACTTACTAGACGATCATGACCATTGCCAAGCTAGAAGTGGATAAATTAGCAGCTGTCAAAATAAAGGTGGATACTCCATGGCTTGCCAAGTGCCCTTACCCAGCAATAATCAGCCACCGCCCCTTCTTGCCCCAGATTGCCTGGGCAGCTTCGACGACGGTCACACCCACATCGTGGACTGGCTCTTGCAGCGGAGCATGCTTTTCGTCTTCAACAGCTGCGCCGCCGATGGTGCTCTCGTCCACTGGGCGGTCGTGTATCTGCCCAGGAATATCAACAACGGCGTCGGCTTCCGGGCGGGAAAACTGAAGCTTGAGAGACTGTAGGAACCCCATTGTTCTCCTTTGCTGCGTCTTTCACTAGATACTGAAGTGTACAAAGACTCTTTCCATGACGGCTCTACTGGCCACTGCACAGATATTATATGGCTCGTACCAACCCGTCACTGGTTGTTGGTAATGGAAGGACCCCGCAACAACTGATAGGGCCCCTCCGAAGAAAGTTTTGATTAGAGGGATGATAGCTTCAATAGCCTCAATGTCTTCAATAGTCTCGATAGCCTCGATAGCTTCGATAGCTTCGATAGCTACCACAGCCTCTCGTGATAGGACGTGGCTTTCGTCTTACATTTTCCATGGCCCTAATTCGCTAGGAGCTCGTACCATGGAACCCGAGTATGGGGTAAATCGCGCCGCGATGTGACTTAGTTTCGCGCATGCTTACATCCTACGTTCGAGGCTGGGACCACCTTCCACTTTCGCACTGGCGCGGTCTTGGATAAGATAAGCTTCGCCGGAACTCGTGGCCGGGCAAATCGTGGCGGACACAGAGATGAACATAGACTACAATAAGCCGATGAGCGTTTCTTGTTCCTCTCCCTCACCGCAAAGCAGATGCATGATAACAGCCGAAATCTCACAGATATTGGCAAAGCATGATGGAAGTTTGGGAAAAAGCACCTGTCAGTGCGCTGCGGGTGCCGGGTCGGCGTGTGCCATACTGGAAACACGCGCTGGCGGTTGTTCTCCTTTTTGCCGCCCTGCTTACGCTTCCTGTGCCGTACTGGCCTCGTGTACCTCGGAAATCTCACGATTTACAAGACCATCTACCAAACGAGGTGGCATGGAAGGATGTGCGCCGGTCGTACCTATGTCTTCTTGTTTTGGTTTCGTTTTCTAACTAATTTGATAGATTCCCTCCGGGCGAAACCTGACGTGGCATCTTTGTTATGGCGGCGAGTTCGAGTGCGCCCGACTCGATGTACGATGACAACCCTAGAAAACGAGTCGAAAACAAACCTACGATCTAATTTTGTTTTTTATAGGTGCCCATGGATTGGCTGGACCCAACAGATGACCTACGTGTTGTGTTGGCGGTTATTCGACTGCCTGCGACCGACCGCAAGAACTATCGTGGCCCTGTGTTTTTCAACCCAGGCGTATGTTTTAATTTGCGCAAAGTTCTTGAAATGAACGCCCGGAAAACAAAGCAAGCGCTAACCGAATATTCAGGGTCCTGGTGGTTCCGGCATTTGGGCGATGAGAGACCACGGACGGCTTCTGCAGGACGTTGTCGGCACAAATTATGTATGTCTCTTCTGGAGTATATGCCGTTCATAGTAGCCGTGACTCACTGACGATTGATACGTAGGACATCATCACATTTGACCCGAGAGGAAGTGCGTCACAACTGTCTGTTTGAATGCAATAAATATTGCCATGCTAACGACCCAAGTCGGTGCATCTGTCCCAAGAATCGACTGCTGGGGATCGGCCCAAAACAACCATTTCTGGGATCTCCAAGATGTGGGCGTCGTTGACGCCCATCCCGGCTTGGTCTACGATGTCTATTCCCGCATGGCAGCATACTCCCACACGTGTGAGACGGCAATGAATGACACCGGCATCTTGCATCACTCGAGCACCGCGTCCCACGCGAGGGACATGCTTGAAATTCTGAACCAACTCGGCGAGGAGAAGATCAAGTATTGGGGCTTCAGCTACGGCACCGTTCTCGGTGGCACCTTCGCGGCCATGTATCCTGACAAAATCGAACGCCTTGTGAGCGATGGCAACGTGGACTACCGCGAGTGGCATGAGAAGACGCATTTGAATTTTCTGCGTGACACCGACAAGGTGATGCAGGCCTTCTTTGACCTCTGCTATGAGGCCGGTCCGGAATTATGTGCCTTTCATGCATCCTCGCCGGATGCCATCAAGAGCCGGTTGGATGCTCTGTTGTCTGACATAAAGGTCCACCCGGTGGTGTTGCCGGCGGACAAAGAAGAGGGGCCAGAAATCCCTGAAATCGTGACCTACTCCCGGCTGCGGCGTCTCATTTCGGCCACTCTCTATCAGCCTCAGCACGCCTTCCAGCGCTTTTCGAAGACCCTTCTGGCCCTCGAGAACGGCGATGGAAGACCTTTCTATACGCAGTTTTCTGGAAAGCAGCCGTTTGCTACTGTCTGCCAGGCGGAAACCATTCCACCAACTGTGCCCCTTGCTGGATTTGAAGAAGGCAACGACGATGCTTTCGCAGCCGTTATGTGCTCGGACAGCGTGCCACTGACTGGCACCGTTGAATCGTTTTTGCATATTGTCGAGGACTATGAGCGGATGAGCTACGCCGCAGGCGCTGTGAACGTCAACTTCCCCATTGCCTGTGTAAACAGACAGATCCGCCCAAAATGGAGATTCTCAGGTAATTTGAAGTGCATTATGCCTGCCTGCACATGTAAATACTAACAATTGCGCGTCTCCACACAGGCCCATTTGAAGGCAATACCAGCTTCCCAATTTTGTTCGTAGCCAACATTGCAGACAACGTTACCCCGTTAATCAGCGCCAGAAACAATTCTGCTGGGTTCCCATCATCGGTAGTGCTTATCCAACAGTCATACGGAGTGAGTTCTGTTTGCGACGAACATCGTTTTGTATTTAATCTTCATATGCTGACGTCCACAGCACACTTCGCTCTCAGCGCCGTCCACATGCACGGCAAAGACGATCCGTGACTATTTCCAACATGGCATCCTTCCAGGGCCGAACACAAAGTGCCAGCCAGACATGTTACCATTCGGGCTGCCAACCGCTTCAGCCGTCGAGGATGCTAATTTGTCCTTGGCGATTTTACAACTATCACAAAAAGTTTACGAGTCCCGGAGTAGGGTCTTCGGACGGATGTTTTAAAACTTCTGTCTATGTACTTATATCTCTGCTACTATCCAAGAGGCGTATTTAATGACTCCAATTAGGAAACCCCTCCCTTTGGTGTTGTTTGTTGTTTTATTCCTCTTATCTACGGAGTAGCTAGCTAGTCCTGACTATTAAGGTTCGGGGGCCCTCTAGGGTAGGAATCATTTTTTATTACACCGGTTATTCAAAGCAACACGCCCCATTTAATGTCTTCCTAGAAGCCGACTTTGCCTTTCCAAAAATAGTATCTTTGACATATCCGCCGGATCGCTACATGTTGTTCCATCCACCACAGCCTTCAGATCTAGCGGACCGTCTCGCAATATATATTTCGTAGGACTCTCCTCGGCATCGTCGACAAGCACTTGCTCGAACCACTTATGGATACCGTAGGACTTTCTTAGTGTCTGCACCATAATGACCTCCACAGAACACCAGGCCCGCTCGTAGTAATGAGCGTCAATAAGGCTGATCACGGCGTCACATTGCACAATGATCAAGGGCAAGGCCGAAATACCTAAACCTGGTTCAACTTGATTGACACAAGCATAGTCCTTTGGAAAGTAATTGTTAGTCAAACACTTAACGCACGGGGTAGACCTCGAGTTTAGACTTACCACCCAGATGCCCAACTTATTCTCGTCTAGTTCCTTATGCCGTTTCAAGAATTCCTCCGTTGCGTTTAGCATGCGCCGATACTGCGTGTGTTCGGTATCATCCGGCGATGCTGCTCCTGGTTTGATCCATCTGTACGAGAAGAAGAGCAAACTCTCTGGTGTGCGGTCTTCACGAAGCCTTTCAGGCTGGTCCGACATAAACTGGAACGTGTATTTGTCATCGGATCTCGGGATCTTTTGAGCGAGCTTGAAGTCTTTGTACCAAACAAATTTAAGACCATCGAACATCTGCTTCTTTTCGGCATCCGCGGCAAGTGCATCCGCATACAAACGACGCAGATTTTGCAGCCCATATGCGCCACTGTCTTTCTGGTGGATGAGTAGAGGCCGCATCTTCTCTTGGAAAAGGTGTCTGTAACCCTTTCGCAGCCTAGCGTTATTATGCCGATCCTGGACCTCATGCTCGTTGAGTCCCGTTTGGCTGAGCCCTTTGAGCACGATTTGTTCCGTTGCTTGGCTGCCGCTGAATACGGCGTAATCCAAGGCAGAGTATCCCTGCTCGTCGACAAGATCCATATTTACACCAGCTTCCACTAATTCTTGCAAATATTGGACGTGCTCTATCGAAGGCTCTTTGCACAGTGCCATGGCAGGCGTGCACGTTTTGCCCTGCGGGTTGAATTGCGCCATCGCAGCGTCGCACTGTCCGTCGTGCAGCAAAGCACGCCCATAGAAAAACAGCGACATTGCAATAACCGTGGGATCATTCGAGGCCTTGGTTATGTTCAACGACTCTAGTGCGATGTTGACGGCCTCTTTCGTCTCGCCTTTTGCGGCGTGACAGAGCGAGAGGCGAGCTAAGCCGATGGCCTCCCAAGTTGGCTTTCCGAGTCGTCGAGCACTGTTGATGCGATCTTGCAGCTGGACCATTGCTTCAGCTAACAGGACATCATCATGATGTCGCTGTTGGGAAAGTTGATAGTTGACCATGCCCAAATTACCGATGGCACGACATATTTCGAATGCAAGTCCGAGCCGAGACGCCGAATTGTACTGTTCTTGGAACGCATTCTTCGCCTTGTCGAGATGGTTTGAATGGCGAGCTACCACGCCGAGCTCACCATTGATTTCGACATAAAGCGGACTAGGTCTCATGTCTTTGAGGGCTTCTTCCAAAAAATGTTTGGCGTCGTCATATCTGCCAAACCGCCTGTACGTCTTTCCAACCTCTCCACGAACCAGCTGCTTATAATAGGTGGTCCTGGGAAAGTCTTCAGCGGATTCGCAGAGGCTGCGTGCCGTGTTGAATTCCCGCAAGGCTTCCTCCCATTCAGCTGCATCAGCATGGATCCGCCCTTGGACGATAAGTGCTTGGAACGAGCGAACGGCTTTGACCATGCGTGCAAGCGTTGCTGGCGTCATACCGCTTGGATCACGATTCTGGATGAAAGACTCGCCATCTTTGGGGCCTAGAACGCGTGCATCTTTAATAAATCCCCGGTGGGAATCAAAGAAAAAGAGCGTAGCATGTAGGATATCCCCCAAGGCTTCTGTTCTGTGGTATGTTGCCTCGGGAATCGAATAGCTCTGAGCGGGAGTATGAACCGCTGAGCCAATCTGCGTTACACGTACCAACGTCTCTGTCCTTTTAATGATGGATTGTTTCTGGTGTGTTTTGTAGGTTGTGCTCGTGTTCTTTCCATCGTCCCAAGCAAGCTTATACTCGGCATGAGTGGCAGATAGCCGATCTACAGAATACTCGGCCTTGTACGAATTGTCCTTCACTTCCCCCGCAAGTATCCAGCTCTGGGCGAAAGACTGGTGAGAATGTACAGCGAAATCAGGGTTTCCCCGGTGCCCATCTGGCAGCCAGACGTGAAGCCGAAACAGCTCATCGATGTTTCCGTCTTCCGTAATCAAGCTGCAGAGCGGGATCGCAAGGAACCCCTGCGCACTGCGGGACGCGTTCCAGCTAGACCGCGTGCGCGATAGCCCAATAAGTGCACCGTGAACGAGACCCCAAACGAGTGCAAGATCAGCCGATGTAGTTTTTTGCCCCAGCCGGCCTTTTTTGCGTAGGAATGCAACACCGAGGGCGAGACCAGCGAGCTGCCGTAAGTCGCTCTCAGGGAGTGATGCGATAGCAATCTGCCATTCATAGAACGAAAGGGCAGTTGGCTGAGCAGACGTGCTGCTGTGATTCCCAGCGTTGGAAATACCAACCGTGTCTTGGCGGGAAATCCACAAGGCGGCCAATTCTGCGTCTTCATTAGATGTCTTTGTCGCTTCGTTGATACCCTGAAGGACCCGTAAGAGATCTGAATGCGGGATCTCGCAGTCCGAGTCGTGAACCGCTAGGTCAGCCGACCTGCTGGCCACGGCAGGCAAGGGGCTTGTTCTAACTGCAGTAATCATGTCACTTCTTTGAGGCTGTAACTAGTGATTGGGTGTCGTTAATATGGAGTGGACGGGTTCCTCTCTGCTGTATTTGGAAGAGAGCAATAGTTACTGGCATTGGTGTTCTTTGACCACGGGATGTAAAGGATTTTCTGCACAATAATAGCATTTCTCGCCGTCTGTAGCGGGACATGAGGGGTTGTCAAGGTCTTATTCGCTGCTCACATTTCCCCAACCAACCGTACTCGCATTCATAAATTTTCGACACAGTTCTGCGCTGCCTAAGATATGTGTCACACAACCCAATCCGCCAGTACTCCGTAGTAATACTCTCATCGTAATTTTCCCTCACGCCGAAGGCCCTCGTAAAGCGCCCAAGCGGCCAACGTCTTTGCGTCTCTCGCACCCTCCTTCCACAAGTCGGCGTACCTCACAAGCGTCAGTGCGATCATCTCGCCTTCGTCTCGAAGGCCAGTTAGCTTCCCCCTCAGCTTCATTATATCCGTTTTGCTCATAACCTTCTCCCACAGCAAAAGCGGGATGTACTCGTCCGACCCACCAGGACTCAGGTACATTGCCGGTCGCATGTTCCCATTTATTGTAGTAGACGCTAGTGCCATTTCCGACATGTTCTCGACCTCGCCGAGTGGAATGACCAGCCCAGTTTCTTCCAATATCTCCTGCGCAGCTTTGAGCTTCACTTCGTTAGCTTCCCGGTCTAACATGCCCGCGGGAATCTCCGTAAACGTAAGAGCCCCCGCCGGGATTCGAGGCTGCACCGTCATGACAACCCATCTGTCGTCCTGGTTATCCTCTGCTGTAAGGATCATGAGGACAGCAACGCTCCCCCCACGGAGAAATGTTACCCCCGGTAATTCATCACCCGCGTCGTTCGTGATATGGGCGCTCATTGTGACGAAGCCCGCCGGCTTACTTTTATCGCCCCACCAGTTGACAGATTGAATTTGAATCGATTTGAGAGAGTAGGGGCTTTTATGGAACGGATGATTCTCCTCAGCCTGGAGACGCATGCTACTATGCAACATCTGTAGCCAGTTCTCAAAAGCCGGGAACTCCATAATTATGTGTTCGAATGCAGCCAGGTCGATCTCTCGGTTCCATGTTTGGCGAAGTTCGTCCAATACTCCGGAGCTCACCGTCACCTGAACCGGTGGGGAGGAGCCAGGGAGCTTGAAGGATTCCATTATTAAAGTAAGGATAAGACACAGGATTTCCGAGGGTTATTTGTGTTATATATTTGGCTGCGAAGAAACACAAGAGATGAGGAGCGAGCGACTAAATCGAAGGGTTAAGTTGAATAAGTAAAGGAGAGAGTTAAAGTAGACGACTAAATAGGCGAGATTCCTAAGTGGGCTGTGCATCTTTATGCAGCAACCCCTTTTCGGTTACGGCCTCTCAGAGGGAGGGGGAGAGAGATGTGGTGGGCTATCACTTTCGAAACTCGGAGGCTCTACCAGCAATCCAGCAGACAGTCTAATTGTAAGACAGCCTTGCCAACTGCTGGCTATACCTGGGTAGAGCGCATGAGATTCGCCATCGACTACTAGCCGCTAATGCCCTTTTGCTTTACTTTTGGCGATTACCTCCTCTAGGGCGGGCCGCATCTGTAAATCGGTCACATGTGCCATTGTCCTCGGCCACGATGTATCCGAGGACATTCATCAACTGTGCCGGGAGACTAGTAGTCGTAGGATCCAGTACACCTTACGACATATTAAGCATCATCTACTTGGCGTTGGTCTTGGCAGCGGACAGGGCCGTGGAGCTGGGCTCTAAGCACGAGCTAGCCAAGTCTAAAAGTATTAAATTTAGCTCGTGCCAACTGGCCGCAATTGTGGGCGAAGTGAAAGACCTCGAGGGTGGTCCCCCAAAAACTCTCCAGAACGGTTTGGAAGACGTCGTAGACCTGCATGCCCGGGGCGTGTCTCTCATCCCGTGAAGAGGAAGCTTTTTGCTGTTGGTGGGAACATTTTGGACGTGCATGGCCCTGCCGACGCTCGGATTGCTCGATTGCTCCGTAGTGCCGCCCAAAACTCACCGAGTCGTGATTGTGAGGGAAACACCAAAATTCCAGTCAAGGGTTACGTCAATAAAAATAAGATTTAATCTTCACAGGCAAACATACTCGAATTATGAACCAAAATATAATAAGAGAAACCAGAGGGGAAAGGAACGAAGGAAGAAAATCATTTGTCTTTGCGACAGACTCCTAATTCTCCACAAATTGAACCAGTGTCATGATGGTATGTCGGGGACTTTTTTCGGGCGTTCTTTACCCCATGTTTGCGTCCACACGCTTTTAAAGCGCGCCTATTTTCCCACACTCGAGCTTTCAATTCACCGTCTCCGCTTTGTGCCTTGAGCGATCTTTTTCGCTCCTTTTCCCACTTGACTGTCACGTCCAATTCTCCCACTTCTTGTCCGGAAAACTTGTTCTTCGAGGCTCAATTGGTCACCATCAGGCAAAAACATGACGTCAACGGCTCACTTGGCTATGCCACCAACGATGCAAGCCTGGGTGCGCCAGAGACGCGGTTCGCCAAACAGCACGCTTCAGCTAGTCACTGGTCTCCCGATACCAGCCGCTCCGACCGGATCATCACCCGACGTGCTAATCCGCGTGTCACACGTGGCGCTGCAGTTCAGTAGCGAATTCATGATGAAATTGCTTCCTGGATTGCCTTTCACTGGTCCCTGGATTCCAGAACTTGAGTTGTCGGGCGAGGTGGTGGCAGCAGGCAATGGTGCGCCAGCCGAGGTGCGCGATGCCGGTACGCGTGTCGTCGCCTTCCAAAACATCCCCAGCCTCGCGCTACTCGGGCACGGCGTCTTGTCCGAGTATGTCCGGCTATCTGGCAGCCAGGTTGCGCGTATCGATGCTGCGGTGGACATGGCATCGTCCTCGGGAGTCATCGGCGCAGGTTGCACAGCCCTCAAGATCATTCGCACTGCCGGCGTGCGTGAGGGCCACACCGTGCTCGTGAATGGGGCTAGTGGGTCGGTCGGCTCAGTACTTGTGCAGCTATGCAAGCTTCGCGGTGCAAAAGTGGTCGGTGTGGCCAGCGGCAGCAACGAAGCCATGGTGCGCGCTCTGGGCGTGGACGAGGTAGGCGGAAACCATCCCGGTCGTTAGAGGCATTGATTCTGACACACGTCTAGTTTATCGATTACCGCGAGCGCAATCCATTGCCCGCCTACCTGGCTCGGAATTATGGGGATAGGCCGTTCGATTTCATACTGGACTGCGTTGGCACCCAGGCCCTCTTTGTGAACTCGCCCACATACCTCAAGGCCGAGGGTGCTGTGGTCAATATAGGCATGTTCGAGGGCATCTTATCTACAGCGCTCAACACGTTGTCTAACACATGGCTTCCAACTTGGCTGGGGGGCGTACCGCGCCGCTACATAATGTTCAGCACGCCGCCTTCACGCGACGATACGGTGTATCTCACGCACTTGCTCGGAGAAGGTCGGCTGCAAGTTCCTGTTGATTCTGTTTTTGACATGAAGGATGTTTTGCGTGCTTATGAGCGTATTGCCACGAAACGCGCGCGAGGCAAAGTGGTCATCAAGGTCCGCAGTGATTAAGACCATCAGTACATTCGTCGTTACGGCCGGCGGTGCCCAGAGCGAACTGACTGTGGGTGGAAGGAACCCAAAGGACGCGGATATTCTGTCGGTGGCGATGAAAGATTCACAAAAGCATGAATCGTGGCCAGGTGCGTGGTGTAGCGGCGTAGGATTGCTTCTCCGGAAATGTGATTATTGTTTACCCAGTCTCTATGTTGGTGGAATTTGAAACGGTTGTGTAAATGTTATGTGCTGCTATCTGTTATTAAAGGATTGCCAGGCACGAGGTTTACCCTTGTCATATTTGCAACACCTCACAACACATTGGGTGCTCTCTCTTTGATGGCTAGCCGCGATGGTCAGTTTGTTTCTATTCCGTACGTGGAACACTCCCGTTAAAGAATACAGCACATATCTGCCCGGCTGATAGCCGTTTCCATCTCCCCGTTGCTGCAGCTAATAGAAGGCCGAGGACCAGTCCCTCTAGGTTGCAAGGCTTGCATTGCACTAGACAATACTTTATCTAAATCGAAACCGGGTCGATATTCGGAAAACAGCCGGTTGATGCGACGGCGTTGACTGGAGTCACTTGTAACGACTCCAAGCGCGGTGTATGCTACCAGAAGACAAAGTGGCATAAAACTAGAGCCTAGAGGATGATACTGCAGGGCCTGCTCGGCAACGTCGGCGGTGTCATTGATGTAGGCTTGCAAATGGCCTGTCAAAATTGCGGTTGGAATACCAGAGCCGTTGTTGGCGGAAGGCTGAGCAGCGATCAGGACTGCTGCGATGCGCATTGCCACCAATGTGAGCATTGCGAAACCTGCCTGCCAGCGCAGATGGACATAACATATTGCATCTGATACTGGTGTAACAAGGCGGCCGTCGGCCGAAGGCACAACCGGAATAGACGCCAGGAGTGTCGCGAGTTTGGCACGATCGATCCGCACGCGGTCGTAAGCTCCGGCAAGCTCGCGCTGATGGGCTTTCGGTGCACGCAGTAACCTGGTGATCCGCGCGAGCACGTGGTTACTGAGGCTCTCGATATTCAACGGCTCGTCAGTGACGCTGGGAGGACCACGTGGCTCGGGCATGTGCCAGAGATCGTCATCGACTTGGATACGGGGATTGATGAAGCTTTCCATGATCTGGAATATGTAAGCGCTGTGTTAGACAAAGACAGCTAGTCATATAACGCAAGCAAGAACAAGAAATGTCCGGTAATCGGCTGGACCTACAACCAAGAAACTCAGGGTCGACATCACATTCTGCTCAAAGCCACTTGTCAGAGACACGCGTCCTTTCATAGCACGCAGGATCGCCGCGACAGCCTCGCCGTGGCTCGGGAAACGACCTTCTTCGTGCTGGAGCCAGCCTTGGCAAACGACGACGAGATACAGCGCACATAGCGTGTTTGGCGCTGCGGCGGCTGCGGGATCGTAGAGGCTTGTGCGGAGTGTTTGCAGCGCCCTGCCATACTGGTGCAGCATTGGCACCGTGGGTCGCGCGGCAGGAAACGCTGAGCCGCCGGAGTTGGTGTGCCTGACCACAAGGGGCAGCGCGGTGGCTAGCGCAGCCGCGGCGGCGTCGAGAGCTGGGTTACTACCAACGCGTTGCGGAATGTCGCGTAGAAACGAGCCATACACGGACAAGTCAAACCGCGGGTCGCGAATCTCGAGCGCTGATACCAGGCGGCCCGTGACGGCGGACTGGGCATTGGCGGGAGGAGATGAGAACAACACTAGGGCGAGCGGCTTTGCAGACGGTGCTCGCGATGTTGGCGAAGGACCCGAGGCCGATGCCGATTCTGGTCCGGGCGAGGATGAGTGTGACCCGGGTGTTCGCCTACGCCCAGGTGGGTGGACGACCGTCTTGTTATGGAACTTGTATCTCTGCTGGCCGCCGCCGCTGCATTCAATCTGTAGTCGCTCGCAGCGACTACAGGCGGGCTTTGCTTGGTCACACTGTTTTGGTCAGTACGGCCAGCTTGCAAACACATGCTATCAGTTGGGGACTGCAGGACAACTTGGCAGACCTTTTTCTTCTGCTTCCGACAGGCGTCGCAGCCGCGGCTAGAGGGCACGCCCGGCATTGAATGGTCTTCTCTCGTGTCAAGACGCAGGGCGCTGCATTGCGTCCGTTAGGGAAAGCCGCTCGCTCGGGGAGATCACGCATTACGAGAACTTTATTAAAGTTGTTGCCTGTGGCATTGCCAAGCTGCCAAATCGGGAAAAGCCAAGCGCCGGCTGGGAACGTGCGATGGTTTGGGGGGGAGAAGGGGGGGGGGGCGCGAAACGCCTAGCGGGGACCCGCATCCCTCGTCAGAATGGATCCCACATCCTTGATTTTAGCGGCCGATCACTATGAGACGCTCTCCAGAAGTGCGACAAAGCAAACAGCAAGCTGCCGGCGGGGTACATACGATACCAGGTTCCGAGTAATTACCTACTCTCAAGCTACTGGTACGCCTTACGGTAAATCCGCCCGATCGGCGGCGCAGCAAATCTTAGGTCGTCGGTCGCCACCGTCGCCAGCACTCTGCCCTGCTGCGTGAACATCTCAAGCCTCATACGGTGTATCGACAAGCGCTTTGGCGCAGCATGCAGCACTTATGGGGCTGTGCAAGTAAGATACTCGCACTTGTAAGACGCTGCACCGCTCTCCGGAGCACGGGCAGCGCGACTGTTGCAAATGGCTCTGCCCTTCTCAAGAGAATCGATACCCCATGTGCCATGTGCCGCAGCCTGGAGCTGCGAGAGCACCATCGCCGCGGTGGGATGATACCAGAGACATCTTGCAAGACTCGGTGCGGTGCTCCTCGCCGCATTCTTGGCCTTGCACAGAACCCCAGCGCATCCGAAGTTCATTATCATGTCATGACCGGGCGGTGCTTCCAGGTAATGGCTGGGCGAATTGCAAAAGAGTATGAAAACCGGCGCCATCGTCAACCCCCGACCTACGTCAAGACCTGCCAGGATTCGAGCCACGGCTTGTCCGTTGCGAGCGGCACATTTCACCCCTTTCGGCTTAGCGTCAGGCCCACAGAAGTGCGATGCTGACCGACCCGCCAACTTAGAAATGAAATCCAGGAAATCACAGCCTTGGCATCATCATCTGACAAGGCGCGTCGATTTGTCCAATCGGGCCTGCGACGACGGGCCTTCTGGCGGTACCCCTTCGACTTGCCGACTCGCAGCTATGGAGATCATTGAACATGCGAGACTCGAAGCAATTGTCCACGAAGAAACTGCTGGTGTATATAAGATGCTCGCGGTGCCGTTTACGAAATGCGCTGAGATGAGCTTCACTCAACGCCTCCCGATGCGCTACCACCGCCCACCATGAAGACGTTCTTTTCTCTTGCCCTCATTTGCCTCGTGCCCGCCGCCGTGGCCGACTTCGCCTCAGCCAGCTGGCCGCCGCCGGTCGACCTCAGCAGCAATACCAGTCTTGTCGCCAAGGCTTTTGCCAACGTCTCGGCCACTCTTCAGCAGTACATCGACGAAGATGGGACGAACAGCACGACTGCGCCCCCGCTTCTTGCTGGCATACAGAATCTCACATTCTCTCTGGGAGCCTTCTCTCTTCGCGATGCTGCGGCCTCCGATGTCCTTCAATTCCACTACACTGCGCCCGAGATTGCTACTGCTGGCAACGGCACACGCGTCGTTGATGCCGACAGCATCTACCGCGTGGCGAGTGTGACCAAGGTCCTCACAGCGCTGACAGGACTGATCAAACTCACTCCGGCCGACTGGGACCGGTCACTGGCGGACATCTTCCCCGTTCTCACTTCATATGCACAAGAACACCCCGGCGGCCCCTTTGCGGTAGACTGGTCGTTGGTGACCCTGCGCAGCCTAGCAGCCCAGATCAGTGGTGTGCCGCGTGATGGGTTCCCCAGCACCAACGAGCTGCAAATCCTGCAGGCTCTAGGACAGGCCAACCCGGCCGCTATGGGCCTTCCACCGGCCAACACAAGCGACCCACTGCAAGATCCGCCGTGCGTTGCATACCTGACTGGGGCGGCTGGTGATGATGGCACAACGTGCCCCGCAGAGCCGTATCTCGAAAGCATAGCAAACCGCCCACCTACCTTTGAGCCGTGGGCCGCACCCGCGTATGCCAACAATGGCTTTGTGCTTCTGGGTATGGCCCTGGCGAGCCTGACAAACACTTCGTACGCGGAACTTGTGCAGAGCGTGGTATTTGGGCCCCTTGGCATGGCTTCGTCGAGTATCGATACGCCGCCGACGTCGCGATGGAATCGCAGTGTCATCGCGAATCCCGAGTCGCCATCGACGTACTTCGCCCTTGACGCTGGCGTGCTAGCCGGGTCGGGCGCCGCACTGTCGACCCAACGCGACATGGCTCGCCTAGGACTGGGAATCCTGCGATCAGAACTGCTCTCGCCCTCCGTCACCCGCCGCTGGCTGAAGCCCGTGTCCTTTACTGGTCGCCTGCAATACGCTGTCGGCGCCCCTTGGGAGATCCTCCGCTATACGCTGCCAAACAACAAAGTTGTAGATCTGTACACAAAGCTTGGCGACTCTGGCGCGTACAGCGCTTTTCTTATCTTGTTACCCGACTACGACCTCGGCTTTAGTCTTCTGTCCGCGTCAAGCACGCTCTCTCTACGCTTCGATATCCTCGCTGCCATCGCAGATGTTGTCGTCTACTCTCTAGTGCCTGCCATCGAAGCACAGGCCGCTGCTGATGCCGCTGCATCCTTCGCCGGAACTTACGTCTCCGGCTCATCGTCTTTGACGCTCGTCGTCAACCAGACAGCCGCAGCCACCACCACGGCCGCCATTCCCGGGCCCGGTCTTGTTATCGCCAACTGGACAAGCAATGGTATCGACGTACTTGCTTCGCCTCTCGTGGACTTCACAGGCCTGCTCCCTTGGCGTCTTGTACCGTCCATTGCTGACCACGCCGACCGCCGTCTCAGCTTCCGTATGCTGACCGCCAATGATGAGCCCAGTGCCCAACTCCCAATCAGCTCCAGACTTTTCTCAGGCCGAGGCTTCCTCGTGGCGGACTGGGTCGACGTGGATGCTCTTACCTTTGGCGGCATTGGCACCAGCTTGTTCGAATTCAATGTCAACTGTGCGGGTAGGGCAACTGCGGTAATGCCAAGCGCGTTCCGCGAGACGTTGTACAGAGCAGCATAAACCCTATGGCCAACATCCGATGCTTCCATATTTTGTCCTGCCGGCGGTTCTTATGTGAACTTTGTCGGCCAGGCAAGTGCCGCCTAGTTCACACCAGCTCAATGGCTTTCAAAACAGTAGGTGCCGGTTTCTTGGTATCATGCCACCTTATGTTCTAGTCGGTAATAGAAATATTTTAAATTATGTGGACTCCCCTTTTTTTTTTAACTGGGTTGAAATACTGCCCAGCACTCCGGTTCGGATTATTCCGTAAAGGGCGTTATTCGTGTATTTGTACTGTGACAGACTTTTCTGTGATCGGACCATATTTAGCTCTCATACAAATGTGCAATTTTAGCCATGCAAAATGTCCAAAGGTCGCTGTGAGCAAATTCTTAATTTATCTTGGATTTGGAAAGGCCTCTCTGAAAGTTAATATTCCTACTAGCTTGGACGTTCAGCTCAACGCAGATTTCATCACCAGCAAGCCATCCCAGGCCTCGTATTTTGAAAAAATGAAATGACGCTTTGGGAATAAAAAGAAGTCGTTGAAAAAATCAGAATCAAAATTGGACTCGTCCCAACAAGCAATTCTTTAACTTCCGTGTTATGTATCTCATCAACATTCGTTTCACAATCTTATGTAAGATGATCTCATGCATGTTTCGAGGACAAGAAAGTCTATGCTGTTATTTCTTAGTACATACAGACGGAGTCTGAGGGGTTTCAACAACTGCACACTTTTTTCCTTGCTTCTTTGATTCATTATTTTCTGTCGTGTCTCTTCTTGTGCATTTTGTGCCTTTTCTTTAACCACTTTAATCAACACGACATCAGATTCAAGCGACAGTGCGAGCCCAACTGATCAGTCAAGCGCTGATAGTACGTCAACACTGCCCTTTCCATGGAAAAATGAAGAATCTTTGGACTCAACAAAACAGGTGTTAGTTGTTGGAAACCGCGAGAATAGTTCCCACTTTTGGCCGCGGTTGATGATAGCCAGCATGATTGGAATTGAAGGTCTACAAATAGTTGGTGGAAGCATTACAAACATACGACAATTTTATTGTTTTGGTCCGCGTTACATCACTTTAATACACAACTGCGATATCTCGTTTGGAATATCTGTGTCCACAGTCGCCGTAGGCAGTCCTGACCATGTCCTTGTCGAGCTTGGCTTCGATGTAGTTAAGGAAATAAACAGACTCGGCATGATTGTCGACTTGAGTCATATTTCTCATAAAACAATGAGGGATGTCATGAGTCGCTCATGCCCCGGTTATAATTTTCGCGTTCTTCAGCCACAGTGTCGAATCTCATCTCTGCCATGTTCCTGACGATGTCCTTCGCTCGGTCAACGGAAGCGGCGGTATCACCGTGGTCGTTTTTGCTAACTAGTTTCTTAACATGAAACATGTAGGGGAAGCTACACTCCACGAAGTTGCAGGCCATGTCATGTACATTGCAGAAACCTTTGGATGGGAATGCGTGGGAGTCGGAAGCGATTTCTTAGGCACACCTTACGTTTCCATCGGCACAGAATATGTTTCGAGGTTTCCTGATATTATCTATTTACTCATAGATCTACTAGCGGCCGGATCCGACTATTTGCTGGACAAAACATACTAAGAGCATGGGAAAACATTGAACGCCGCGCGTACGAAATTCGAGTGACTGAGAGAAGCCAAGCGAAGCGGAATACGGCGAGCATGCCTGGCATAAAGGACTAAAAGACTCGCCGTGAATGCTGGGCGGTAGTCGAGAAAAGGTTGTTGCTCGCGGTGCCGCCGACAAATCCTAAATGTTCAACGTGAATGGCGACGGAAAACATAACCTAGCAGTGAAACAAGTTTGAGACTGAAAGATTAGACGTTTTATCAATTGCTTTAATTAATTTTGCCATGCACGACACACTAAATATTGCAATTAAATGCGTTGTTTCTAAGATCAGTAGAACGCGCCCGCCAGATAGCCCCTACTTCGAGAACCAATGGATTGTGCAACAATTGATTCCGGACCATCTCAAATTTTGTATGTGATTTGGGTTTTGGGCTCCCCACACTATTTTGAAGTACCTACTCCGTGCAACGCGTCAAATTTAGTACTAGTCTGAATTCATGAGATTCCTAATCTCTCGAAGCTAAGCAGTGCGCCGAGCAAAATTGCCGGCTCAATTGCAAGGGATCTTGTATATTAAATCACAGAAACTTGTCGCTCAGATAACGTTATCCAGCCTAAAATGACGTTTCGATGCACTAGGGGTGTGTTTATCCACATTTCACAGTGCTCAGGTGCCAGTGCTCGGCTGGCCTAACTGTGCATTTCCGCCAAGCAGGTGCCGACGTTTGCCCATTGTGTCCTGGTCAAATCAGCAAATTGACTAACACTAATAACCTTTCGGCGTACGAGTGAAAGAATTCTCCTCCACCTACATGGTAGAAGCAGAGTTAACTTGCACTGTAAAATGGAGAACTTGCAGTGTAAATTTTGGTTTGTCACGGACAAGTATTGCGACTATTTCACGTGCAAAGTGTTCCAAAATCAGCTCAGAAATAGTATTTAATTCAGAGAATCTACGTATTTATTTTGAAATATTAAAGCTAGAATGACTGAGCTTTTATTAGATTTTACTTTCATTCTAAGTTTCTTATTCTCTATTTCGTTTCAGCTCAGATGACAACGTTCCGGTCAAAAGTTAGACAAAGAAAATGACGATAATTTAATTTCTGCTTTACAAGCTTCTGATCCTCGTCATGTTTATATATATATATATTTTGGAAATGTGCCATTTTCTTGCCGTTTCTTGCCCTGCTCGTCTATTTGAAACATGTCTTTATCTGTCGCTATCGAAGCAAAGTCCGTGGTCTTACAGGCCCTTGTGGACCGCCGGTTGTTGGCAACCTTCTTTAGGTGGGCATTCGTCCTCTCCTAATCGTATCGGCATTGTTTCTTATTTTGATGGTTTTCCCTCACAATATGATTTACTAATAAAACTTTGACTGACAGTTTTTACTGTGTGTAAGCATACTTTGAATCCTCATGCTATTCCAGCAGAGACTTACAGAAAATGGGCACGAATATACCAGGACGTCTTCTAAATACAGCTTAGAAAACTGCAGCGGTTGTAATCACTCCCGTCGAGCCTGCCAAGCAGCTGTTTTCGGGCCAGAGACTAGCATTGAATTCTCATCCAAAATGAATCTCGTGATGTGTCCGCTGAGATCGACTTTCGCCCTGCGGTAATGATAATGCCCCAATTCTGAATCTTGAAGCTTGTGAATTCCTGAGGGACCTGTTTGACTACGCTAATTACATCCCTTATTGAGGCATTGAGAGCCGTTGGCACAACGTCTCGACCTTGATAAATCATCGAAATATCATGCTGCGGACATTGGTCGTCGTCGACTTCAATACAATAAGGTCGATCTTTTGTTGCTACTCCTATAGGATACCTTGCCAAGTTTCTTCCTAGGGACGGTAGAAAGCTCGAAGGCTGGTTAGACAATCCGGACAACGCAAGCTGCTCCACCGGAGCGTCGCCGTGTCTGGCTTCTCTTTTTTGGCTTCAATTGTTGTTTTGGGGTTAGAGATATTTGTTCGTAGGACAGCGCACTACGGAGTAGAAGGGGACGCTAGGAGTAGTTACCATGCGCCAAATCCGCTCCACGGGCAAGGCAGTTCCATACGGGCGGGTCAAAGCGAAGAAACCATAGTTGTACTCCGTAGTTAAACGACGAACTCATACTGGGGGGCAGTGGAAATAAGGGACGGGTAGAACAGCGGATATAAAGGCGCAATGAAATGTAGAATGAGATGCGCCTCGGATTGGCTTTCTTCAAGTAGTGTAAACAACTCGGGCGGATTGTTTTCGCCTGCCTTTAGTAAGCTTGACATCGTTTGCGTACCCACTAACTGAGCCCTACTCACTTTGTGACAAGTCGGAATAGCTGGTTCTGGGGGGCAACCGAGAACCCCGAGGTTTTTTTGCTCTTTTCCATTTCCTAACTAACCATCTCAATTCAACCCACCTTGGCCAAATCCTTTTCATGATATGAAGATATAATTATAACAGGCCATCGGATCTGTATGAGAGCCAACTTTGTATATGCGGAGAGCGATATATCGGAAAGATGAGCGAACGTCGAGAGTACGGATTGATATCTAAACGGTCGAAGCAGATTCTCGGAGAAGAAGTCTTGCCAAAAACTGCGGATTCTGCTAGTGGTCAGTCCTACAACTTCGCCGGCACAAACGCAGATGCTACATCAACAACGCCAATACTTTGCTTTCAATTCTGTTTTCCTCTTATTTGGTATACTAACGACCAGAAGCATGTGGGACACAACGAACATTGGGTGCGGATGGCGTGCAAAAGGATACACGGCGTAGTCAAGTTTTGCGGGCGCAGCGGTAAGATACAATTCCTCTGAGATATGAAAAGCGGTTGCTGCGTCCAAGTTGCGTTAATTCTCGACGTTGTAGGCCAGCTGACAGTCCACGATATGCAGAAATCATCGCCAGCGGACTCAAACATACATAAAAATGCTAGAAAGAGAAGTCCTACGACTACGAGAAAGTGAGAGTACTGCTTTAGAGAAAGTTGGAAATCTTCAACAGCAAGTTGACGAACTCTTGCGCATTTTGGCGTGCACAAATACTCCGCCCATATCGTCAAAGTCGGATGAGGTTCAGATCTCTTCTCACGACCTGATAGCAAAAGGGATTGTCACAGCCAGTATCGAGGGGAACAGAGGCGTCTATGTGGATGTCCAGTTCCCCGAAGACCATGAAGTTTTCGAAACTCAAGCGGAATTCAACAATTCTTCTCCTTCGAATCCTGGAGATTTTTGCAGTGTCGACAAATTGACGGACCAGCGAAACACGGACTGCGATACTTTCACCACACCGTCGTCGCCGCTTGCAAATGCAAGTCATGACAATAGAGAAACCCCACATGCTTCAAAATCGTTGCTGTCCGATCCACGAGTTGGAATTGAGTTTGTTTTGAGGTGTGTATCTTACTTTGTTTTGGGGGAAGTCGGCATGAGCGTTTGATAAATTGGTAAAAGAGCTAACGCTTTATATTTGTTAGATTGGAAACAGATTGCATGGATCATTTGAGGGGCAAGCACCTCGACCACGTCCATGACAGCGCAGACGGCGAAAGCGAAATATCGGGGCATGTTTCAACTGCCTGTCTCTCACTGTGGCAGCAGCACGCAACAAGTCTTACTGCCAGCGCATCGTATCAGATTTCAAACAGCGAGCTAGAGAGGCTTTTAAGCAGCAGTCTAAATCTTGGGCTAGTATCACCCGAGATTACGCCTGTACAGATTTGGAACCGGATCCGTTGGTTTCAATTGTCTGGCGGCAGAGCATCCCTCGAAAACCTTACAAGGGAACTGAAAGAACAGGTGTTTTGCCTTGGGTCTGTTCTCTAATCCTTCCTTAGCTTTGTTCTGCTGTATTTTACTAACCATGGAAGGTAAATTTAGGTTCGGAGCTGTGCTTCATGAAGCTATTGTTGAAGATATTTTGAAACGATATTTTACTCACCTTCCATCCCTGTAATGACTTTCCATCTCTGTCTCGTTTGCTCTTTTTATTCTTCTTTATTTTTTTTGTAGGGCATAGTTCTAGTATGTAAAAGACGAAAGCATTCCGCGGTTAGCAATAATTATGTCATCTTTAGCCTATGAAAATCGAGATGAACACGTTGTTTCTAAATACTCAAAGAAATGCAAGCCCAATTATGAGATTACCTCCTACTCCGGTGACTTTCTCACTGTTTATCATATTCAGTGCGGTGATAAAATCGCACAAACGATGCATGTCAACATACAGCCCTTAAATATCCATTCCAGTGGTGGGATGGAGTATGTAAGACGCTGAAATAAAGCGTCGATGCGGGGTGGGCCTGTAATCTTCACATTGGAGAACTTATTCATTTAGAAGGAACAATATGCATGGCTTTAGGAATTCCATTTTAGCCACACGCCGCAAGTGCCGATTCCTAATCAAACACAATAGAGAAAAAGCCTAGCTGCGCCAAGGATTCCAAATCTATGGGACTTACACTCGCCAACGCGCAGTAATGCATATTACGGTGCTTCCAGGACATTCAACTAGTTCTATCATGTTTAGCTTCTCTTGCGAATAATAACCCACAAATAACGTGACGATATCCGCCATGTTTGAGGAAGAGATTGTTCCTTTTGTTGGTTTGATTCTTATCGTTATCACGATGTGTTCTTTCTTTGCCCATTTAATTTTGGAGCATCGTGAAACGATGGAGACAAACCTTATGGGCTACTTGTAAGCACGTAATTTTTCGGTAATGTCTTTGAAGATATCTTGAAATGTATAAAAGTTTAAGCGTTTCCGCCATGCGATCCACTGTGTCTGGCGTATATTTCATGTTCAAATTTGATTTCCTTCGTCATTACGAGTGTTACACCTCCAGCACATACTTAACGTTTCATTACGGTATCATTCATTTATACGGCCATGACTGTGGTGCAGCCTCTGGGCATGGACGAAGCAGCTGTGCCTGGAACTGTCCGCCTTGTCGACTCCCAGAATGAACTTCGGGGCATTAGTGAGCGTGGAGATATCATCCTTGTTCCCCAGCCTACTGCCGACCCCGAAGACCCCTTGAACTGGTCGCCTTGGCGGAAACGGCGTGCAGTGTATCTTTCACATCTGTAAGAATTTGTTAATGAGAAACTAACATTGTCACTTACTGAATATATCGCAGCAATCAGCTGAAGCTTTGATCAGCGGCTAACAGACATGAAGATATACCTTTGTCATCGCCTGGTCTTCGGCGGCTGTTTATTCGATTCTTGTCAATATCTCTGATGCTACAGGCCTTTCTGTTTCAACTCTAAATGAGGGAAGCGGTACTATGCTACTATTTTTCGGCTGGGGTGTGCTGATTGCGCAGCCTATCGCGTTGGTATTTGGACGCCGCGGCACGCTGCTTGTGTCTTTGCTATGCACTGTTGTATGTTAAGAATCTGTTCTGTTGCCTTTTGGCCATCGAAATTAACTTATGTTTTTCTAGGCCGTTGCAACGTGGACTGCATATGCGCCGACCTATGCAGCTTGGGTATCTACGCGCGTTCTTCTTGGCCTTGTCGGGTCTCCTATTGAAGTCCTTCCCGAAATTATTGTAACGGACCTAGTAAGCATACGATTCCTCGTACACGAGCCCACGTATGCTGTTTACGTCATTCTTACTCTGTCTCTTTGTTTAGTTCTTCAACCACGAGCGCGGCAAGCATATTGGAGTTTATATGTTGATGCTTACTGGCGGGAATTACCTTTGTGCTGTTTTCTCTGGTATCATTAACCAAAACATGGGGTGGCAGTGGGTCATGGTAAGAACTTGTCTATCCCCAATCCCGCAGCCTTAAAGTTGCACATGTTAGTCTTCCAAAATATCGCTAACTCTAGCCATCTGTTATAGTATTGGTGTGCTATTATCAACGCCATTGCATTTGTCGTCTTGTTTATTGGCTTCGAAGAGACAATGTACTATCGAAATACCGGCTTCGAAGCATCTCGTGGTGAGACAGTCTCCATCAGCGGCCAATCGGGTGTCATATCTGGTGCAGCTTCGTTGCCAGACATCGATTCAGAAAAGAATCCAAAAATCACCCAGGCTGGAGTGAATGACGGCAACCAAATCACAGCCTACCCCCCGCCTCAGTCGTACATCCAGAAGCTCAATTTCTTCCGTATCGTCCCCGAACGCTCTATTCGACTTTGGACCTATGTTTATCTGCCCCTAAAGAACTATTACACATATCCGCTTGTTCTGTGGGCCTCTTTGTATCATGGAATTGCAGTCGTTTGCTTCAATGCTCTCAATGCGACTGCATCCGTCGTTTTATCGGGTCAGCCATACAACTTTCAAAGCACATATGTTGGGCTAGCATACATTGGACCTACAATTGGCGCTATCGTGGGGTGAGTTTCGTTACTTTTTTTTTTTCGAATTGCAGAAAGCTCGTATGCTAACTTTGGTACTGTCGCCAAGTGCAATCTGGTCCGGCTTGATAAACGACAAAATTTGCATCTACATGGCTCGGCGTAACAAATCCGGCCTTCGAGAGGCCGAACATCGATTATACGCCGCAGCGATTATGTGCATCATCCCACCCGTGGGGTTTATTGTCTGGGGTGTTGGGGCGTCCCAAGCTGTTCACTGGATCGGGCTAATTTTTGGAATGGGCATGCTCGGTAAGGACGAAAGCACAAACTCGCTATTGTGAGGTATACACACCACTTACCAATTTAACAGGTTTCGCCCTCACGGCCGGAGGTGGCCTGATGATCAATTACGTCACAGATAGTTATAAAGAGCTGCAGGGCAGTACGATGTGCTCGCTTAACATTATGCGCTGCACGATGGCGTTTGGATTTAGCTATGCAGTGGACCCCTGGCTGGATGCGACCGGTACCAAAAACACTTTCGTCACGTGGGGTTTGATGAGCTTTGCGTTATTTGCAACGTTTATTCCAATGATTGTGTGGGGTAAGAGTCTTCGGGTGCGAAGCAGCCATGCTTATTGGAAAGAGGTTAAGGAAAGCGTGGGGCTTTATCATTAGCTTTCAAGCTCGCGATAGCTTCGTGCTGGCAGTCCCTGCCTTGCACAACGGTTGATGAAAGTCATATTGGAGCGTCCAGTTCCGACATCATGTTCACGATATCGATAAGTAGCAAACCTACCATTTTCCAGTAGTACGTGCATTACATGGTACTTTATGTGTCTTTGTGTCTTGTATTCTCCATTTGTTACCGAAATCGCGTAATCCGAAATCGATGGCTGGATATTTCCTTTCTAAACTCTCTCAAAACTACATGGGAGTCTAAAATCCAACAAAAGCTCATTGCAGGTGTAGAAGATTTACCCTCTGTCGGATTTTATCATGTCTGCCGCCTTTTCCGCAAGGGCATAGACCGTTGCTTGGAGGTGAGAGCTTATGTGAAGTGGGATAACACTAGCATCAACCACACGCAAGCCTTCCACTCCGTAAACTTTCAGTCGCGAATCTACTACCCCGCCTCTGTATTTCGGTAGCATAGAGCATGTCCCGATAGGGTGCCAGTCGGTGACTGTAGTATTGCGGACAAATCGTTCCCAATCGTCATCAGATGTTGGAGCTCCTTCTTCATCCTCGGGAGGAAAAGCCCTCCGTTCGATTATGCTGCTCAGGGGCGACTGGCGTGGAATTTGTGCTGCAAATTTTACCCCGGCAACCATCATGTCAAGGTCTGGAGATGATGTATTTTTTTGAAGTGGTGAATAGCATTCTGGATCAATGCAAGGCTTACTAGAAGCACTACCAGATCGAATGTGTATTTGCCCACGACTAAATGGGTACTGCTGGATTTGGTGAAGAGTCGCATATCGCATTCCCTTCTCGCCCACAAACGGTCCAGAATTTCCGTGGTGTAAAATAAACTCAATATGGCCAATTTCGTTGTTTGCTAGATGCCGATGAGCGATAGCGTGTTGCGCATACAAGACATCTGTCGAGTCGATAGCCGATGCTACTTGTTGATGGAAGTCCGTAAGCGCTTCTTTGCTCATGAGAAGTGAAAGTGGAAGGTACGCCATTGACGACGGACTGCTTCGATAAACCCCATCTTTATTTTCCACGTAGAGTTTCTCGGCTGCTGTTTTGCAATCGGAGTTTTCGTCTAAGTCTTCCGTGGTAAATATCCCAGGCTTCAACTCATACACCAGTGCAGTCACTTAAGAATATTAAATTAGCCTTCAGTTTCTCCTTTTCCCTGTTATGAAGTTCTTCCTGGATTGTTGTACGTGATGAGAGGGGAAAGCGTATCTTACTTAAATGGTCTTGCAAATTCCGCCCTACATTGGCGTTATGGTACTGTACTTTGACCCCAGCCCGTTCCAAAACGGTCCTGTCACCAATGCCTGATATTTCGAGAAGTTGTGGTGACTGTACTGTACCAGCCGCCAGCAAAACTTCCAGTCTTGCTGTTGCTTTGAACGCAGCATCTCCTCCTTTGACAGAGTATTCAACTCCAACGGCACGTAACCGTACCCTTTCATCTTGGTCAATAATTACCCGACGCACCAATGCGCCCGTCAATATGATGAGATTAGGCTTTTCACTGCTGCGTTTTTTGTAGTCGTGTTCGTCGTGTTCGTCCTGTATATAACCCGATGCAGAGTAGCTTCTTGTACCTGTGTTGGAGTCCACACTTTGGATTGTTGTCCACGCCCCAATATTAGACCCGTTGAGAGCCGAAAAATTTTTGGGGATACCAATATTTTCCAAGGTGGCATGCCAAAATGGATGTGTTGCTGCATACCAGGGAGAAAAGGAAGCCGAAATAGGTCCAGAAAGTCCGTGAAAGTTAATGTCGGCTGATGAGTGAAAGGCTGTTTGGTGTAATAGGTCCGGCGGAAAAAGGGTCTCCGATTTTTTAAAATACGGCCTTGTTAAATATCATCATTAGAAGAAATCCCAACCCACGAAGTTAATGCTTCAGCATAGCATCAGAAACCTCAAAGAACTAACAGAAGATCGTCCCAGCCCCATCCCTGGTTGCCCAGCTCTTCCCACGAATCGTAATCGTGTTTCGAACCGCGGTTCCAGACGAGAAAGTTCATTGCACTTGTACCGCCGAGAACTTTCCCACGAGGCCAGTTCAATGATCGGTTGCCAAGACCCTCTTGGGCCGTGGTCTCGAATCCCCAATCAAATTCATCTTTGCCAATCAGAGATCCAAATTGGCCAGGTATGTCAATTCGTGGGTCGCCCCGGTGGTCGTGTCCAGCTTCCAACACGCCAACCTTTATGTGTTTATCTTCTGCGAGGCGGGATGCTAATGCTAAACCAGCCGTGCCGCCGCCAACGATGAGGTAATCATATGCTTCCGACCCAAAGTCAAGAGGATCAGTAACAACGCGATGCGATGCCATGGATACTCTATTTCATGTGTTGTTCTCTTTTCCAACTCAGAATTAATAAAGATTGAGTTCCCAATAAATGTATGGGAAAAGAGGCTGCAAAAACCACTCTGGTAGGGGAGGGCCGCAGGAAATAGTCTTTATATCTTGGTAGCTCCGTGTCTGACATTAATCGGAAGATAGCCGCACATCCTACATTCGGGGAAGTATTTGGACAAAACTCTTGAATAAGAAACGCTGTAAAGCAATGCTGCATTACGCAATTTCCATTGTCTATTTCAAATATAAACTAACGATACGGAAGGCCCATAAATTTGCGGTTTAAAATTCGCCATGTTTTGCGCAAGATATGTTAATCTTTTAGCATCATCAGAGGGCTCCAACCAATAAACCTAAAGTGGGCTGTTAATATCGTTAGGCTCACCATCCCAAACATGCCTTGACTGGTCTTCTCTCGCAGTTATCCCACATCCTGATATTTTAAAATATTGCTATATAACAGTGCCGTCCATTTTGTGAGGAAATGTGAAATATCGCTGACTGTTACGGCAAGGCCACGGAAATAGAAAGCAGACAATTGACTCAAATGGCCCAACAAATTACAACGCCATTTCCCTTGCCGCTTATCATCAACAACAAAGATGTGATCACGGATACCGAGTTTCACGTAAACAGCCCAACAACCAACAAATATCTATGGTCATCGTATGGTGCTTCTCCCGAACACGCGAAAGCTGCAGCCGAGTCTGCAGGGGCTGCTTTTTCTTTTTGGTCTCAATTAAAATGGTCGGAACGACGAAGTCATCTTCTAAGACTAGCTGATGTTATCGAAAATCGCGCAGCAGAGCTTAAAGCTACGGCCATCCAAGAGACTGGAACGACATATGATTGGGAAAACTTTGACTTTCACGGAGGTGTCAACATGATACGAGAAGTCGCAGGCCGAATCTCAAGCATTGAGGGTCATATTCCGCCAACTGAAGGCCGATGTAAGCCACGTGTCTTTTGTTTTGTTCTTTTGAGCAGATACACGTGCAAGAGTGAACTCTGTGTCTTCTTGGTTTAACACACATTACTTTGCAAAAAATGAGAACGAATACTTGCTTACATTTCAATTGCAGCAGCCCTTGTTTACCGAGCGCCATATGGCGTGGTCCTAGGCATCGCACCGTGGTAAGTCAACCGCACATTTCTATAAATTCTCTAAAGGTCATGTAGAGTTGACTCAAACTCATGATATAGGAACGCACCGGTTATTCTTGGAGTTCGGGCCATTGTCTATGCCCTCGCAGCCGGCAATACAGTTGTTTTCAAAGGATCCGAATTTACCCCTCGTACACATTACTTGCTCGTGGACAGCTTCCGCGTTGCTGGGTTTCCAGCTGGAGTAGTATCTCTAGTTATCCATGCGCCTACTGCCCGCGGCGCAGATGTTGTCAAAGAACTAATCTCACACCCTGCTATTAAAAAAATTAATTTCACGGGCTCTACCGCCGTGGGCAAGATAATTGCAGAGCTAGCCGGCCGCCACGTTAAACCTGTCCTGCTCGAGTTAGGGGGAAAAGCAACCGCAATTGTATTGGAAGATGCAGACCTAGATGAAGCTGCACGTATCATAGCCGACGGCGCGAACACAAATGTAAGACAAATGTTGCGCCTTGCATGCTGCACTTTGCCCAGCTAACTTCGGTGAATTTTCGTGAAATCAGGCAGGCCAAGTTTGTGTCGGCACTGAACGGGTCGTTGTCATCGCTTCTGTGGCTGAAAGATTCACAATCAACCTCAAGCAATTTATGCTACCCGTTATTCTGATGTTTCCAAACAACAGCCGGTGACACAGCTATCTTCCGTTGACCGCATTGACGCATTGTTTAAGACAGCAACCAGTGAGGGAGCCGAAATTTTGTATGGCGGACATCGAGACAAAATCAACCCCCGGAGATACCAGCCTACGATTTTTGTCCATACGGAACATACAACGATCTACAACACAGAGAGTTTTGCACCGTTTCTCTCTTTAATAATAGTCGACAATGTTGAAGATGCAATCTGTGTTGCTAACGATGGCGAGTATGGCCTATCAGCATCAATCTGGTCTCGCGATCTGCACAGAGCTTTAAAGCTTGCTCAAAAAATTGACACCGGGTTTGTAATTTTCGTTTGGCACCAAACGCCAGCATATTGTGGTTGCCTGAAAGCCTACTAATACTATGTTTGGCAGTTTGGTTCACATCAACGGTTCTACGATATATGACGAACCGACTTTGCCCTACGGAGGCGTCAAGTCTAGTGGCATTGGCAGGTTTGGTGGTAAATGGGGAATCGACGAATTTCTCACCCTGAAAACAATCACCTTCCCTCTCTAACCGCTTGCTCTATTTAAAACTCGGACCGAGGGCTTTAAAACGATTTACGAGTGTCATATAAAACGTTTCTCAGATAATATCAGGATGGTACACTCGCATCTCGTGAATATAATTTCCTATCTCATCCCTTCTATGCCAATAACCCCGCTTCTATGACTGTAACTACTGTCATATGGAGAATAAATTCCTCTCTTTGACAGTTTTCTGATGGCTATTTTTAGCCAATCTAGTATTTATATAGGTCGTCGGCGTCCACCTCTGGGTTAGTGCGTCTCTTCTTTCGATTAAGCAAAAAGTATTGTGCGTTAGCCACAGCAGATGAGACCAGGCCAACCGAAACAAGCGACACAATGGCGGTCCAGCCGACACGGTAAAGTGGACCGTCCTTTGCTTGGAAAAGCTGACTACCAACAATGCCAGACGTATTTGCAGACATAATGAAGATAGCTAGGGTGATGGACCTCTCGCCAGCAGAACGCGCATTTGAAGCCATCCAAGAGCCGTTAACAGGATCTAGATACAAATATTAGTGCCACGTATGTTTGGGAATAAACATCTTCATAGAGTGCATGGGATTCTTACGCCAGTTCGAACTAAAAGCAATACTCGTTGCAAGTATTCCAAATCGTAGATGTCCATTCTTAGAGTCGACGAGGAGGCGATTACCGATCTATTTCGCAACATGTTAGTGGGTACAACTTCGCCAGTGGATTTTAACCAAAACAAAGAGTTTGCCGTACAATGAACCCCCAAAAAATCAATAGACCAAGAAAGACCATAGGCCCTCTTCGCTGTGTTTTATCCCTAAAAGGTGAGTTAGAAATTGTTATCACCAAAACTGTATTTGGTTTTGCTCCGGTTGCCTTTCCGTGTTGGGGTGCGAGACTTAAAACTTACGCAATATATCCCCAAGTAATGTTTGTAATGAGCAGCATCCAAGCAGCAATTGAAGCCATGGCATTTGACTTTAATTTCTGATATCCGAAAGAAGCGACAAGAGTCGGCGCATACGACATCATTGTAGAAGACGGAGCAAGAGAGGCGATTGTCAAAATGACATGTGGCAGAAGTCTCCAGTTCGTTAACTGCACCGTGTTAGCATTACTCGTGCCGATCCATTTCTGTTGCAGGGATGACCTACAGCGCTCTTCAGCTCCTGTTTGCTGATGTAAGTGTGCGTGTGAATTTTGGATGGGTCATCTAAGATAACTCTCTTTGCCAAGACATGGATCTCTCGCTCATTGAAATATCTGAGCCCGAGGATTGAAACTGGGTTTGTTGGGCTCTTCGGGAAGAACGAAACGAACACGATGCCAACCACGACAGTAAACATTCCCTCAATCTAAAACGCGATTAGCTATGCCAATTTTCACCCCGTGGTTGCCATTAGAATCGAATGCTACACCTACCAGGAAAAGCCACTGCCAACCTCCAAGGCCGCGAATACCTCTCATGTGCAAGCTGGATCGGTCAGAAAACAATACGAAGAACTGCTAATTCCTTTCGGACGGAGACCATTCACGTACATTCCATATGCTAGCAGGCCAGTGCACGCTGCGGCTAGCATGTTTCCTATGAAGAACCAAGAGAACCTCTTGCTGGTCTCGTCGCGCTTGTACCATCTTGTAATGGTGTATAGACCAGCTGGAATGAATCCGGCTTCGCATAAACTTGTCATGTATTAGATTGAGGACTCAAAAACAGATAGTGATAAGCTCGCTTCTTGGGCTTTCAAAAAAGAGAAAAGACACGAGAAAGGAAATTGATTTATGGTTGGGGATCGGGGACTACCAAGATACAAACATACCCAAGCAAGAGTCTTGTAGCCAGGTACGGACCTAGTCCATGTTGAAAAGCTTGGAAAGTGGCGACGAGACCCCTTCACACGGCGTATTAGCAGAGTTCTGGATGTATTGATCGTGGACACCTCAGACGCTGTATTTACCATGCTATAATTTGGCCACCAATCCAGAGCGTCGGGCCAACTTTGTACAGAATAAGATTGCTAGGGATCTGACTCGTAAATTTCGTTAGACTTTATAAGATAATGTAGTAGGTTTTATTCTAGATTTTACCTCAAGCAAAACAATTCCAAGCGACAGGAGTTGCTGGCCCACGTTGAACTGGTTCTGCGTAATACCCACATCCACAAGGAAATTGTCTGTGAGAGCATTACCACTGGACAGAACAGCTAAAGTCAGCTTCTACACAGCACAAATGGCAAGTCAAATGTAAAATCATGCAGCTTACATATTTCCGCGATCAAGTTGCAGTCCAAAAAACGCCAACATCAACAAGGGCATGACAAGGAAGTCCAATCTGCGGGGGGTAGGGTCAGTTCTGCATCTGAATGCAACCGCAAAGAGGTATATTTTAGGGCTGACCTACTTCCGCACAAGCTTCTGCTCCTCTTCGTCGGACCAGTCACGCTCGATATCGGACTGGTAGCCATCGCTTTGGGTGCTGTCAGTCGAGACGCCCGCTTGCTTCTCGTCAAAGTTCGCTTGTAATGCCATGGTGGAGGGTTGAACTGGTTGATGGATGTGCTTCAGCCGCAAAGTTGTGTGATTGCTGCATATGATGTACTCAACGTCAAAGACGATCTGCAGCTCGTTTTATTCACCAGCGTAGACAAAATCCCTTCTTCTCAGCATTCTCACTTGTCAAACTCTGCACCAAGCAATCTTTCATTGTACTCGGTCATGCATTATCTACGTTCGGTCTAGTTTGTTGATGCCATTTCTCCTAGCCGCACGCCATCATTTGGCGGCCATGCAGTCCCACGAAGTGCGCAAAACCCCACATTTTTTTGATAACAGCAACTTCTTGTTGGTGAAGCAGGGGCTCTGCTATCCCGCGCTAATGTGTGATGTTAACATGATGGGGAATTGCGTATTCGTGATCTATTCTTCTTTCACAGTTCATGGTTCGATGGCATTGGCCAGTAGAGCCCTTGGTGGCCTTCGGTTCCAGCTCCATGGTGCAGGATCGTAAACACACTGCCGCCCTGGGCAATTGAGAGCCGTTGATAAGCTGCTTAGTCGACTGAAGACATAAATGATTCCACTTTAGAGTCCCGGCCTGGCTTAATTTTTTTTTATTGATTTTCAACGGGTTTGCGAAAAGTGCGGGGGAGGATCAACAAATGTTCGTTGCTGGGGAGCTTTATCGACAAAACGCAATTGCAGTGCAAAAGTTATCATTGGTGCCTAAGATGGCGCCATTACTGGCAGCCCCGATCCGGGCCACAGACGGTGGCGGCCAACACAAGCCACGTTGACATCCCGGCAAACCGGATCTAACAGAATGTATTCAATTGAACCAGCTTAGAAATGCGAATGTATCAGGATCAATCTTTATAAATGCACGTAAATGTACGTAAATGGAAGCCCGAATTTTGGCAGTTCTAGAGACGTGTCCCAACCTTGCCACGCTGCATCAACTCAAATGAAAGAGAAAGCAAATACACAATACAGTCGGCAATAATAAGAAACGGCACACGCATGAGATACAGTCACTGAAAATGGCACACCTTGAGTCGCAAAAACATATTTCTCCAGACTCCGGATTCCCAATCACCATACATCCGAAGTTCAACCCGAAGATCCAAACCCATGTTCCCAACGAGCCTATCAGGGAAGAATTCTTCCCGGAGAAAGACCGAGCCCTATTCGCGGATCCTGAAAAGAAAGCCCTGTTTTCAGTTGCCAAGCGCGTTGATTTGACGGAGTCTATCGGCACGGTTCTTGAAAACGTGCAGTTGTCTCAGCTGACGCCCCAGCAGCTCGATGAGCTGGCTCTTCTCGTCAACGAACGGGGAGTCGTTTTCTTCCGCAACCAGGACTTGACTACTGACCAACAAGTCACCCTCTTCGAACATTACGGGACGCTTGATCGTCATCCAGCTCAAAAGGATGTTCGCCATGTTGTCATCCGTGGAAGCACGGAGGATCATCGTGACATTCTCAGCTATACGCCCTGGCCTTCTGGCGATTTCCATGCCGATACTTCTTTTGAGCTCAATCCGCCGTCGTATTCTCTGTTGCGCATGGAGGAGCACCCGGAGGTTGGCGGTGACACGGCTTGGGTATCACAGTATGGTCTATACGATGCACTGAGTGGTGCCATGCAGAAATTCGTTGACGGTCTTCATGCCGTTCACACAAGCCGTTATCAATACGACACCATCCTTGACTTGTGGGGTGTCGGGCCGAACCGGCCACCAATTGATTCGCACCATCCTGCCGTTCGCACGCACCCTGTCACTGGTCTGAAGGCCCTGAACGTCAACCGTGGCTTTGTCACGGGTTTTGCCGAGCTGAAAAAGGTCGAGTCAGACAAGCTGCTCGACTTTTTCGATTACCACATCCACTCTGCAGATGACCACTACGTGCGCTGGAAATGGGAGGTGGGCAGCGTTGCAATGTGGGACAACAGGTCAGCCCCCCCTTCCCCCCTTCCCTCCGAGCAGCCTTGCGCAGAACCTATTCGCTGATATACTTATGCCAGATGCTCGATTCATCGTGTCATCCCGGGCACATATAAAGCACCGCGTAGAGGCATCAGAACTACTGTCTTTGGAGAGAAGCGTAAGTGGCCTAGTTCAGACAATGAAATGGTTCGTGGCAGCAATATTCTAACCGCTATGCAGCATACTTTGACCCCAATAGTGAAGGCCGTCTCATTAGGGAGCAGCGTTTGCAACAAAGCAAGAAAGCCGAGATTGTCGTTCCCGACGTGAAGAAGGAACAGGAGGCGGAAGTAAATACTCCTGGATAATCTTCGCCCGACACAAATAAATGTAATCTCCAAGTAGCGTTCAGAGATATCGACATCAGATAAGACAGTATATTATTTTCCACACTTGAGAAACAAAATAGACTCCTCTGGACGTGTTAAACTATGTCCGGCGCCAGTTACTCTAATTCGTGACCGACGAGGTTGACCGTGCCCGCATCTCCACTCACTGTAATGGTGGTCACCTAGTATCAGTTGCACTGCTTTGGCGAGTTACACAGTCGGTAAGCTGTATTCCCGGGCAGAGCCACAAGAAAGAATGCATCCAGTTTTTCTAACAATACCAGAAAATTATGTTGAAACGGGTGTATCTAGCCCGGGTCGGTGGAGTTGACAACCAAGACAGCGCCCTCTTTATCTCGCCAAATATCTTTAAGCTGCCGCACAACCCTTGCCGTCGCTGTGATGTCGCCTTTTGCAATGCCGATGCCTTTGAATACACCCTCGGTCAAATTTTGGTCACTATTTATGTTAGAAGCTTTATTAACCATCAAGGTAGGCGGTAGTGACATTTGTCGTTCCATAATTTGTGTAGTTACATTTAGAATCTACAAAATTACCTCAAATATGTCAAGTCTCGATATTGTTCTTCCCGCGCCCATCGCGATGCTATTATTTTCGCTAGGTACCATTGCCCAAGCTTATGTCACCGTCACCATTGTAAGCCAGAATATTCTAGTTTCGACTGCTTTGCGCGAGGAGTATTGATCCTGGTTAAGTGTCCTACTATGAGAAAGGTGTTACCCGCTTTGTAAAACAGATTTTTGAGACATTCCCAGCCCCATGGCGGGTGAAGGGCACGTTGGCCCATATGGATGCTTGGGAGTATGGCATCCCACCTGCTCTAAAATCAGAAGCCTCAATTACTAGCCACATGAAGTCACGCTGAATGAGATCTTTCCTTTTAGGCATCGCATACTAGCTAGCGGATATATGTACGGAAAAATCGAGTAAAACCCCATAGCTTCGGATACTTGTATTAACATACTTGTATATAAATGGGAACTGGTTGCTAGTGGCATTGTCCCGCTCGTCTCATATTCGTTAGCCATCAAGAATTGTGCTAAATGAAAATAGTGTGTGCTGCTTCATGGAGCTGAATTTTCTAGAATTGCAGTTGCAATATATTCACATCTGCAACCGACATCCATTGCTTTCTTATTGTCATGAATCAAACAACACTTTTACTGGTTCTTCTTCTACTACCCTGCAACATTTGGTATTACGAACGGTAGACAGCACAAAATTCAGTTGATCAAGCATTCCATTATGTAGGGGCGCTTTTGTAATTTTCTACCCGTTCCAGTTTTTCATGGGGTTGACCTAGGGACGTAAACTGTATCCTTGGCGCTCGGAATATGCTATCTGCATCATGCTTATTGGTGCCGTGGCTCTTGGGGGGGTGTTATACCTAAGACAAGAAAGCCCCCACTCTAGACACATGTGATTTCATGTGCGTCAATACCATTTGGTTTCTTGGGTCTGCCATCTGCCAACGCCATTGCAAACTCAGGGCGCGCCAAACTGGTCTCACTCTATAGCGACACCAATTCCCATCCAATTGTAGCCTGGGTGCGTGGCGCTGACAGTGACGGCGGCTTTGGAGAAGTTTGTTGGCGCCGTTGTTACGAAGATTATTCATAATGTCGTCCAAAACACTCTTTTTATTGGAAGTGTTCTATTGGCCGGTGCTTTCAAAAGTGGCCCGGCCACTTGATGCCCGCGGCATCAGCCGTTTTTGAAGAATAAGGGCACTCTGGCTTGTTTCTTACCCGCCCGTGAAACTATAACCTACGGCGCTAACAAGACTCAGCTGCTGCAAGTAGCACCCCGGACACACCAATAAGAGCAACTGTGCTCATGTGCCTGGGGCCTATGTTCATTGGTGGACTCGAAGTGGTGCCTTCTATTTATTTTACGATCCTCGTCAAAGATCAAAGGGAACTGGGAATCGCCATCGGTTTTGCTGGCTCAGTTCGTTCAACACTCTCGACCATTTGCTCAACGTAAGCGCTGGCAGACTTTTGTTTTCGTTTCTGGAACTAGTCACGCCAGACACTGCCACACCCCCCTTTTCGTTTTGAGCCCATCTTGCTGCCACACCTGCGCTTTGACCCCCGCTAGACTTCCTGTTAGTGCCAACATTTGTAGCGTGTATGCTGTACATTGTCATATTATCGAACCGGTTCACGGCAAATGTTAGGAGCAAAATCCCGTCAATGCTAGGCTGCCTGTGCTATCATTAACGTATTTCATCACGGTTTCGACTGTAGGCAGCACCACCATCCTAGGAAGTCCCGGTGTCTTCGCATTGATTATCACTGCAAGATCAGACGCTTATCAACTTACAAGTTCGGCATCTCATCAAAAGGCTTTACAACACGATTGCATCCAGCGGAGTTGGGTCCATTTTTAGCTTGCTATTTCCGAATATTATCGACCATTTTTGACGACGGAGGCTTTGGCTACTCTTCACTCAGGCCAAAATCCTCCGCCGCAGCAATTGGCGCCGCGTCGAGAGGGTGGACTAAGCCCTCACTTTTGAACCGCTTCCTGCCAACCCACACAGTAACAGCCCGTTCACTGTTATTTTTGGAATTTACAGAGCAAATTTCGTACACTGCAGAGGGCAGAATTTGTGCTAAGATACTTTGAAGTGGTATCAACCGTGGGGGCCATATTAGAAAGCGCCGTTTGCATATGCACGAAGGGATGGCCCGCAGGGATGACCCGAAGGCAGATGAGCTGCAGGGCGCTTAAACGGTCAAACCACCGAAATGGCGCTAACCAAGATCGGAATCAATACAGCATTCGCCCCCCTCCCCGTCCGCCGGACGCTTTCATATATCAACTGTTATGGCCCATCAAACCGGTGTGTCGTCTCAGATCAAAACAGCGTTCAGGAAGAGGGAACGAAAAGCGAGTTTTTCAACACAATCAGCCAGTCTACTTTTAATCATATCCATGAATATTTCCTCAACATTTACACAATATGCGGCGCAAGCATCTCTTGATATTGCAAATAGTTGTCCTTTTCGTCCTTGGTACGTCGCTCTACTTCCGGGGAAGCAAACCCATTTTCGGCACCTGGCCCAGACACGGCTTTGAAGCCATCACCGGCAAGCCAAGCAGCAAAACGTTCACCGCTGAAGCTATGAAAAACTACATCAACTCTATTTTTGACCCAAATAATACGGACCTGCCACGGCTTAGCTGCCCTCCTCTTCTGAAATCCCCTCGCTACAGCCATCTCGCAAAGTCGCTACAAGAAGGCAAAACAAACAGCATCCAATTTCTATTTGCCCTGAACCTGCGAAATTCCAGCGATATTCTCCCACGACTTCTCGGCAGTGTGGTTGAAGCTATCCAAATTCTCGGCCCTTCGAATTGTGCTCTATCAATTATTGAAGGAAACTCTGATGATGGCACTTTTGATATTCTTGCGGGATTGCGCCCCAGTCTAGACAAGTTGGAAACAACATACTACCTCCAGTCCAGCAAGCTTGACCCAAAAGACGGTGACCGGATTGCCAAGTTGGCCGACCTTCGCAACATGGCTTTGCAGCCTTTGCACGAAGAACCGCAACGATACACAGCCGATACAACGGTCATATTCTTGAATGATGTAGCCGCGTGTACTGAAGACATTCTGGAGCTTGTTTATCAGCGCCAGGTCCTGGGGGCTGATATGACCTGTGGCTTCGACTGGGTTTTTGTTGGTCGGTCGCTCCTGCCCGTTCCTCCCCACCATTTGCCCTGGCAAGTTATGAGGCTTTTGCTAACTGCAAGAATGCACCAAAACAGGTCGCGACCCCACCTTCTACGATATCTGGGTGGCTCGTGGCATGAGCGGCGACTCCTTCTTCGAAATTCCTGCAGACGGGAACTGGAACTCAGCGTGGAACCTGTTCTGGAATGACGATCGTTCCAGGGCGAACTTTGCGGCCCACAAACCGTTCCAAGTCTTCTCTTGTTGGAATGGCGCCGCGGTGTTTACTGCAAAGCCTATTGTTGAAAAGGCAATAAGCTTTCGCGGGCCGCGGGACGGAGAATGCAAGCAAGGGGAGCCGCAGTTGTTTTGTAAGGATATGTGGTTTCATGGGTATGGGAAAATTGCAGTTGTTCCGAGTGTAAACCTGGAATATTCTGATGCGAGTGCACAGAAAATCAAGGATCTCAAAGGCTACACTTCACAATGGGCGACGTCAGACACAATGGACGAAAAGGTGGAGTGGGAAAGCAAACCTCCCGACAATGTGAAGTGCATCCCAACATATGAAACACAGAGCTTTCGGCCATGGAACGAAACTTTAGGATAGCATCGGTTTACACCTTGTATGATACGTTATGGTGAAGAGCCAGTGACCTACTTTATTGGTTATCGAGATGTACATATATTCTGTGCAAATATTCCTGAAACCCTGCTAGGGAGCTATATCAACTTTTGTTTTGTTATGTAGCCATCGCCATAGAATGCGGAACCAGTTTCTTCCCCCTTCACCCCTTCAACCCCGGCGGGACGCCCCGGGCCACTGTGGGACACATCGAAGGCTGCCTAAATTAAACCCTTTTAGTATTAGTGGTTACAATGCAACCCTGCTAATGACTATCGCATCTCAGTCGGACAATATGAGACCCAATAGCCGTCGTTCGGTCGGCAGTGGCCTTCAGATGCTGCTCGCAGCCTTAGGTGGTAAGATGCTCTGCTCTTCTCGCATACCCTCCGATACTTTACGCGCGGGTAAACAAAGCAGCCATTAATTGGTGATTTCACGGCCAAAATGGCATAAGTAACGATTTTCTGGTGGAGTACTAGTTTTTGCCATTTATCCATCTTGCACGTTTATAGAGCGTGAATACCCATGATACCGAGCTGGCAAATGGTGTTCTATCGCCACACAGTTCTTGCTCATTATCTTGTTGCTTTCATGTGGTAGGACTTCAAGCGCCCCAGCAATAATGCGGATGCCGACGCAACCGCTGTAATTCAAGGAGAGAAAGGCTTCCCGCGCACGTTTCAATTTCTCCCTTGTGTACAGAGCAACTTCCCGCGTTAATGTTTTCTTATCTCTCTGCTATATTGTATACAATGTGTTAAATTAGCGTAGTGTGCGCAATTGGGCAGAAGTCACTTCTACTTTAAATCTGTGATGGAAATTCTCGGCTGTCTTGCGACATCTGCTCTGCCGTCCAAGCACCATTTTTCTCGGTTAATGTTGTTTCCCAACATCCGGGCCAAGACAAATTAAGAGATCTATGACACTTTCGTCTTATCTTTCTCTTATTAACTTAATATCGATCCGTTCCTTGAACCTGATCCATCTCGTAAGGGACGGCTCATTTTCATGTTGGAGCATACTCGTTTGCTAGAGGTTGGCAAGCACACCGTGCCATTTGCTGTTTTTTTCACTCCGGAGAAATCGACTTGGCGTCTTGGCAGGATGAGGAGATTTCAGATCAGGTACGAGAAAAAAACCTAAGCCGGATATTGATGCCGAGAATCAGATCGCGATCCGTCAGATACGGCGAGAATCAAATTAAATTAGATAAGGTGTAGAAGAATAGAAGAAGAATAATAAGAAAAGAGCGAAACAGGCTAGGCGCCAAAAAGGACTATTGGCCTTCAGAGCATCCGCATAGATGATCTGGTGAGATGTTTTTCTAATACTGGGGCCGAACTACGAAAAGGAATGGATCTACACGGCTGCTCAGTGTGTTAAACGAGAATGCCGATACTGATATCCTATTAAACCATATTAATTTTTACACTTGATGTATTTCTTAGGTGACGGCCGTCCTCTTTCCACTTTCTCGTAGGACCATTTTCAGTGGCTTTGCGAGTTATTCTTCATCTGGAGAATGACGGTCACGTAAGAAGCTAACATAGTACTTATTGTCCCCTGAATCATAATCTGCGGTAGTGAGCAACGTGCCTCGAACAATATACTTTTGGGGGAGTAAACAGAAGGTTCCAAGTTTCCGCTTCCATAGAAAATTTACGAGGCCTTTTCCTTCAGGCGGGTTTCCGGATCGATTTTGATTTTGGTTCTAATCACAATAGTTAATCTTGAATCTGAGCCATTATAGCGAGCCTGTCTTTTAAACCCCCTCCCCTCCCCTCCTTTTCTTTTCCCTTTCCCCATCTGTTCGTGATATTTCCATCATATATCGCGATAGCTATGCGAACGGGAGATTAAATTTCCAGTCAGAGAGAAAATATACACTTAGATTGAAGTGGATTATTACCGGCGTCGCGATGAATTCCCGGAAATGGACCTGGTTGAATGGCGAAGGTCGATGTCGTGACCGGAGGCGCACTGGACGGAGTTTCTTTCCCGTCCTGGGCTTTTGTTGTATAAAGGTTAGGGCGATCCCACGCACATGTCACATTATGGAAAGTGTTTTCTGTTGGGCATAATAACAACGAGAGCAAGAGCACAGTTTACATGATATATATATACATATATTTTGCACGATTGGTTGCAGCTGAACTCACTTGAAAAAAGAGAAGAGGAAGAAGAGGAAGAAGAGGGAGAGAGAATAATAAAAAATACAATATGAAGTTGTGTTTGATCTCTATGCTCTGTCTGAGCCTAGCTTCGGCTGCTCCAGCACCAACGCCTGCACCTTCTTCATATGATCGGCACGTACCTGCACGCAAAGGTATGCATCTTGATTGCTGTGCGTGTCTACATGGTAAGCGGTGCGCTGACACACGACTTTAGGAGAGCCCCCTATCAGAATTGCTCAGAGAGGCGAGGGCGTTGCAGTTGTGACACCGACAGCCACGAAGCCGACAGCCGTTCTGACAGGCACCGGCTCTGCCAAGGCCCTGGTAGGGACCAATCCCACCAGTGCCGCGACTAAGAAGGCTCTGAACACGTCCCCAGGCACGGCACACGCACCAAAGCCAACCGGCAGCAGCACCAAGGCTGCAATTCTCAAGGCCACCGGGACAGGCACAGTGGCCAGCGTCAAGTCTGGTTCGGCAGCGGCTTCAACTGCGAAAAGCGCATACAACTTCCCGGCGCCGACCAAGGTGAATCGCGACGCGAAGCCGTCACCGGCAGGCGTGTTTTGGTGGCTGCAGAATGAGTGATACGGGTCAGAGACATATGGCTTTGTTTAATGTCCACATTGAGACGATTTAGCCCGTGGTCGTTTCCCCTTCTTTGCCTTATTTTATTTTCGAAGTATTTGGTTGCTGCTCTGCATTTGTTTCAGCTATCTTGGTGCCGCCAATTTAGTGCGGCTAGTCTAAACAATGATACAACTGTGCACTTCTGACTCGTTGGCTATCATATGGGTGATGCTACGCTTGACTCTAGCTAGAGTAAATCTCGGATAATCTGTTGGGAGCAGCACCACAGCTGAACTAGACAAGAGCACTAAGCAAGTCCAACACATGAACTAGCAAAGAAGCGTCGAGACTACGGCGTATGGTCGCAATTTTGCAGCGCACAACAAAGAATGCGGAAGCCGAAGAATGCTCGTCCCGTCCCCGCCGTCGCCACGGGCTAGACACGGCGGGGCCAGCTAGATGTAAGGCGCTGCGCTCTGTGGTCGTTGAGAGAGCCGCGCCAGGAAGAGCCGCGCCAGTAGCCTCAACGCTTCCTCCGACTGCTGCCCTAGGACTACGAGCGTCGCCAGAACTCGACGACGAGGCGCGTATGTCCGAGATGATGAGCTGACACCCGCCCCCTCCTGCTTCTGTCCCTTGTTTACTTCTTTCAAAGCAGATTATCCTGCAGCAGTCGACTCCTTGCGTCCGCTGCCTCCCCCTCTTGCTTCCCTTTTTTCTTTGGCTCCCTTTAGCCGTCGTCGAAGGTCGATTCCATGCTTTGTTGGGTGTGCGTGCCCTGCTTTCAGCCGGTGGGTGTGCTGTCTGCGTCATTCTGCGGATTTCTGGTCGCGCTAACAGCCCTCGCACTCGCAAGATGTCTGGCCGAATACCTCGTAATACTCTCGATAAACGTGCAGGGGTGAGGCCTGCAGAGCGCGTGCATGGCGGGGTCAAATCCAGCCCACGCCTTCACTCCTCTGCCCCTCAGTCCGCTCGCTTTCCCAGACGATGACGGAGCGTCGACAGTCCTGCATGCAGCATGCCTTGCTTGGCCAGCCACGCAGATACCGAGGGACCCGGGCGTCTGCCGCAACCGGTCACCAGCCACAGCCATGGTCTCTTCCCGTGCGCGCTCCGCAACTTACGAGTGCCACCCACCCACAATCACCTGCTCTCTGATCACACGGCCCGCTGTCTCTGGCGAGTCGCCGCTGCTCGAGGCACTCGTATTCCCCCATCGCATACGCAGCTACCAGCCACAGAGAACCAGCTCGAAGCAGCAGGCCCAGACAAAGCAGGAAAGAGAAAAGGTGACCTCGAGGAAGGCGGCACCAGAAGAGTCACACCCACCCTCCTCCTTCCCCTTCACTGCTCTTTTGTTGGCCGTCTGCCGTTGGCCTGCCTGCCTTGTTGGCCGGATCCAGCGTTCTGCCATCTGCGGCCTCCTTCGGTTTGTTGCCGCTGTCTTTCGCCTTCGTCCTCGCCTCTGCTCCGATCTCACCCTCGCCGCTGACGCCCAGCCCAGCCTTCTCCATCCATACCCTCCCGCATTCCCGTCGCAATAATAAATCATACCTCCTGCCATCCCATTTTCTAGTCTCTTCGCCCTCTTCCTTTTCTTCCTACCTTCCCCTCCCCCGCCTTTTCCCACCCGTTCTACGTCAGATACCCAACAAAACTTCAAAGTCTCATTTCTTCCACCATCTTAACAGCCCAGTATTCTAGTTTTTTATTTTATTTTTACATTTTCCCCCTCCCGGTACGACTGGTCTTGCCAAGTATATTCGCTGGGATTCCTCTTTTCAAAGGTGCCGGTTGTTGAGCGCTACGTCAACCGAACAGCCTTGCACTTGGCCCCGTCAAATCGTCGCATCCTGCGGCATCAGCCCAGGGCATAGCAGAACACCCCTCATTTCGCCTCTCTCCAGTCTTCCTCGCGTGCCCGCTCTCCAGCCTGACAATGCCAGAGACCGACTACTACGAAAGCTCCTTCAGGCGCGAGCGCGAGCGCGATACGTACTCGTCGGACGATGACGACCGCTACAAGAAAACCACCGTGCGTCGGTACAAGGTCGGGCCCGATCGAGTCGAGCGCGTTGAGCGGACCGAGCGCTTCGAAGAAGCGGGCTCTGATCCCCGCCGAGACCGCCAGACTCGCCGGTCGTCAAATAACCTGCTAGAGGTTGACCGTCGCGAGTACGTCCCCGAGCGCCCGCGCTCGGCCTTTGAAGCCACGGAAGTATCGCGCCGCTCCGACCGCGATCGTGATTATTACAACGGGCGAGACGACATCCGCACTGTCGAAAAGCGCCGAGATTTCATAGAGCGGGACTCCGACAACTACGGCGCAGAGCGAAGCCACCGTGTTGTCTATGAAAAGACAAAAGAGATCGATCGAGACCTGGACCGCTACCCGCGGGACCGCGATAGTTTCGCTCGCGTTCAGAGGCGCGGGGAGCGCGACGACCAGATTGTGGTCGAGAGCTACTCTGAGGACCGTCGCGACGACGGCCGTGGCGGGGAGGTCGAACGCTGGCACAAAGAGACGGAATACTACGAGCCTGCATCGGCTCCCCCTGCTCCCATTGTCATTCGCAGCCGCCCAGCGGAACAAAAAATCATACTACAAGAAGCTCCAGCACCCGCACCAGTCATCGTCCCGCGCCAGCAGCCGGGAGTCATTGTGATCCGCGAAAAAGACCGCCATCAGAATAAAGAGCCTCGCCATGAAGACGAGTACTACTATGAGCGCCGCGAACACAGGGAGCTGGGCCCATATCGTGGCGAGCGCGAAGATGACGTAGCAATTACGCGGTTTGAGCGGCGCGACGACCCCGGCCGTCCTCATCGCCACCGTCATCACCACCGCGGCGACCGCCGCGACTATGCCTCTGACGGCGAATTTTCCTCCGACGATGACTACTATGTGAAGCGCACAGTGATCCGCCGTGAGACATCACCCGCACCATCTAACCACCGTCTTCACCTTGCCGAAGGCGCTCTGGCTGGCGCTGGTCTTGGTGCTCTTCTAGGCTCCCGCCGCAATAACCAGACCGGCGAGCTGCCCGAACACCGCGGCCGCAAAGTCCTTGCCGGTGCCGCTCTCGGCGCTCTTGGCACAGAAGTGCTAAAGCGCGCGCACAGCGCATATAACGAGCGCTTTGGAGATGACAACGACAGGTCGCGCTCCCGGTCGGGGGACAGAAACCGGTCCCGCTCTGCCAGCCGCCACCATTCGAAGCTCAAGACCGGCTTGGGCATTGCCGCTGCGGCTCTCGCTGTCGCCGGTGCTGCCAAGTATATGCAATCAAATCGCATCGACCGGGAAGAACGCAACCGCGGCCGCAGCTTGCATCGCTACAGCGGTGACGAAGACGATTACAACGACCGATCCCTTTCTCGCAACAAGCGTAAAAGCCGTTCGCGTTCTGTGGCCAAAGTGGCCGCCGGCACAGCTGCTGTCGCTGGACTGGTCCATCACTTCCGCTCCAAGTCGCGCGGACGCGATGGCAAAGTGCGCTCACATTCCCGCCTGCGCACCGGCGCCGAGATTGCTGCCGCCGGTCTTGCTGGTGCGGCTGCCAAAAAGTTGTATGACAAGCACAAAGACAAAAAGGAGCTAGAGCGCGAGCGCGAGCGCGAGCGCGAGTTTTCCGACGAAGAGTACGCAGATGACCGCCACAGTCGGCGGTCAGGGTCACGCTCCCGTTCGCGTAGCAGGTCAGCACCACCAGCAGGCGCGACGCGCTCTCCCTACCCGCCTGCAGGAGCTGACCCCGAGCTAGGTTTGGTTGAGTACGGAGCCCAGCCACTCTACTCAGACCCGGCTTATCCTGAATCGGGCAATTATGGTGCTGCCAATCATCGCGGCAGCTACGACAGTGCCGCTGATGCCAGTGACCGCGGGGATCGACGGCAGCGTCGACATCGCCATCGGGCCCAACACGGCTCCGCCGAGGACGACGTTGATGACTCGAGCTATGCAGATATCGATGACAATGATCGGGGCTCAAAGCGAAACCGAAGTCGGTCCCGCCTTCGAAACCTTGCTGTGGCTGGGGCCGGTGCTGCTGCGGCCGCCATTGGAATCAAGAAGTACGAAGACAAAAAGAAACGGGACGAGGCCAGCAAGCGTGACCGTGACAGGGATAGAGACGACGATAAGGATTTCGATAAACGACGCGATCGGGACCGGGATGAGGATCACGACCGGAGCAGACATCGCGACAAAAGTCATAGGCGTGAGTAAACCGAACATTCTACCTCCCCAGCTGGCCCAGCCACCGTTGTCGCTAATACCGCCTCGCCAAATGTAGATCGTGACGACGACGACGACGACGACGATGCATACTACAATGACTACGATAATAATAGGCCCCCGTCCCCTCCTCACGCATCAGGCGGAGCCTTCTACCCCCCGGCTCCGCCTCAGGGGCCGCCAGTGGCCGGCGCAGGTGGACTCATGCAGCATCCTAATGTGGCTACCACAAATATAAACGAAGCATATCTGCCGTATCATCCAGTTGACTACAGCGGTTATCCGCCCCCGCCAGGCCCGCCTCCCACCGCTGGTGCTGGTCCAGCTCCCGGTGCTGGTCCGGCTCCTGGTGCTGGCCCACCTCCCCCTGCAGGACCGCCGCCAACACAATCGCGAGATCAGAACAGCGGCCATGGTCACGATGATAATAGCCCCATCATCAACCCTCGGCCACCACCGAACGATGGCGATCATGTGAGTTTTGCCATTCCTTTGCCTCAAGACACCGCCTCCTTGCCACCCGGTAGCTCGAGGCTCCGCAAGGGTGCGTTTCTTACATTTGTTTTCTGTTTTGTTTTGCAGTCTTATTTTCATTGCGTCCCTTTCTTTTCTCATTTGGTACTATTAAGTTCAAAGGACCCTCCAAATAACTAACTCTCTGACAGATATTGTAAACGCACAAAGCGATTCGTCATCACCTTTAGATGACAGCAACGACGCTCATTCTAGAGCTGTCGGCTTTGCACCCCTGTCGCCACAATCTTCGCGCACTCTTAGGAGACACCATGCCGAAATAAATGACGAAACCAGGTCGTCGGAAAAGAAGTCCAGCAGATACATGGCAGGTCCGCTGCCGTTGCCTTCACCCTCAACTCTTACGGCAGATGCCCGGAAAGATGATGGCCGTCCCGTCTCACCGCCAAATAAAAGACAGGGGTTAGAGGATGAAGATGACGAGGCTGTTGAGGTGCTGCCCGATCGCTTTGATCCACAGGGGCGTCCTCTTTTCGAAAACAGCGAGGCGTTCCCCAAGAACGGACGGAGCCGATCATCCTTTTCTGTGCGCCGCGGTGATTTTGAATACAAAAACCCGAAACGCGAAGACGGCTGGCACGTACAAGGACAGTGGGGTGTTGCAGGCAACGATGTGGATGGTGTTGAGCGCTTGGCTGAGGGCGTGCGGAGTGTCATTGGTGGGCTTGGCAGCGGTCGTCAGTCGAGCATCGCGGGTCTCATCAGTGGTGTATTGGGAGGGCTGTCAACAGGTCATGGCCGCCTTGCCGGAGAAAATGGCAGCCGAGAAAGCGGCGATGATGATAGAAAGAGAAAGCGGCGGAATACCTACGATGCGGCGAGAGGTGACGGCGTACAGAGTTTATGGGACAAAGAGCGTTTCAAGGACCGGCGTTCAGCGGCAGCCGGCAGTTTTGCAGACTGCTACGTAGAGAAGGATGATGATGGCCACGATGCACGAAAGAGAAGACGAAGTTGGGCCAGTTGAGCCCTGGTAGGTTTTGTGGTCATGCTGGTTAACGACGTCTATGATTGCTACAGTTTCTATCCCATACCTGGTTCTCCTGTTTTTGATTTGTTCATTTTTTTTTAATTTGGATGGTTTGTTTCAATTTTCGTCAAGAGTGGTTTTTATTTTGATTTAAGAACATATTTTGCTACAAATTTTCTATGTAAATGTGCCCCGCCCTACGTGGTATTCCAATGCTTGGATGTCGTTTCGTAACTATGCTGCCCGTTGATTTATGCTCTTCTTTCCCATGCTCAAGAAATATGCCATCGTTGATGCTGCCTAAGGAGGGGAGCTATTATCCAATATTCCGTTTCATTTAGCATGATGATGCCCCTTTGGCATCTTTTTCTCTTCCAATGCCTCCATGTCCTTTTTCTTGTGAAAGTGTGGCGCCAATTCTGAGAGCCACTTCGGCTCAATTGGCAGACAGGACCGCATGTACTCCTTGGATGTCTGAACAAGCTCGAAATATATCACCATCCTTGCCGGAGGATCACTGCCCATCAGCACCGAGCTTGGGTGTATGTAAACAGTGGTGCTGCTCTTCACCGTCCGGTAGCTGGCTCCGTCGCGCTGCATACGTGCTGCGTTAGGAAAGAAGCCGGCTGTGAGGGCACGTTTGATAGGCACCATGTCGCTAGCACCCACCGACGACAGCTCAACTTCAACTCGCTCGCACAGCTTTGCCAGCTGCTCCCGCACATCACGTGCTCTCGTCAGTGACCGCTGCTGCAGGAAGTTTTCTTTCGCCCAAATGGCCGAAAAGTCGCTGTCGACCCATTGATTCCAGATGTTAAGAAGCGTGAGGTGGTCGCCGCCATCTTTGACCGTGAATCGTGCGCGGGCACTGTCGGCATGGATTTTCTTATCCTTAGGGCGGAAAAACAAGGCGGACGCTTCGCTCAGCATCGACACAATTGACAAAACCTCTTCCACACAGCCTTCTTTGCCGGCTGCAATGACAGCTTTCGCCAGCATAGGGTCCGTTGGGAATTCGGCCATTTGCCGCCCAACTTTAGTGAGTTCGCCTTTATGGTTCAAGGCCTGGAGCGCAAAAAGCTGGTTGAGGGCACCGATCAGTGCTTCAAATGGTGGCGGATCCATGAACTGGAAATCGAGCAGCTCATTGATGCCCAGGCTCTTGAGTTGCAATACAACACCATTCAAGTTTGTGCGCAGAATCTCGGGCGTCGTGCTCTCTTCCATCTCGTTCATGTAGGCGTATTTCGTGTACAACCGAAAGCACTTCCCAGGGCCAACACGCCCAGCTCGACCGCTGCGCTGGTTTGCGGAAGCACGGGAGCAAGGAACCACGACGAGATTGGACATGCCCGTCGCCGGGTTGTAAACGTTCTCCTTGACATATCCAGGGTCAATGACATAGACGATGCCGTCAATAGTTAAACTGGTCTCGGCAATATTTGTTGCAAGCACAACCTTCCGAGCACTGTCCGGAGTTGGCTCGAAGATTTTGGCTTGCAGCTCGGAAGGCAGATTTGCGTAAATAGGGCAGATAACCAGCTCTTTAATACGACCACCAAGTTTACGTGAAATATCCGTAATTTGCTGTTCAGCCGCCTCGATTTCGTCCTGTCCCGTCAGGAATACCAGAATATCGCCACTTTGCTGGGTGGTGTGAATCTGGAAGATGGTTGTCACTGCGGCCAAAAGGTAGTTGGCTTCTGGTGCCGGCGTATAAAAAATGTCGACAGGATAGCGACGGCCTGGGACGTTGAAAATGGGTGCATTGTCAAAGTACGTCGCAAATTTCTCTGCGTTCATTGTGGCCGACGAAATCAGTAGCTTCAGATCCGGCCGCTCCCGCGCAAGGTCTTTGACTAAAGCCAATAAGATATCGGTGTGCACAGTACGCTCATGTGCCTCGTCGATCATGATGGCAGAGTAGCTAGACAACTCAGGTTCCGTCAAAAATTCGCGGAGTAGCATGCCGTCGGTCATGTACTTCAGGATTGTCTTGTCGCTCGTGCAGTCTTCGAACCGAATAGCGTAGCCGACCTCTTTGCCAACCTTGACGCCCATTTCGTCGGCAACGCGCGCCGCTACGCTCATGGCTGCCACTCGCCGGGGCTGCGTGCAGCCAACTTTCTTGCCATTTGCTGTAAATCCTGCTTCATGAAGATATTGGGGAAGCTGCGTCGTCTTGCCACTTCCCGTCTCGCCGACAATAACAAGAATTTGGTGTTCCTCCATGGCAGCAAGAAACTCGTCGCGATACGCGTAGATTGGTAAGGATTTCCTCGTTTCTTGGATCGACAGCTGTCGCTTCTCAGCCGCGTCGATTTGTGCCTTCAAGAACAGCTGGTCTTTGGTCATTCCTTGACCTTCACCAGGCATGCGCGAATCAAGCGACCACTGGATGTGTTGCTCATGGCCGAGGATGTAATCGTAGTCGCCCTCGTTCTCGCGCTCGCGGCTCTGGATTTGCGCATTCGCTTTGGTCGCCTGCTCTTTTTCCCACTCCTCGTATTCGGTGACAAACTTCTCTTGGCCGTACTCATCCTTGTCGACGTATCTCTTGTAGAGCGCCTCCTCTTTCCGCTTCTTGTCAATCTTACCTTTCTCCGTGATATAGTCCTCTGGCATGTAGTATCCATCGCGGTGGTCATCGATGCGCAAACGCTCCTCTGCTAGGCGCAAGATTTCGCTGTTCTTCGCAAACTCGGCCTTTTCGCGCTCTGACAAGGGCGCGCCGCTTCGGAGCTCGGCCGTCTCTTCAGCTACCTGCCTACGCAGCAAAGCAAGGCGCTCGGTTTCTCTCTTTTTCAGATACTCCTGCCGCGCACGCTGTCGTAGTTCAGGAGCGGCTTCGCTTCGTGATTTAGCGTCATCAGCTAAATGCTGCCGCGACCCTGTTTCCTCACCAAAGCTCGTTTTCTTCGACCGGCCATCGTCCCTCGCCTTTAGCCTGTCCGCAAATGCCTCTCGTTCAGTTCGGTCGCGTTGTGCAGCGAGTTCTTCTCGTGTGCCCTCCGACAGGTCGGCATCGTCGTGAACATCGGGCGGCGTGTCCTTCCCCTCGTCCCCTTTGCCAGTTGATTTGTCGCTATCGGGATGTTGGAGATTTCTGTGGCTCAGCTTGAGGCGTTTTGGTGCAGATTCTCGGAAATCCTCCGCGCCATCGCCTTCGACGTCGCCGCCAGGGTCGCCGGAAGAATGCTCTTCGTCGCCCCATCGATCGCCAAAATCTCGGTCATTATATTCGCTCCGACGGCTTGTTTTCGATCTGCTGCTGTAATGTTTCGCAGAGTCTCGTTTGGGGGATCGTGAGCGGTCGCGGTGAGGTCGGGAATGTCGTGATGATGTTTTTTTGCTCTCGCGACGGCTCTTGCGGTCTCTCTCTGACTTGGGACCGGCATCAGCCTCATCGTCCATAGAGACGAAGGCATACCTTTTGGTCGACATCGTTATCCACACCGTTCGCCAAACTTCCGAGAAGGTCAGCGCCAGGGAGGATAAGGAAACGAGGAGGAAAGAGACAGGAGGGCTCAGCAGGAAGCTTGTTTCCGAAACGGTAGAGAACTCATGTTGTTGCCTCGCCCGAATGACTCGCGGTTCGTTGGTTTAGGCCAGACCTCTTATCGATAACGCAAAATTATTTTCCCGAGCCTAATCAGGCTAGAGTGGTTCCAACAAGCACGTCGATAAGGCTATACGGTATTCAGTAGTTTGATAACACGGTTTTTGATTTGAAGATTAGGTGGCTACTAGATATTTGAAATGACCATCTTTCTCTCAGGAAACTTTGCCTCTGGATACGGCACGAAGCGTTTTTGCACATTCTTCCTTCCAGTCTTTCTTTAACTTGTCTTTCGTCTGCTAGATGTGCCATTTGTTTCGTCATTGTTCTTTCTGTTTATGTTGTCCCTTAAATCTATTCACTCTCTTTCTATTCTACGCCCATTATTACACGAATAACCCTCTCGAAGCGCATAAGCTCTACTAGTCGTTGGCCACTTTCGACACTTGTCTGGTTTGCGATAATAGGAATAAGGCCGAAGAATGCGGGTTTTTAGCAAGGCAGCTTTGCTGCTTTTGCTCTCCCTGGTACACGTTGTGCTTTGCGCCGAAGACTATTACAAGGTTTGTTATTCATTCGGGCGACATCGAAGAGGAAGACGAGGAAGGGGATGGCATAGTTTATGGAGTACTGATGCGATCTTGCTCTTGTTTATTAGGTACTGGGACTGAAAAGAGACGCTGCCGATAAAGAAATCAAGTCTGCATACCGACAGCTCAGTAAAAAATTCCATCCAGATAAGAATCCGTACGTCCTCCACCAAGCTCCTACAAAGTTACAATATGTTCTTCACACCAGACTGGATTGTGTTTTCTGATGAAGCTCACAGAGGCGATTCCACGGCCAAGGACAAGTTTGTCGAAGTGTCTGAAGCCTACGAAGCGCTCAGCGACCCTAAAACGCGAAAGATTTACGACCAGTATGGCCACGAGGGCTTGAAGCAGCATCAACAGCAGGGAGGCGGTGGCCAGCACCACGATCCCTTTGACATTTTCAGCCGGTTCTTCGGTGGCAGTGGCCACTTCGGGCAGGCAAGCGAGCGGCGCGGCCCTAACGTCGAGTTGAAGGTGCAGATTGCACTACGCGACTTCTACAACGGACGTACTGTCGAGTTCCAATGGGACAAGCAGGAGATATGCGACCACTGCGACGGAACCGGGGCCGCGGACAAGGTGGTTGACACTTGCGACAAATGCAATGGCCGCGGTATCATCATTACGAAGCACCAGCTCGCCCCGGGCATGTTTCAGCAGGTGCAGATGCACTGCGACCGGTGCGGCGGACGCGGCAAGTCAATCAAGCACGTGTGTCCCATATGCCAAGGCCAGCGCGTGGTGCGGCGGCCTACCCCTGTATCGGTCACGATCCAACGCGGTGCTGCGAAGGAGTCACGCATCGTGTACGAGAACGAAGCAGACGCCAGCCCGGATTATATGGCCGGTGACCTGATTGTCACGCTTGGGGAAAAGGACGCTGGCGATCCCGAGGATAACCCGGACAACATCGACGGCGTCTATTTCCGTCGCAGAGGCAACGATCTCTTCTGGAAAGAAATCATTTCCTTGCGCGAAGCTTGGATGGGAGACTGGTCGCGAAATATCACGCATCTCGACGGCCACGTCGTAAAACTTCATCGACCGCGTGGCCAGGTCGTTCAGCCTGGCCATGTTGAAACTGTCTCCGGCGAGGGAATGCCCATTTGGCACGAGGACGGTGACAGCGTGTACCACAAGACTGAATTTGGAAACTTGTATGTTGAATACTTTGTTGTGCTGCCAGATCAGATGGAGTCCGGCATGGAAAAGGAGTTTTGGAACGTTTGGCAAAAGTGGCGCGGCAAGATCGGTGTCGATCTGCACAAGGACAGTGGTCGGCCAGATCGGCCAGCTCTGGCGAATGAGCACGTCCATGAAGAGTTATAGAAGTACTGCCTGTGCGACTGTTGCTATTGTGAATAATAAATAACGTTAACTACAATCCGGCAGGAGAAGACTTGTGGCTGCAACGTACAATACTGGTATGAAATGTTCTGCTTCATTTTTTGCTTCGTTTTTCTTCTCTGTTTATGTCTTTCTTGGGGGGGGCTTTTCACACCGAGTTCGCCAACTGCAACGCCTCTATACATTTCACCGTAACAACGTTATTCGAGACATAATGGTTTTCATCTAGGGCAATGTCCAGTTTTGCTTCCTTTTGTTTGGATGATATACGTCTAGCTCTTTTTCATAAACCATAATGTTACAATGCCTCTCCCACCCTTTCTTTCCCATTTCAAATTACAACGCCACAAAAAAATAATCGCAGGAGCGCATGCAAGGTAAAAAAGGCACGATGTGACAATAACCAAGTTGTAGCCTGCCAACCACCAACCTCGCCTATAGATTAAGCTTGAATCTCCTTCTCGGTCCAGTCGGCGATCTTGGCTGGTTTTCCGCCAACTAAGCGTCCGCCAGTCTTGCGTTTGACACGGCACCGAAGACCGACATTGTCGTCCCAGATAAAACGCCAGATCACGTACGTCCAGCTGAGGTGGTGTGGAAGGTTATCGTAAAACTCCGGAGCAGTCTCGCGAAGCTTATGCAAGCGCGTCCACGGCACCGCAGGGAAGTCGTGGTGTTCGTTGTGATACCCAACATTATATGCGAAAATGTTTAGGGGACCGTAATAGCTATAAGTTTCCGGGATTGGAATCCCATTGGTAGGATCCTTGGCGTCCGGGCTGATCGTGTCGTACACATAGTGCTCTGCAATGAAATGGCCGGCGAGGGGGTGCAGCGAGCCTGCCAAGAAAGACGACAGAACCAAGTAAAGCAGTGGCTGCGCGCCGAAAAGCTTAACGAGAACAAAGTCGAACACCCCCTGCACGGCTACGTTCAGAGCATGCACCCATGTAAAGGGGATACGCATGACGGCCATCGGTCGTAAGGCATAGAAAAAAATCTGGAATGTGCAGAAAAAAGCCTTGCCCAGAATAGAATCAAGAACAAGCGCCTCGCAAGCGGTGGGTAGGTCGGTGTCAAGGCCATCGACGCCTAGAGATTTGTGGTGCGTAAGATGATACGGCTAAACAGCAACTCGTCAGCTCGAGCAACTTGAAAACGCGTGGCTATAATAAGCGTGGCAGCAGGCCGACATACCCGGAAAGATGCGCTGTAGGGAACTCCAATAGGAAGGTTAGCCACGATAGCTAGCAGCCGATTGGCAAGTGCCGAACGGAAGGCCAGGTTGTGGGAGATCTCGTGGATGGCCAAGAAGAGGTTCTGGTTGGCAGTGGCACCAATAACATAGGCAACCGCCCAAAACGTCCAGGAGAAAAAGCTAGTATCGCGAAGGGCATAGCCGAGCCCAATCTGAAGCGCGACAACAAAAAGGACGACGTATTTTGTGAGGGGTTCGGGGCCGCAAAGTTTCGTGATCTAAACAGTCCTGCAGTTAGCCCGAGTTCAAGGTAAGATGGCAGCCAAAAGCCAGAGAGAGATTCCTTCAGGAACAGAACAACATGCCTGTGGGTGAGCCTTTATGATTGCCAACCGCCGCGTGCGATGAGGCTCCTCCGTGTATGTCCAGAAAAAGTCTCGGTACTTGGGCTGTTCCTCGATGCGGTCCTGGCCGTCGGCAGTGCCGGCTAGCTTTCCATTCGCAGCACCATTAACAGCAGTTCCCTTGCCGTTCGCCGCGTCCTCGCCGCTGAGCTTTGGTGTGCCGTTGATGGGCGCTGTCGTAGCTTTAACTCGAGACGTAGCGGATGTGCCACCTGTTGGCAACAGGGAAGACGTCGCGGAAGAAGAGGCGGTCAACGCCATGGCCGGCCACTCGATGTATCGATCTGCCGTTCGAAGCGCAAGTCTGAGGCCCGAAAAGGGGGCCGGTGCCGGAAATCTCCCTGAGCCAAGGGCGATTGAGAAGAGAGCCGCGCGGAGCCTTCAGGTTAGGAAGAAGAGTGGATGGCCGATGATTCTGAGGCTAGGAGAGAAATAATGGAGGGAAATAGGAAGCGCATATCAGATAAGATTGATCCAGGAACAGCACGCCGCTCAACAGTCGAATGCATGCAAGGACTGTCTTACCATCGGCCGTTTTGGCCCTGAGTGGTCCGACACGGAAAGCTCTGCACCGACCCCACCCATGCGCGTAAGCCTCAGGAGGCGCAAATACGAGCCACGAGGCCGCTAAGAAGCAATGGCCTGGTGCCTTCCGTATCTCGCTCGCTACTCGTACTCCGCAATAATAGACACTATGGTAGGCAGAACGTTAAGATATATTGGTGCGCTGCTTCTTTGCTGTTCTTAACATAAGTCCACTGGACTCCCGTTCATCTCCATTTCCCTGATTTTTCCACGCATTTCATTCCCTCCCTCGAACCACATGTATTAACGGGCCCTATTTTCATTCACAGCATCCTCCTCAGTCAAACTTCAAAACCCTCCTGGTGCAACTACGACACAATGGCTTCTGCCCGAACCTTGATGTCATTCCATATTGGTCATTGACCGTAGCCCTGCTGTCTGCATGTCACTTCCACTTCGCAGGTATTCAGCATGGCCTACCTACCAAACACCGTCTTGGTTTGCCGTGCTGGGATTGGCTTCATTGGCTTCGAGGTTTGAACCAAACCCATCGCCCTCAAAAGCAGCGGCAGAACCGATGCCTCCAAAGTCATTGCCAGCAGCGTCCTCCTCGGAATTTCCGGCCTTGCAAGTCGACCTGAAGTGCCCCATCTGCTGGCAGTTGGAGCACTGGACTCGATCCACTGTGAAAATGTCGTCAACGTAAAACTACGGCACGTATTCGCGATACTTAGTCTTCCAAGAGAAACCCACTGTTGCGAGGCTTGTCACAATCCCTGGACATGTGTCCGTACTCGTCGCAGTTACGGCACTGCATCTTCGCCATATTCCTTGGCTCCGGGCACTCACGGGAGACGTGCCCTTCCTGGTCGCAGTTGCGGCAGGTCATTTTGCGCGGCTCGGTGCAATCGCGAGCCATGTGGCCCTCTTGGCCGCAGTTGCGGCAGGCGTTGTCACCACCTCCGCCTTGCGGGCAGTCTCTCGAGAAGTGGCCAGCTAAAACGAGAAGAAAAAGGAGTACTCATTAGAATAGAAAAAAAAAATAGAGTTTCGCAGGCAACATACTTTCACCACACTTGCGACACTCAACACCTTCGGCTGAGCGAGGTTCGGGGCCTACATGACAATGGTCAGTCCCTGAAGATGATTCGGAAGGGGCTTGTGTAACTACTCACAGTCCCTGGAAGAATGTCCGCCTTGTCTGTAGGAAGCCAGTGTCAGTGGTGTCAAATTAATTTTCAGGTGGGTTGTAAGGGGGAATCATATATGGGGAGGAAATTCGATGGGATGGAGATGGAGAATAGAATTTAGGAAAAGATGCTATGAAAACTTGCCCGCAGTTTCGGCATGCAAACTTGTCGACCCGGGGCGCTTTGCCTAAAAAAATGTGTCAGAATGGAGGAGTTTTCCTGCGTCTCTATTGTTTCACTCACAATCACGAAGACGATGGCCTTCTCCGCCGCAATTGTAGCAAGTGACGGTGGCCCTTTCAGCAGGCTCCATTTTCTCCGTCGAGCAGTTGCGCGAGATATGACCAAGCTCGTTGCAATTAGTACACAAGGGAATGCCACGAGGCACCGGCTCGCCACCGGCGGCGAGGCGGGCCATGTTTTCCTCATCGTTAGCAGGCCAGATAGCCTTCTCACGGGGGCGGGAGGGCCGGTTCTGAAACCGAAAGGTGACAGTGAATTTCCTGTCTAGGTTTCCTTGGAGATCCATGTTTGTCAAAGTGGCAGCCATGTCGGTCTTTTCCACGCCGATGAGAAAGAGATTGATGTTCTCGGCTCGAAACATGCCCTCCATATCCACATATGTAGCATCAGGACAAGCCTTGGCATACATCTGGAAGGCGGCTTTGACATCATCTAGATCCTTCTCTGCGACGGCCTCCCGGATGAGTTCAAGGGCCTTGTCAGGAGTTTGCTCGGGTACATCGCCGCGGTCAATCTTGCGAGGCGCCTTGCAGTCGACTGCTTCGTGCCCTGTTCACGGTTCAAGATTAGACGGTTTGCCCTGCTACTCTAGGAAGCATCACCGAAAAAAAAGTTTTCCTTTGCATACCTTCTTCCTGGCAGTTGCGGCAGACACGAGGCGGAGCGGACGGACACTCTCTAGCGAGATGGCCCTCCTCACCACAGACACGACACGTCATGGGCAGAGAGCAATCGGCAAAGAAATGATTTTCGCCGCACCGAGGGCAAACAACAGGCAAGTCACAATCTTTAGCCATGTGCCCGGCCTTCTTGCAACGCCGACAGACCATTGGACCAGCATCTGGGCAGTCTTTCGACATGTGGCCCTCCTTGCCACAGGAGTTGCATTCTCCAGAAAATTGGCGAGGAATGGGACATTCCGCTTTGGTGTGGCTAGAGAAAATATGTCAGTCGCGACAGCTATTCCTCCAAAGGTAAGAGAACAGAAATCAGAAGGCAGTACATACCCTGTCTCGCCACAGTTGAAGCAAGCGCGGTCGTCAGCTCCCGCATCATAGCCGCCATATCCCATGTCGGCATTGCGGCCTCCGCCAAAATCAACGTTGCTAGGGCCTTCGCCCATTTGGGCATCCATGCCAGCGGCGGTTTCCCACGACATGTCGAAGGTAGTGACTGTGCTCGCGTTAACATCGTGGATGAATATAGAGAGGTTAAAGAAAAGAAAACGAATCAAGCAATACAAAAGGAAGGGCTGAGCAGCTCTCTAGCAAGATTTTTGTCGGCGGCAGTGCTTTTTTGATCGCAAAGAACCAAATCACGACAAGAAACAGATGCGGAAGAAAAAGGCAAGTGAAAAGAATCAAACCGATACTGGAGCACATACCCTGACTTGATGGTGTGCCTTTCTGCTTGACTTTGTCGAAACACCGGCTTGATGTGACTCTTTTCCTGCAAGAAACGAAAAGAAAACAACGGCGGAAGATGAGGTCGTTAGTTGAAAGGTGGGATCCTGTCAGAAAGCGCGAAAAAAAAAGCCGTCTGGTAAGATAAACAAGAGCCAGAAACAAGCAGACATGTATGAGGAAGGCGCAAACAGTGAATTACAGGTGGAAATGTCTCAAATAGGAAAGAACGATAACGTGCATATATCTTGAGCCCCACAAAATGCAAACACTCTCACCGAGCAATTCATACAGCGAAAAACTGGACCAGTGCCATTAATCTCTGTCAAACAGCCATCCCGAGATCGGTTATCAGCTTGGAATGGCCAGCTGCCGTGATCGTATCTGCCTTCTGCCACGTCCTGTCCTGGTGACATCGTGGTGCTGCACTCTCCAACCAAAACCGCGATCAACATGTCTAATCGGTCATGCACGATACATCGCTATTAATTAGTTTTGTAAGACATGTAAAATGCGATGTGATTACACAAGGCGTAACTATCAAGCCCAGATGATGTATTCAGGGGCGTTGTCGGCCATGCCATTACCGCCATTGCACAGCATCTGTCACCTGGCATGGAATCCAATCAGCGCCCAGCACGCATTTGGCTGGGGCGTCTCGATTAATGTTCGCTCGCGTCTGTAAAAGGTGCCTGTCATGCACACCCTCGTTGCCGACTGCCGTGGCCAACTGGAACGAAGATTTCCAATGTCCAGGCCTCTGGTGAAAAGGCTACGCCCATCCACCCCGGTTCGCGGCGCTCATGCCAGGGCCGGAGCTCGAAGGTGGGGGAGGGACCGCGAGAAAGCGGGGAAATTCAGAAGCTGGCAATCTCCTCAAATTCGTGCAGCCAGGAAGCACCACAAAAGCCCAGGGCAATCCTTGCTCGGAATATCTAAACACGAAACGCGTCGGATGAATTTGAGCCGTTCAAGGCGGCGACTTTAGTGGTAGAAAGCCGAGGCAGGCCGGGAGAGGAAGAACAGAACGGAGAAACAGCCGGCGAAAAGGTTTCAATACTTGGCGAAATAATAGAAACTGAGTCGTGTTCCGGCAACTGCAAGCAAGCTGCCTCGGAGATAGGACGCGATAGTGTTGGCGACCAGATATAAAAACCCTCAGTATCCCCTCACAAAAGCCTCCTCGACTTGACGCATTCCAAACCTGCCCAGCAACTCGCCCACCACTTCCTCTCGCGAGATCCCCAAGACGACAGTAAACGTCCGTTATACGAAAATGGCATCCAAACCCGAGGGGCTTCCCGAGATGGAGTACCGCTTCCTTGGCCGGTCGGGTCTGAAAGTGTCCGCAATCTCCCTAGGGGGGTGGCTTACCTATGGTGGCCATGTGGACAGAGGTGAGATGCGCTCCACGGGCCTGGGTTCCCGCCGCATGGGATGCAGAGCAATACGGAGTAGTGCTGACATGGTCGTCCTATGTTTCTTTTTATAGAGGGCACTTTTTCTTGCATGAAAGCAGCCTACGATTGCGGAGTCAATTTTTTTGATTGTGCAGAGGTAAACGGCCCTGTTCGCTGCATTGCTTTGTTAGACCACGCTGCCCGGAAATGGCTCCTATTATAAACAAACACTGGCTCTGACCCTTATCCCACGAAGGCATACTCTGGAGGAGAGTCTGAAGTAGTCATGGGCGAGGCCATTAGGAAGTTTGGCTGGAAACGGAATGACATTGTCATCTCTACCAAGGTTAGCGCAGCATCTCCCAAGCCGCACTAGGCGAGCCATCCGTCCGCTAACAAGCCGCCCGTCCCCTCTTGGCAGCTCTACTGGGGTTCTGCCTTTGGCGATGTCCGTGCCAACAATGTCGGGCTCTCCCGGAAGCACATCATCGAGGGACTGAACCAGTCGCTAGAGCGGCTCCAGCTGGACTATGTGGATTTGATCTATGCCCACCGCCCAGACCGGCAAACGCCCATGGAAGAGACGGTGCGGGCTTTCAACCATCTCATCAGCACGGGCAAGGCCTTTTACTGGGGAACATCTGAGTGGAATGCCGATGAGATTGCGCAAGCATGGCGCTATGCCGATAAGCTGGGCCTGGTTGGCCCTCTGATGGAGCAGCCGGCTTACAATATCGTCGACCGTGTCAAGGTGGAGCAGGAATTTGCTCACCTGTACCGCGAGACTGGTCTCGGATTGACCGTGTTCTCCCCGATGAAGCAGGGCATTCTGTCGGGCAAGTACAAGGATGGCATCCCCGACGACTCGCGCTTTGCACAGAGCCAGATTGATTTTGTCAAGGGCTATTGGCAGCGCACAGGCAAAGAGCAGTGGGATGCGATCGTGCAGAAGGTCAACAAGCTGGAGCCGATTGCGGAGAAGTTGGGCACCAAGACCAGTGTACTCGCCCTCGCGTGGGTGTTGGCAAACCCCAATGTTAGCTCGGCCATCACCGGTGCGAGCGGCGCTGGGCAGGTGTACGAGAACGTGCAGGCCGTGGCCGTTTACAAGAAGTTGACGCCGGAGATCATGGAAGAGATTGACAACATTTTCAATAACAAGCCGCCAGCACACATCTTGCGGTATTGAGAATGAGGGTATATAGGAGAAATAAATAAAGGGAAACAATCCTCAAATGGAATATAAAGTTGCTGTGAAAGGGATCGAACGATAAATCACACACCGAGGCCCGACACCAAAAGACCTATACCTGGCAAGAAGAAAGAGACATAAAGCATGAATAAAGACACCCTTTCCAACTGCTAAGAAGCCAATCGCAGAACCACGCTCGCACAGTCACTAGTCTACTTTGTCAGGACGCCGATGACATGCGGAAGGGTAGCGTACCACGGCTCCCCCACAGGATGTGCCAAGTCAATGCTTGTCCATGGCCCGGCATCGCGTAGGTAGCGTTCTGTGTCGCGGCGCAGTTGGCACCCTCCTATGAAGATGGGCCAGAAGATGTTGAGAAAGCCTTAGGAAGTGTGGTGAGCTAGACGCCAAAAAATACAAAACAAGCGATCACGGACAAGCGAACAGAACCTACGCTGGTATAGCTGGGTGGTCCAATAGCGTGTGCAGACGTGCTCGAAGACGTACATGCGGCCGCCCGGTTTCAGGTAGCCGTACAGTTCACGGATGTTATGCTGGGGCTCGGGGATGCCGCAGAGACAGAGAACACTGACGACACAGTCTACAGTGCCTTTGGCGACCGCGCCAGAGACGGCCAAGTCCTCGATACCGGTCGGCACAATCTCATACACGCCGTCTAGCCCTGCGGCGGCCACGCTCTGCCGCAAGCCCTCCTGGACGGAAGCATTGGGCTCCACGCCGTAAATCTTGGAAATGCCCCCGCTCGTACTGGCGCTGCCCTTGCGCTGACGGGAACCGCTCTTCGAAGAGCTGCCGCTGCTGCTCTTTGACGACTTGGCGGAGCCCATAATCTCGCTAAACACGGACGCCCATATGCCGATGCCGGGGCCGACCTCGATGACGATGCCACTCACTGGTGGCACCGTCTTCTTCTTCTCGCCCTCCTCGAGCACTCGCCCGTGGCGAACACGGCCTTGCAGAAGCGGAATCACAACGGCCGGGCCGGCGCCTTCTCTGATCCGCGGGCCAGCCCATCGCCAAAAGGCGCCGAACCACTCTGGCTGAAAGCGGCTCCAGCGGAAAAGCGAGGACCACTGGCGGTTGCGGATGAGGCGGATTATGGTCCCGGGCAGGTAGTAGGCGGAACTGGCCATGAAAAGCCATGGGTGCAGCAAGGACTGGGCAGCCTCGGCGACGCCCATGGTCGCGGGGGGGGGTGGCGAGACGAACTTGTGCGGACAGAGAGTATAGCGTCGCTGCTCCAGAACGAAATCAGGAGAAAGTAAACAGCAGGAAGCACAAAAAAAAAGCACGGGAGACAAGGAGTATTACAGCGGCCGGCGGAGGCGGTCTATTAGGACTTTTATACCCTTCGCGCTAATGGGACAGTTACAGGTACCTCGAAAGGAGGGGCAGGCAGCCTTATCGGCTTCTCTGCCGTTTTAGCTTGGCGATAAGAAAATTCAAAATGACTAATCACACACTTTGCCAGTTTCAGCGCAAGAGCCTGTGCATTGGCGGGTGTCTAGCAAAAAATACCCCTTCAAGCAGACACTGCACGTTGACTCACTGGACAGCACCGCGATACACGCCCATGGGAATTGTATTTTTCGAAAACGAGTCGCCTTTACTTTCAAAGTCAGCGGAAGTCCTGACGTTTACGACACCATACCGTCGGCACCGATGGCACCGTCTCATCAGCATGGCTATGCGCCAACCCTGGACTCTTTTCTGCACTCCAAGCTCCATTTAGAAGCTTCCATAGAAACGGCCACCTCGTACGCATCCCCATCCACCGTATATTTGACATGGCTGCAGCTCCCTTCCTAACGTTGTATGCCTTGTGACTACTAGACTCCTCAAGCGGCGGCAGATTCGAGGCCCTGAGCCATGCGCCTTGGCAACCGCCCACGTCCTCTCGCAGGTCGTCGCCAAGTCAAAATGGGCCGACGTTGACCAGCTGCTCGACCGCGTGTACCAGGCTGGGCGCAAGCTGGTCGACGCGCAGCCTCAAGAGCTAGTGATTGGCAACATTGTGCGGCGGGTTCTGGGCCTCATTAGAGACGAGGCCGAGGAAGACCGCAACGAGAATGGCAACGAGAGCATGACTAGCTCCGTGCCGGACCTCCGTGCGGCGGCGACAACAGCAGCCGCATCGCTATCACACCCGTCGGGCTCTCTGACCCTGACGTCGGCGCCGTCTTACAGCCTATCCCGCACCACGCGGCAACCGTCCCTGATCGCGACAGGTCCGTACCAGTCCATGTTCAATCTCCTGTCGGCAGCCGAGCCATCCGTATCGGGCAGTGGCGATGTGAGCTCGACGGTCTCGGGAGCATCAACGCCGGTACACCCAGGCCAGGGCCAGAGTCTGTCCCTGGTCCAAGGCCACGTCTCGGCAGCGAGCCCCGGCAGCCGCGCCAGTGCGCTACGCGACGAGATCATCGACGGCATCGAAGAGATCAAAGACGAGATTGGCCAAGCCGATGACCAGATTGCCGGTTTTGCCGAGGGACAGATCCGCCCGGGCGACTATGTGATGGTGTATGAGCCGTCGCGCACGGTTGAAAAATTCCTCATCAAGGCAGCCGCCAGACGGAGGTACACGCTTCTCCTGGTGAGCAGCGTTGCAGCCCATGCCAAGCAAAGCCCATCACCAGCCGCCAATGCTGCTGCTGTGCCAGCAGCTGCAGATTCTGCCAGCCGCTACGCATCACTGCTTAAGCGGCTGGCCGCGGCCAAGGTCAGCGTTGTCCAGGTAGCAGGTAGTGCCGTAGCGGCCTACATGTCGCGCGTCAACCGCGTGGTGCTGGACGCGCGGGCGATTGCGGCCAACGGCGGCATTCTAGCCAACGCCGGCGGCGCGCGCATTGCACGAGCCGCCCACACGCAGGGCCGGACGGTGCTTGTCGTGGGAGGCGTGTACAAGCTGTCGCCGGAGCCGTTCACAGATCCGGAGGCGTTCGTCGAGTGGGGAGACCCCGGCAGCCTTGTGCGGTTTGCCGATGGGAGCATGGTTTATGGGATCGAAATTGAGACCGCCGTGACGGAATATGTGCCTCCAGACCTGATCGACATTTACGTGACAAATTTGTGAGCAGCCTCTCTCGCCCCCCCCCGTTTCCCAGCTCCCGTTGGTAAGCTAACTTATCCTTGCCAGAGGACCGCATTCAAAAGACTATCTCGAGAGCGTCATCGCGGACCACTACAAGAACGAAGACTTGGAATTCTACAAGCATTGAGGGGACCACGGCAAGGATACAAAATAGAAGGAAAATCAAGAAAAAGTCCAAAGTGGTCGGTTTTGGCGGTGATTTCGGGAGGGCATCTTGATTTGATGTTTATTCAGCGATGGATTTGGGCGGAGGGGAGAAAAGCCATCTCAGCAAAACAAACCAACCGGCAATACCAAGTAATTGATAGCATCTACGGAGTAACATCTTTCACAAAGTCTGCCCAGCCAGGCAGACCACGTCGTTATCTGGTTGCGTCCATGGCAGCCAATCATGCAGCAGCCGTCGTGCGTAAACGGGGAATAAGAGCCTTCTCTCTGAGCGAACATGCGACGGACCTTTTTCGTTGCCTTGTCAGTAGTCGCAGGCTGTTGCGTCACAGTAATTCAGCAGGCACCCGAATGCAAGCCCTGGAACAATAATGGCCATCAACTGGCAGCCAGAGCGAGCGGCATCATGGAGGGGCCGCGTCACGTATGCTCACGGCCAGGCAGCATCCAAACACCAGGGCTGACGGCCAGGCCAAGACCCCTCAGCGGAGGACCAGTTGCAACCCACGAATCGCACGAGGCCCGTGCATGGAGCACCGAAACAGGAAAGCAGGCTAACAGCAAGGCGAGGCTAGAGGGACAAAATGATGACCCGTCGGTTGATTTAAGTTGGAGGGGGAGGCCGCTGTGGCTTCCCCTTGAAAGGCAAATGCTAGGCGAGCTCGGCAGGCTATCCTGGAAATGTCGTGTATCTGCGCCCGAGCCTCACGCTTCCCCTCTCGCCGGGCGATATATTGCATCAGTCCACCGACACTCCTTCTGAACACGAGCGAAATCCTCGTTCGACATCATTCCCAATATCTTTTCATGCATTCGGTGACCTCTCCTGTTTTCTTGTCGTCTGGTCTCTTCCGTGCCGTGCATTATCTGTCTTGAGCGCCAAGCGTCGCAAATATCACCGCAGTACAACAGCCGCCATAATGGCATCACATCTACCGGACGATGCTCCGCCTCCGCCCTACTCGGAGACGGACATCTATTCACAGTCGGGCAGCAGTGGACGAGCTGGTAGCACGGCCACTCGAGCCGATAACCGTTCTACGGCCGCCCGCTCTGTTGCCGCCGCTTCCGTTGACACCACCACAACGGCTACGTCGTCGCCCGACGATGACGTCGTCTACACGCCGCCGCCGTCTCCGCCATCTTCCTCTGCGCTGAGGCAGGTGGCCGTCGGCCTCGGTCCCGAGGTTGCCACGGCGGCTGCCTCCGCTGCGGCTTACTTTGCCACGCGGCCGGCTCCTCCCCCGCCTCCGAGCATCGGCACGTTGGAAGAGGCCCGGTTCCAGCGCCAGGTCATTGTCTACGACTTGCCCATCGTCATTGCTACTGATAGCACGCCAGCCGACCTTCCCTTTCCCGCGACCCTTCTCATACAGCGCGATGTGCGCGTGGATGACTGGCAGACGTTTGTCAACTATCTGCTCCCGCATCACATGGCCCGGAGCAACAGCGTCGTGATCGACCGCAAGTTGCAGGCAGAAGGCGAAGTCGGCGAAACCAAGTCCCCCTCCGCTCACTCGCCAACTGCACACCTCGAATCGCTTCGTTACGTTGAGTCGTTGTCTCCCTCCACAGCTGGCCCAGCGGAGAAGCTGCGAGATATCAGTCCACAGCGGATCAGCCTGGTCGACGAGGAGGCGGGCGAAGCAGATGAGTCGCGCGCGGCCTTGCCACGGCAGTTGCAGCTTGAAATTGCAGCATCGCTTCGTCAGTGGAACGACGGCTTTTTTGGACCGAGAGGTGTCGTGGTCCGATTCAGGGATGACCTAAGCGGCGCAAGGACAGAAGGGCCGCAGAGGATTCCAGGCTCTTGGGACGAAGCCTTCGATGAGAGCACTCGCACACCTGCTCCTGGCGCTGATGGTGATCCTGTTCGGCCGAGTACCACCCGAAGCAGCAGCAACAACATTGGCAACAACAACACCACCACTGGCAATAACAGCAACAGCGGCCCGGCGGCCTTCAATTTTGCCGGTATTACCATGGATGGAGACCGCATGGTGATTGGCAATAACCGCTTTGTTGCAGACCGAACCGGCCTCCGCATTGGCGGCCTGACCTTTGATGAGCGCGGTATCAGCTACGGCAATCGCACCATTATCGCGGCAGTTCCGCCTGCGCCCGCTGGTACCCCTATTGCCAGTGCCAGTCGTGGAGCGCACGTGTCAATGGCAGCAAAGGTTGGAGGCGCCGGTGCCACTGCCGGAAACGCAGCAGCACGCGGGCGCTTGCCGGGTTACAGCGACAGCCACGACGCCCAGCAACAGCCTCAGCGCCAGCGGTCCCGGTCTGTCTCGTCTGAGTCTTCCTTTTCCTCGAGTAGCTCAGAGTCATCGGCATCGTCCTCGTCGTCTGGCGGTTCCGAGGCATCTGTCGGCTCCCTTCCCGCGTACAGCAAACTTGACGACAGGCAGCTCCCGGCTGCCCGCGCGTACTTGCAGAAGTGGCTAGACCACCCGGACCAGCCGATCACACGCGACAGTGTCCGAGAAGCAAACGAGAATATCCGAAATGTTCCGCTCGGTCTGCCTCCGGCATATTCTGTGTCGGCGAAAGGGACCGCTGCTCTGTCCAAAACTGATGCCGATGCCCTGCGCGCCGAAGTCAAGAACATGACGAAGCAGTGGATGGAGCTCAAGCGCCACCAGAAGCAGGCGTACCGCCAGCAGCGCCGGGAGCACAAGCAGCAGCGCAGGCAGCAGAGGCGAGAGCGCAAGCAGCAGCGCAAGCAGCGTCGCCATCAGCGGAAACAAGAGCGCAAGCAAGAGAAACAACAACGGAAGCAAGCGCGAAGACAGCGTAAGCAGGCGGGTCGGGCTGAGCGCCGCAGCGGTCGCGATCGGGACCAAGATGCCGTCGGTGGCGGCTTCGGTATTCCCACTGCAACCTATAACGCGGGCCACCAGCATCATCACCACGCGCACGAGTATCACGACCCGCACCACGGCGGATACGACCACCACGGATACGACCAGCATCACCACCACCAGCCGCCGAATAGCATGGGCCGTGGCTTGCCGTTTTTCAATGCACCGCCGCCCAGCGTGTCATACACACCCGGCGCTGCTGAGGCATCCAGAGCGCCCGGTGTTCCCTATGTTCCTGGCGTCCCCGGCGTCCCCGGTGTCCCTGGTGTTCCAGGTGTCCCCGGCGCCCCTTCCTCTTCGCGTTCGATGCCCAGCTTTGGCGATGTTTTAGCCTCTCGTTTTGGTGGGCGTGTTGCTGGACTTGGGGCAGTGGCACCTATTTTGGATAGCATGTTTGGCCGAGGGGGGAGAGGCAGTGGCTTTGGCGGAAGAGGCGGAAGGGGCGGCTTTGGCCGTTTTAACCACGGCTTTGGTCGCGGTGGCTGGCCAGGTGCCGCGGCATCTGCATCTGCGTCCGCTTTTGGTTCTTCTTCTCGGGATCCTAGTGGCGCCAGCGGTGCTGGTTCCCCCGTGACCATATCAGCGGCGGCAGCAAAATATCGCGAAGCCGAGGCGGCGGAGCAGGCCCTCGCAGAGAAGCAAACAGAGCTTTCTGAAATGCAAGAGCAGCTAGAGCGGATGGTTCTGTCTCGCCACCAGCAGATCAGTGCCAGCGGTGGCAACGGTGGCGGCGGTAGCAGCTCCGGAGGCGAGCCTGGCCTCGACCAGCCTCTCGAGGAAGACGATAAAGTGAAGGCGCAACGCCGCGAAACAGAACTTATGGCTGACGAAGTGGAAGCTCTCGCACAGCACGTCGAGCTTCTGCGCATAGATGCAGATCAGACATATGCGCGGGAATTAGAAACGGAAGCCCGTCATTAGAGGTGACAGTGGTTTGACGAAAGCTTAATTTCTCTGGGATACTATGGGAGTAGGGACATCTGAATCTTTGTAACAATTTAATATTTTCTCTCTTTCTCACCCCTTTTGATGGTCAAGTGTTTGCGATGCTAAGATACCTTTCCCCCCTTTTTTTTGTGTCGAGGTAAAGCGCCATCGAACATGGGAGAGGTTCTCGGTCTGCTCTTCCTCTTTCTTCTTTCTTATAGTTCAAATGCTTCGTATTGCTTCCTTTTATCTAATCCATGCCTCGCGTATATTTTACAAGCCATGAGACACCGTCTCAAACCTAGAAAAAAGTGTGCTGCAATTACTGCTGCAATTACTGCAAGCCCTCTAGGCAGAAGGTTTCGCTTCCACCCGCTCCACTAGCTCGCCAACGCCCAGGGCGCGACCCACCTTGACCTTCACCTTGCGCTCTGGCTGCTTTGATGCCGCTGCTACCGCTGCCGACGCTGCTGAGCCGGCCTCGCCCACTGGCTCGCCCTCGTCTGTGGGCTTGTCGTCGCCGCCGGCACCCGCCTCCTTTTCCTTCTTCTCCTTCTCGTCCTCCTTTTCGCCGGCGATCTGCTGGCGCAAGTCGCTCAGCTCCAGGCGCATGCTGAAGGCGTCCTCGCCGTCGGCATAGTACTTGGCCTCGGTCTTCTCGTTGCGGAATCCGAGGGTGTCACAGTAGAGGTGGATGGCGGCGCGGTTGGACACGCGGACGTGCAAGCTGACATAGTGGGCTCCGAACGTCTCGACCATGGCGAGCTCTGGTTGTATTCGGTCAGCGATTCAACGATCCAAGGAACAAGACAGCGCCTGCAATGTGCGCATCAGGGGAAGGGATGGGGGGAACCCACGAGCCTGCCGCATCAGCTTCTCTGCGATGCCCAGACGCCGGTGCGTCCGCATCACACTGAGACTCGTAATGTGGCCGTGCTGCACGCCGTCGGCCGGCTCCTCCTCCATCTTGGCCAGGACGTAGCCGACGATCTTGGGGTGGTCGTACGGCGTCTTGGCCGGGCGGCTGACATCGACGGCGACGTAGCTCAGCTGGGGCCAGGTCATGGCATGGTAGAGGTAGTACTTGAGGAAGTAGTTCTCGGGCAGGTTCTCGAGATTGGCATGCTGGATCAGGGGCAGATCCGACGGCTGCAGCAGACGAATATCCATGTTGGGTGGTTGTTGTCGTGGAGAGTGGGGAGAGGTGGGCGGCGCGGCGGTTCGGGGGAGGTGGCAGAGCGTAAATCAAATCCGCTGCTGAGGTTCAAGACGGAAGTCGCAAAAGCTCTGCGCGGGCCTCGGTGTGCATTTCGTGCGTATGGATTTCTCGCGCTTGGGCCCACTTTTTTTCAATGGGGAAAGAGGAGAACAGCACTGCTGGCAGGGCGGGGTTTGGCCTGGCCGACCACGGCATCCACATCGTATAAGTTGAGCAGCTGCTCCTTTTGAGCAGCCTTGCCACAGCACGAGAAGCTCACACAAGACAAACCTTAGAATCTCCTTGTATTTTCCACGGTTGTGTGCTCATTATCTAGAAAATCAGAGGCGAAGATCAAGCCGAGCTTTACTTAGAAATGGCTGCGTACCGGCCCCTCGACGGCAAGCTCGCAATTATCACAGGAGCATCACGAGGCAGGTTTTCTTCTATTTTATTCAGGGCGGCATGATCACCGCTGGGTTTCCTTTTTTTCTTTTTGTATTTCCCCTCATATGTTACAAGTTTGTCATTCTTACTTACGTGGCCTACCATTTTTTTGCTAACTCCCCCCGTATTAGGCATCGGTGAAGCCATCGCGCGCAACCTGGCGGCCAAAGGCTGCAACCTCGTTCTCAACTACACTTCGTCGTCTTCGAAGGCCCTGGCCGAGGGCCTGGCCGCTGAGCTCGCTTCAGCTCATCACATTCGGACGCTCTCTGTCCAGGCAGATGTCGGTGCGGAGCCTGGTGATCCGGCCGCGGGCGGCGGTGCGGCTGGCATTGTAGCCCTCGCCCGTGCATACTTTGCGCCACCTTCGGAATCAGAGCCGGACTCGGCATCAGCGCCTGCATCATCTCCGCCGTTCCAGATCGACATCCTCGTCAACAACGCCGGTATTGCCCTGAACGACCGCATTGCGGATGTCAAGTACGCCGACTTTGCCGAGACGTACCGCGTCAACGTGCTGGGCCCGCTGCGGCTCGTCCAAGCGGCCCAGCCCTTTTTGCCGCCTGCTGGCTCGCGTTCTGGCCGCATCATCAATCTGTCCTCCGTCTCGTCTGCAGCTGGTTTTGTGGGCCAATCGGTCTACGGCGGATCCAAGGCGGCCCTGGAGGCCATGACGCGCACCTGGGCCCGGGAGCTGGCCGAGCACGCGACGGTCAACGCCATCAACCCAGGCCCTGTCCAGGGTCCCATGTACGCGTCCAACTCGCCCGAGTTCCTGGCCGACATCCGCGGCTGGATCGACCGCACGCCACTCATGCGGCCGCGGCCTGGCGTCGACTCCGACGAAGTGGTTGACGCCACGCTAAATCCTTTGTCTGGGGGCGGCCGGCCGGCGTACCCCGACGAGGTTGCCGGCATCGTAGGCATGCTCTGTCTGCCCGATTCGGCGTGGTGCACCGGTCAGGTTGTCAGTGCAAACGGTGGCATGATCATGCAGCACTGAGGAGCTGAAGAGCTGGAGAGCTTGTTGGCTTTGAGCGTACGAGAAACTAGAACCTCATTGCTCTCACGCAAGACAGCGAGTCATCCGACATTTTGCAAAAGAAAGTAATACATAATGTTGAATCTACATAATCATTGCTGTGCTGCGCTGCTGTTAACTAACGCCCGGCCACCCAATCCAACCCACGAAAAGACCCTTGCGTCCACAAAATAGCATGCTCTCCCAAGCACTCTTTCTCTCAACGTCATGCTAAATTCTCCGCGTTGCATACCTCGTTTGTCTTTTTTTCCCTTGTGCTTACGCCTGCCCGTTTTTGGATCTTATATACCTTCCATCTAAAACTTGCCCATACCAGACTTGCGGCCTACTTCTCAGCCGGTTTCTCCCGCACCGGTAGCTCCTTGGTCTCTTCGGTCGCGGCCGTAGTAGGCTCCCCATCAGCTCCGGGAGGCTTAGCCGCTGTCTTAGCAGCGGCTTTCTTCGCCTTTTTCTTTTCTTTCTCGGCCTGCTTCTTCTTCTTGGCCTCGACTTCAGCAGCCCGAGACTCGGAAGTCCCTCCAAACCTCTCCTTCCACTCAGCCACCTTCTTGTCATCAATGCGCGAGAAGAGATAGGCAGCCTTGCCAATCTTATGGCCCGGCTTGATCGTGTATGGATCGAACTTGTCGGGGATCAGCTGGAGGGGGGTGTTGAGTTGCTGCGCAATGGAATCAGACGTCGACGGAGTGAATGGCGACAGGACCGAGGCCAGCAGCGAGCAGAGTGACAGCGCATAGCCAATGACCGTCTTGGTCCGCTCTGGCTCCTTCTCCAAGCTGGCATTATCCAAGCGGTACTGGAGCAGAGTGTTACCCTGGCTCGAAATGGCCGTGGCCTTTTCGATACCAGCGCGCAGGTGAACTCCATCCATATCACTAATGTACTCGTCCAGGAGCTTCTGAACGTCGCTGACCCATGCAGGGAAGTCAAACGACTCGTCAGTGAAAGTAGCAGAGTACTCTGGGACGACGCCATCAAATTTGGCATTGACAAACTTGACAATGCGGTTGATGAAATTGCCGATGTTGGCAAGCAGAATCGAGTTGTTCGCCAACACAAAAGAGCTCCACTCAAACTGCGTATCACTGCTCTCTGGGCGCGAGCTGAGAAGGTAGTAACGGAAAACCGAGGTGGGGATTCCGGTATCCTTGGCCTGGTCACCAAAGACACCGACAGACCGGGACTTTGAGAACTTGGTGTTCTCGTAATTCAAGTACTCGCTAATCATGAAATCGTAAGCATTGCGCACAATGGTAAAGCGAGAACACGAAGATCAACGGGGCGCTCACGTCGTAGAGATGTTGTGAACCATGTTCCAGTTGTCGCCCGTACCAAGCTCGCAGGCAGGGAACGTAACCGCTATAAATCAGCTGTTAGCTAAGAAAACAAAATCCAGTTGGAAGCAGGCGTTCTATCGCCTTACCATGGAAAGGTGTGTTGTCTTTGCCCATGAACTGGTACAGCTTCACATCGTCCGTCTTCCACCACTCTTCCCAGTGCTTTGTGTAGCACGCCGTAATGGAAGGGTAGCCAATGCAAGCCTATCAATGAGGTTAAAAATACAGTCATCTAAAGGGCAGATGATAGTTTGGGTTCCATTTACATCAAACCTTGAAAGGTGTTAGCGTATTGAAACTAGAGGGGCAGGGGGCTTCGTGAGAAGAGATCGAAAGGAAACTTACCAGACATATATGACTTTGCCTTCGTAGCCAGGAAGGGGAACAGGCACGCCCCATTTCAGATCGCGTGTGATAGAGCGGCCCTCCAGGCCCTTGTCCAGCCATGATTTTGTGATGGCAATGGAGTTGGGCGACCATTTGCCTTCTCGACTAGCCTTGGAGAACCACTCCTCGATCTTGGGCTGCAGCTTATCGAGGGCGAGGAAAATGTGCTTGGTATCGCGGGGCACAGGTGCCTGGTTGACCTTGCAGATCTTGCAGCGGGGGTTGATCTAGGCATGGGTCAGCTTTAAACTCGGTAGAAAGCTGACATAGTTGAAGTATCACGACGCACCAGCTCGAATGGGTCGAGGAGGTTGCCGCAGGAATCGCACTGGTCACCCCGAGCATCGTCATACCCGCAGCGGGGGCAGGTTCCCTCGACAAATCTGTCGGCTGTTCCAAGCAGAAGAACCTCGTCAGCATCGAAAATACGGTCACCGGCTAGCAAATCCTGACACGCAGAGAGCACTAACCAAGGAATGCGCCGTGAATTTCGCAGAATGGCTGTGTTGTGACACGCTCCTCGAGCCACTTGTTCTCCCAGAGCTGCAGGAAAATCTCCTGGACAATCTTGGTGTGCACGTCGGTGCTGGTTCTGCCAAAGTAGTCGAACTTGATCTGGAAGTCGTCGTAGATCTGCTTGTGCAGCGTGTGGAACTTGTCGCAAAGCTCCCGCGGAGTCACGCCTTCTTCCAGGGCCCTACATCGCAATGGCAGAACGTTAATCACCCAGTTTCTTTTCCTTTTAGCGTTGGCCGAGGGGAGAGTGCTGTTCGTACTTCGTCTCGGTCGCGGTGCCGTACTATAGACACACAGTCGTTAGCAAAATGCAGCCACAGCTTCGACATTCGATCACCACCCAATCTTCCTTACCTCGTCGGTGCCGCAGATGTAGAGAGTCGGGTTTCCGCGCTGCTTGGAGTAGCGCGAGAAGCAGTCCGCCGACAGCGTCGAGCCGATAATGTTGCCCAGCTGAGCATGCACCTCGTCAGTATAGCGCTTCTCCTCTTCTTCGTCCGGCGTGCCGCCACTGCTCTTCTCCTCCTCTTCTCCCTCGACATTGACCCTTCCCAGTCAAAACCAAACTCGGGCAGCGAAGTAAACGTACATGAGGGACGTTGTTGACGTATGGCAGCTGTCGACGGCAGTTAGCAGGGCATCCTCGCACAAAGCGGAGACCGCTTTTCCAGAGAGACGAGGCGGAAGGGAAGCAAACTAGAAAGACGTACGGCGCTCGTGATGAGAACGTTCTTCTTGCCCTTGACGGGCCGGATGGTGTCTTCGTCGGCCATCGTCGCTGCTGCAGTCGTGTAGTTCGCGATAGGAAAGGTCGGTACGCAAAAAGAGAGAACTCAAAACAAAATGAAGGTAGGAAGAGGGTGTACAAGTTGCGATCCCCAAAATGCAAAAGGGAGACGGCAGGCTATGACTCCTTGCTTTGTTCTTAGAAAGAGTCACCAGCGCAAAGCTCAGCAAAATGGTGGGGGAGAAAGTGTTAAGAAATTTTGCGACACAGGGAGAGGGGTTATAACGCGCCTTTGGCCCCACTAAGCTCCAGTGGTGTTCTAGCATGCTCCAGGGGAAACGGGCTCGAGGCGAAAGTCGGCCATTTTGCCACTACAAACAACATTCTCGGGACTCTTGACACGCAGCGCACGCAATGGCCGCCGCCGACCCGTTCGACGACCTCTTCAACCTCGAGGACCGCTTCTACGACGAAGGCTACCGCCAGGGCGAGGCCGACGGCGCCCGCGCCGGGCAGATTGAGGGCCGCACGCTGGGCCTCGAAAACGGCTTCAAGAAGTTTGTCGAGAGCGGCCGGCTGCACGGCAAGGCCGTGGTCTGGGCGAACCGGCTGTATCCCGACCAGCAGGGCAGCACCGCAGACGCCCAGCTCTTGCCGCTCCCGCGCAATCTGAGGCTGCAGAAGAATGTGCGCACCTTCTATGCGCTCATCGAGCCCGGGACGTTGTCGACGGCCAACACAGACGAGGCCGTGAACGACTTTGACGACCGCGTAAAGCGCGCCCAGGGCAAAGCGCGGATCGTCGAGAAGATGGTGGGCGAGCTGGCTGCTAAGGGAACCCCTTCCCCCCGGCCGCCATCGGCACACGACGTGGAGGCGGCGCCACCGTCGACGACAAAATTACCGGAGGTGTCCCAGTAGACGCGGAAACGAAGCAACCAGGCAGGGCGAGTTCACCACGAGAGAGCGGTTTTCTGCGCTGCAAGCTACAGGCGATGAAAGGGGAAACAATAGGCATATTGCCACCGCCACCGCCTTGCGCGAGGCAAAGAGACTGTGAGTGCTGAGCACTCGCATCAGTGTTGCATGTCGGGCGGCGTTACTTGCGTTTATGATGGTAGGGCAATTATGTGTTAGCTGTCTTGCATATCCCGGTATAGATACCCCAGCATTAGAAATGACCAGAATATGTTTGTATTTTTTTTGCTCTCTGCTTAAAAATCGGCCAAAAACCGAGCCTCGTCTCTGCTCTCGATGCAATTATGTACACAACGCCTCTCCCCCAAAAACAGGACAGTTCCTCATCGGAATGACCGGCACGGGTATCTAGACAAATAATCAGTAAAGAGGACACATAGCGAATTGTAGAAAGAGGAAAGGCGAACACGTACGCCTCTGGGTATGATTGCTCCGTATCCAGGTCGTACTTGTGCACGTCCCACGAGCCGCTTGCCAAGGTCTGGCCGCTCGGGGTCGGCGGCAGGCCGTTGACGAAAAGGTCTTTGGCAGACTCTGCGGGCGCCTTCGTGGCCAGGTAGGTCCCGAGGCCCTTGGTCTTGCCCTCCTCGGTGGCGGCCACGAGCGCCTGGGTGCCGGCCTCGCCCACCAGCTCGGCCTTCGGGGCGGCGGCACTGCCGACGGATAGTAGTGCGACAGCCTCGGCCTGGTTGACAACACTGAGGCGCGGGTAGTTGCGGCGGGAGTCGCGCTTCCAGTACGGGTTGCCGGCAATATCGCCGGCAGGGAGCGTCACCGGGTCGCTGATGGCCAACGGGTCCTGAGCGCCGGGGGCCGGCGTGCGGTAGTAGGGGTTTAGAGGAATGCCATTGGATCGATTCTTGTCAATGGCCATGAGGCGGCGAAAGCCCTCCCAGATGCCTTTAGATTGGAGGGTTTGTTTCTGGAGAGGCGAGCGTTAGCAGGAGCGCGGACACCTGGAAACATCCACACGTCGTCGGGAAATCGCTCACCTGGCTGATGCTGACCACCTCGCCCGCCGCGCTCACAACCTTCGCTGCAGCCTTCGAGGCCATTTCCACAGCGCGTATCGAAAGTCGGTTAGAAGATGGGGGGGGTGTCGAAGACGAGCGTCGGCGTGGTGTGAATTGAGTTCGACAAGACAAACGAGCCTCCGATTGAGCTTCGTTGGATTTTCGCGATGCCGTTCTTCCTTTCCCGAGCGGATCCATTGTGGGGCGCCAGCTGGCATGGGCCGGCAGCAGCTTGCCAGTCCTCGCAGATTACGGGCCTAGAATGCGCAACATCTAATTGGCCGAGCCAGCACTACTGCTAGCGACCCTTGCACTGCCAGCCCCAGCCGGGAACCGCCACCTGTTGCCGACAAAACAGAGCTAAAATCTCGCAAGTTCAGCGCTTGATGATGGCATACAGGTAACTGTCAATCGTCGGTGGTTCGCCGCACTCCGCAGGTCATGTCGCTGCCGGTGTCGGCTGCGTGGGAGGGTGGAAAACATAGCCCGAAACATAAGCTGCATATAAGGACCACGCTGTAGGACAAGCTCTCCCCTGGCTTTCCCCTCTTCCTTTTGTCTTGCATCTTCTGGCTTCATTCCGGGCACTTCTAATTGCTCCCAACCTCCAGACAACACCGTCCCACGATCCCAAGAGACCAGCAAACCAAGCTCGAATTCGAAAATGGCTGTGAGTTCTCCTCCCTGCTGCTCCGTATTTCCGCCCTATTCCTCTCCGGGGAATGCCCTTGGCCCCCTCCCGACGCTGTGTCCGGGGGCTGGATGCTTCCATCCCGCCTGAAGCCTTGCCGCCGTTGATTGGTCCAGGCGCAAGCTCCCCTGACTAGGCCGCTTCACCTCACTTCCCTCGCGTCCTCCCAGCCATCCCAATCTGACTCTTTCTCTTCCCCCGTTGCCCGCTCCTTTTGATTTTTGAGCTACCGCTTCTCCCCAATTAAAATCCTGTGCGCTGTGTTTGTTGTCTGTCTGCTGCATTGGCTTGTCTTGCAAGCATCATCAAGTTTCCCGTGTGCATTTTCACCGCGCTTTTGGGCCTCTCCTTGTGCGACTTCTCGCCCTCTTCATCCTCATATTGCGCCATCGTTCCCATTCTAGAAAACACCTTTGCGCATTTTATATCTTGCCCCGCGCATCTCCGTCGCGTCTCTTCACTCTGGGAGCGCACATCCCAGATCGCCTCTCACCTCTTTCCCCCATTACCGCCTTTCACAGACCTGCCCATCATGCCTATGGAGCTGCGCAAGCGCAAGGCGCCAGAGGCGGCGCCGGCGCCCGTCCCCAAGAAGCAGGCTGCCCCCAAGCCCAAGGCCGCCCCCAAGGCCGCTCCCAAGGCCGCTCCCAAGGCCGCTCCCAAGGCCGCCGCCGCCGCTCCCAAGAAGGCCGCACCTGCTAAGAAGTCCAAGGAATCGTCCGCGCCCTCTCCCTTCCCGGCCGTTGGCTCCACCATTGAGCTGGCCGGTTTCGGCGGCGACATCGAGACCAACGACGGCGAGAAGACCACACTCCAGGCGCTGGTCGACGCCAGCAAGTCGGGCGTTGTCCTGTTCACCTATCCCAAGGCCTCCACTCCGGGCTGTAAGTTTGTTCTCCCCCTTTGTGGGCGCGGCGTGCTTTGATTTTCAGGCGTCTCGTTTTGCAGAGGCTGTTGCGCTTCTTCGCGCCGTCATTCCCCTCTTTCTGACACACCCCCCCCCCCTCGCAGGCACCAAGCAGGCGTGCCTCTTCCGCGACGAGTACGAGCCCCTGACGGCCGGCGGCCTGGCCATCTACGGCCTGTCGAACGACTCGCCCAAGGCCAACACCACGTTCAAGACGAACCAGAAGCTGCCGTACCCGCTGCTATGCGACCAAGAGGCCACGCTGATTGACGCCATCGGTCTCCGCAAGGAGCCCAAGGGCACGACCCGCGGCGTCTTCGTCGTGGACAAGTCTGGCAAGGTGCTGGTTGCCGAGGCCGGCTCGCCTGACGGCACCGTGGCCGTCGTGCAGAAGCTGGTGGCTGCGAGCAAGGAGTAGAGTACAAGGACGCGGTCAACTGGTTGTAGCAAAGAAGCAAAGAAACCGTAAAACAGACAGCCACAAAATCAAGTGAACGAAAAGCACTGGCTTGACTATTTTTGCCCTCCCACTGCTGTCTTCCATCCGTAACCAACTTTATCATGCAATGCATTTATTAGCAGGTGAATCACAGACGAGTGAGGCGAGAAGAGCCTAAAACATTAACCAGTGCAATTCGCTTGGCCTTATAAAATGTTCGTGTAGTGAAGAAGGAACGCTGCTGTCCATACATGCGCCAGTCCCTTACCCGCAATCCCACAATAACACATTCGATGGCTGTACTTTGCCCCTAGCCCATTCAAAAATAACAGTAAAATACGGTATAAGAGCTGTCACGCGAAGCCAGACCCCTTCGCGCAGGAATACAAAATGCCGTCGGTGTGTAAATGCAAAATGCTCGCTGTCCGTGTCGTATTCGCATGATTGCATTCGTTCTATTCATCTCCGTCCAATTTGTTCCAGTGCTCTTCGGTTGCTTGCTCAGAGCTTATCTTTTGTGATATCCGACGGTCCCACGTAGCGACCCTCCGGGTTGTCCCAGTCGGCAAGCAGCTGTATTGCACCATTCGGTACCTGCTTTTCGGCGTTCACTTGTTGTTGCCGCTGCCGTTGCTTCTGGCTGTCGGGGCTGCTGGAGTCGCGAGCGTCGTCCCCGCCGCTTCCAGGGTTCTCCCCGCTACTGGAATCGTCACGAGCAACGTCTGCGCCTCGACTGTTGTTGTCGTCTCCACCATCGTGGCTAATAGCCAGTTGTACCATCTCCGTTCCAAGGGATCCTTCTTGTTCTGGTTCCCTGTCCGTCATGGCAGCCAAGTCTTCGCGGAAGTTGTTGTATACTGTCTGCGGCTCGCTTTTTACGCCGCCTTCGGCATAATCTTCAAAACCCTCGTCCACGGCGAACCGATCACCAATCAGAGGCACGTCATCCATGTCTCGATCCGAAAATTCGCCGAGGGATGCCATGTTGCTTGCCATGGAATCGATGCTGTTAGATCTCTGCTGCCGCTTCGATGGCGACGTCGGTGTTGCGTCTTCAGCAGATTGGCGTTTCTTCTCCCGCGGGCTCTCTTCGACGGTTTCTTGCTTGAAATATCTATTATCAAACCGGACGAAAGTCCGAAGAGCGTCCGACAAAGGCTCGGCAGGCTCGTCTAAAGCGGCGTCGCTACAGTAGATAAGAGTCGGCCGGCTTGTCTCCAGACAAGCCGCTTGTTGTGCGGATTCGATCGTTGTTGTCTTCGGAGTCAGTCAGCGCTCGAAACGTTCCCATGAAGAGATTGGCAATATAGGGTACTCACTATCACGCTGACGGGCTCAGATTCGTATGCGTTGTACGAAATCCTCCACCACTGGTCCACCATAATAGATTCCTCCTCGCCTTCAGCAAGCACCTCCTCGCGTCGACAGAGGTAGAAGACATTAGCCGAGATGATGACGCCACGGAGTCTTATCCGGTAAGTTGGCGACCAGTCTTCTGCCGTCGATGGCTCGGTGTTGTTCCTTCTCAGGCGGTCCGCGAGTTTCTCCAGCGCTTCTCTCTCGGCGTTGAGTCCTAGATGGTGGCATAATTAGCAAACGGCCCCCCATGCGATCATATGACGGAACGGAGGAGAGGAACTAACGAGCCAGCTTCTTTTTAATATCAAAGAGTTTCTTCCGGTGAACGGCCATCTCAGCCCGAATGGATGTGAGCACCGCCAGTTCTTCGGGCGTTTCGGGCTCCGTGTTCTCGACATCGGCAAGACTGAAATCGAATTCTTGTGCCGTCCCACGAGATGCTTCGTGTCTTCTCCAGAATAGCATAGCCTTCAATTGCCAGACTTTCTGCATGGCAAAGTTCAGAGCCTGCTCAGACAATGTCGTCTTGTCGCGTCTTATGTAGTCCGACACGTCTTCATACGACACAATCCTCCGACGAGCATTCTCGGTTTCATATATAGCCCGGTAGATGCTGGCTAACCGGATCTGTATCTCCAGTGCCAGGTATCGGTTTTCGTACATGTAGCGGTCTGCATAGAAGAATTCGGGCACCTCTAGCGGCTGCTGAAGGTTGTCGACACTAGGTCGAAATATCTGAACTGGGCCCAACCTTGAAATCATAGCCATCTTAGGGTCCACGAATGCCTCGTCCGGTAGTCTGGGTAGGTCCGCCCAGTAAATCGCGTCCAAGGCACCGTACAGGTCGCGCAGCCTACCCGCGTGCTCTCCTTCGTCGGGCCGGATGTCGAGGATAGCATAGCGATCCGTCGCAATAGTGTCGTCCAAGTCGCGCGTGTGTACCATTTGAACTTCCGAGAAAAGGTTGTCGAGAACCTCCGGAGCACCCATGTCTCGAAAAAAATGAAAGAAAGCGCACTCCAGGTCCCCCTCCGTCGAATTCTTCACCAAGAAGGTCTCGTTGAAATTATCAGCGGTGCCATATGCCCGCTCAGTGTTGTCCAAAAACGCCATGACCCGATGAACTTCTTCAATAAACTCTCGCGCCTGGTCAGAATCGGCCTCAATCGTTGTGAGAAGACCGTCATCGGGCCTGGGAGAAGTATCTTGCCGGACCCCCCCAATGGGTTCTATAAAGCCACCCTTCCACCACTCTGGGTTCTGACCATAGTTGGCGGCCGGTGTGCCAGTGCGTAAGAAGGCATTGCGGGCGGCGGGAATGGCGTGCAGGATGGTGAGGATCGCATTGAGAGCGGAGCCGCCTTGGTCCTGGTCAGTCTTTCGACAACGCAGGAAAGAAGGGGCGCCTGGCGCTCGTCTCCGGCCAGACGGCCCTGGCTCTTGAGCCTCGGGTGCAGATCGCACCATCGCCCACTGGTCCGGGTCATACGCCTCTCGAACGGCGGGTCCAAAAAAAGGCAAGTCCGTCGCGCCCTCGTTCGTAGTTATGCCGGACTCCTGAGGCGTGTGCAGCCCTGACATGGCGGCAGACTCGGCAAGTGCGCGCTCCAGGTCCTTGTCTTCTTGGGCCATGTTTGTCGGGGCACCACCTATTCCAGCAACATCCTGCGCAGCCCAATCGGTCATCTTGCTCAGTGGCGACTGGGCGCGTGACGGAGGGCGTGATGGCGCAACCGGGTGAAAGGTGGAGGGTGGCACGCCGTGGATGACAGCGCCTTCGTCGGGGCCGTGTATGTTGAAGGTAGGTAGGTTGGGGTTGTCGCTCGCGCCGTCGCGGTCGCCTATAAAGGACGTCTCATCCCACGTGTACGTTTGACGAAACTATGTTGTCAGTATGTATGTTAGGCCCCTGAGGCAAAGCAACCCCGTTGAGAAAGCGCGCGCCGCCAAACCTTTGAAGGATCGTCGTAGAAAGCTAGTACGACATCTTGGACGCTTCCGGACTTGGCCTAAAGTCGCAGAGAGAGATTTTGATCAGCTGTGGTGTTCTTCTTTATGCGTGCATCAAGCCCCGTCGCCACGTCGACCCAGGGCAGAGCTCGTGGGCCAGTATTTTCCAGGTTCGCCGAGCAACCAACCTTGAGAGCAGCGATGACGAGTTCGCGATCTCCAACAGGGTCGAGACTAGCAAAGTCGCAGACCTCTGCTATCGCCACCTCGGTTGGTTCGTCCATAGTGACGCCCTGCCGCACGATTGTGGAGGCAGCGAGCAGCTCGATGCTGCAAGCCGGGCGAAGAAGAGAGGCGTATCGAAGAAGTATAACGCGTCGAGTATTCCTGGGGAGAAAGTCGATGGGGGGGGGGCGATGTGATGAGCGGCGGCAGCTTCGGGATCAGAGACGTAGGCAGCTCGGGGGTATCTCCAGTTCTTCGTCGCCGTCCACTATCCGAAGCTAACCAACGGCGTCGAGGGCCTCGTCACAGAAGACGAAGCTGCAGCGAGAGTTCTGGTCAGCAGATTCGTCGTCAGACACCCCAAGAAAGAAGGAAACGAGCGCACAGAGCATGCAGAGAGGGGTGAGAGAGAAGATAGCAAAGAGAACAGGGCGGACGGCTTTAGGCAGCCGTCGTGAGCTTCTGGGAAGCCAACAAGGCGACCTCGTAGGGGGGGGGAAATGCAACAAAAATGCAATAGGGAATAAAATAAAGTGTCGAGATGGAAATGGCAAAGCTAACAGCCGGCACGGTTGGAAGGTGGAAGCTGGTGTCGCCGGTGACGTTGAGCTAGAGGAAAGAAATCACCGTGCATTAAATTTCTGGCTGCAGACGGGTTTGTATGACGGGGGGGCTCACATGGTTGGTGGCTGCCCAGTCAGGTAACGCGGCGGCAAGCGGGAGCCTTGCAGCGGCTAGGTTCAGCAGGCGGCCTGTTCTGTGCACAGTGTGACGGCTTCCATTGGTGGTGCAAATCCGCTGATTGAGGATGGTTCCAGCACTGGTGTGCAGGGTTCCGCGCCAGCAGAGAGTCCAGGCGCAGCAGGCCTAGCCGCCCAGTAAAGATGCTTAGGGGCAGCGGTTCTGGAATCGTCGCTTGCAGCAAGCACTTTCCATAGGTTGCAAACGGCAGCTGCCAGATTTGCGCAAAATTCCAATTTTCTATTCCCAGAGCCATATACGGAGTACTTCTCTCTCCGAAGCAAAACGTAAGATACAGAAAATGCGGTGTTCAAACGTACAGTGACACTAGATCAAAGCCGCCAAATGAAGAAAATCAAAGACATAGAAACCAACCCCAAGGGAACGCTGTCTACTTCTAACACCCGGCTTGGACCTGTATCTTAATATGTCGGGTCTTCATACAGCCAACCAACATGGTCAAAAGACTAGCCAAGCCACACGTAAGACTATCTCTCGCGGCCCTTCGGGAAACGCCTAATCAAATCGGCACCGCCGGTGCGCTATGCATTTCGAAAAACAAAACAACCGTAACTCCAGGCTAGAAAGAGAAGGGGGGGCAAGCGGAACAATCGAGATGGGTGAAGAAAGGGGAGAAGCGAAGCGCAAGGCCGAGACGTCGGACATCCAAGGACCCAAAACACAGAGCAAAAAGGTCAGAGGCCTACTCCGTATTGTCGTCGTCGCTCTCGTCCTCGCCGTCCATTCCTTCCTCGTCTTCAAAATCTTGCTCCTCCTCGTCGCTGTCGCTGCCAAAGTCCAGCTCTTCGCCGTCGCCTTCGGCCCAGAAGGCTGCGTCGTCATCATCGCTCTTCTTTGGGGGCTCTTCCACAAACCTAGTGGGCATCACAAAGTCGATCGGGATATCACGCTTAGATCGCTCTACTGCCAAGGCGGCCTTCCTCCGATATTCCGCCCGGTCGTCGCGGTACACGACGCCAGCATCGACGTTTGCTGGCGAATTGATTTCAGGGTTGTCCAGCAGAAGGAGGATCGAAAGCATAACCGACTCGACGCCTTGAAGCGGCGACCACCGCTCGCCGGCCTGCTCGCCGGACACCTCGTCGTCGCCGGGGCTGTGCAGAATGGAAATGCACAGACGGCCATCAGGGTAGACGTTGGGGTGGAAAATGACGGGCGTGAAGCGGAACACCGGCGGCTTGTACGGGTAGTCGGCCGTAAACCTTATCTCGCCCTAAATTACAAAACAATTAGCACCATTCTGGATTCCTATTTCCTTCCAGATCCGCCCAACCTGTTTCCATGTGACATACATTGAAATAGCCGCCGTAGAAGTCGCTGTCGGGGTTGATGATCATCAGGCTGATACGCCACCGAAAGAGGTCCTCGGCCTGAGACGTCCGTGTTAGCAAATTCTGCAACCATGTCGTGAGATGCCGTAAGACGCATCTGCCGTCTCTGACGGCCTCTCACAACCAAAGATGGCTAGCAAGAAGACATACCTCAATGTTCAGCCATTTCTCCTTCTGCAGGGCACTCAGCTCCGACATCAATCGTTGCTTAGCACCACTCATGATTGCGGAAGGCTGCAGACGAGTGTGTAGGGGATTTGTCGTGTCGGCCTCGACGGATTGTATAGCGTGAATGTGGCGAAATGCGGTCGGAGTTGTCGGGGGGAGTCGAAACAGGCGCCGGGTGAGTAATCTTGATCTCGGGGGAAGCAAGAGAGGTCGTAAAACGCTTAGAATCGTAGGAAGGCGCGAGTCGCAGAGCACGAAGGGAAATCTATGAGGAACAACGAAAGGTAGAGACGGCAGAAGCAAGATAAAATAAGAAAACGAGAAGAACGAAAGCCTAGCCGACAGGCGACAACGAATAATTAAGGCCGAAGTGAACCATAAGGGAGAGTCACGGGAAGGAGGGGGGTTCACACGCGAGCCCGACAAAGTTCTGTGGGGCAGGCCTGCGGTACACAATGATACTCATCATTAGCTGTCTAATATACGTTTTCGTTATGTACCACTCGCGTACCCCGCCTTATGAATGGAACATGAAAGAACACTTAAACCAAAGTTCTGTAACATGTCTCGAAATGCTCGAGTAATATGGTCAGCCAGACAAAGGAAAATCATGTAATGAATTTACTAGCAATTTTGCATGCTTGTGCCTTTTGTTTTTGTTTTTGGCCTCGTCGTTATTGGATTTGGATTTGCTTTGCCCCCCAGAAAAAACCTAGACAAAACAGTTGAAGTTTTCACAAAAAAAAAATTAAAGAAGAAAAAAAGAGAAAAAAAAAAGACAGAAAATTAAATAAGCATGCAATCCACTTATTGATATAAAGGAGCAGGAAAGAACATTACGGAAAATGATAAAGTTCTCAAATAATCGTTCCTGTAAGGTTTTATCATTATACTAGACGCATTCGGCAAATGCCCCATGGCTGCCTGGCTGCGTTGTTGGATTCTGGGGAAAACTTCACATATCTCCAGAGAACAAGCCTTACGCGCGACATGCACAAAATACTCGGCAGATGCCCGGAGAAACAATGGCATTATCGGATAGCAGCAGTAGTGGCGGTAGGAACAACAGTGGCGGCAAAGATAAAGTTGCAAGTGTCCTAGTCACATCTCGCTATGAAACCATTCGATATCAGAATTGACGGCCAGCTACGTCGTAGAGAGAGTGCAAGATGCAAAAGTCACCCGCCAATTGGTTCAAGTGGGCCAATAGCCGTTGTATCTTAGATCGCCACAGCCGAAGACAGTGCAGCCGGCGGGTGACGCACGGGGCCTGGCAACCGCCGCCGTCAGTAGCGGCCAACAAGGCGTTTGCGACAATTCCGGGGCTCAAGCAGAAGGACACACGCACCTGAAGGCGCGGGTAGCCCGTGATGGCAAATTGATGCCCACCGTCATGGTCAAGGCAACAGTCAAGCCTTCTCCTCATGTGCTGGGCAACTTTCCCCGGCCTCCAGGAGATTCCCCATTTTGCTGTAATCTTGTACGGGCAACTCTATTCCTATACACAGAGACTTATCTCTACTTCATTCTCTTTCCTCTATCTCCCACGGCGGAGAAACTCTTGGCCTCATCGAAGAAATTGACAAGTATGTATAGACAGGGAGCGAATGGGCCGAGAAAGAGAACGAGAGAAAGCCCGAGTGGAGACGGGGCAGATGTGAAAACGTGAGATCGATGGCTTAGGTCTGTGGTGGCGATCTGCCAGCGGACAGAGAATGACGTTGGCGGCCGGGGCTGCTCGTCGAAATTCTCGTAAGATATATTCCACTACTGGACTGCCGTTGTCTTGCTGTTGAGCCCCACCATGGGCAGCTCGCTTTTCTTCCCCACCTCCTTGGTCTTATATCTCCAGACTGCGCCCGCCAGATGGACAGTGTAGACAGTTATTCGCCATACAATCAACCAGTTGAAGTCTTTGGCGAGTAATCCCTTTGCCCTGCAAACGACGAAGAATGTCTCAGAAACGCGTGCTCGTCACTGGCGCCTCCGGCCTGCTCGGCCGGCAGGTCGTCCGTGCTTTTGACGTTGATGGTTGGAAAGTGACCGGCACGGCGTTTTCCCGGGCCGACGGCAAGACATTGATCAAGGTCAATCTGGAGAACGTGTCGGAGATCGAGAAGGCTCTTGATGATGTCAAGTACGCCTCGCAATGTTTTAACCCCCCCCCTCTTGTGTCTTACGAAACAATCGCTAACTGCGCACTCTGCAGACCAGACGTTGTTGTCCACTGTTAGCACTACCTGTCATCAATGCCCGCAGCTGCAATTTTGGGGGGCGTGTTGCCAGCTAACACCTGCAGGTGCCGCCAATCGATTCCCTGACAAGGTCGACAAAGACCCCGAAGGCACGCGCCGCCTCAACATCCAGGCGTCCAAGACGCTTGCGACGCTGTGCGCTGCTCGCGACGCGGTGCTCATCTACATCTCCACCGATTATGTCTTCCCCGGCAAGAAGGGCGAGGCGCCGTACGAGGCCAGCACCACCCCGGCACCGCCCAACCTGTACGGCGAGAGCAAGCTGGATGGCGAGCGCGCTGTTCTGGGCGTGTACGGCGAGGCGCGCCAAGCGGACGCGGCCAAGCGCGGCCGTGCCGTCGTGCTGCGCGTGCCTGTTCTCTACGGACAGGCCGAGAAGCCGGCCGAGAGCGCCATCAACGTGCTCATCGACACCGTGAACAAGGTGCAGGCGCCAGACGTGACGGTCAAGATGGACGACTGGTCGATCCGCTACCCGACCAACACGGAAGACGTTGCGCGGGTGCTGAAAGGTACGCCTCCATGCGCTTCTGCACTTCCTCCTTGCCTGTGCACAGCAGCTGACACTAACCGCGGCTTCTCCACAGACGTTGCGACCAAGTATGGAGAGGCAGACCCGTCCGCCGCACTGCCCACGGTGCTGCAGTTCTCCAGCGAGGACCGCTTCACCAAGTACGAGATCTGCCAGCTGCTCGCCGGGGTCCTGGGTGTCGCCATCGACCGCCTCGAGCCGGACCCGACCGGCGGCAACGTGCCCGGCGGCGTCCAGCGACCATACGACTGCCACCTCAGCACCAAGGCCCTCAAAGACCTGGGCATTGCGGTGCACACTCAGGATTTTACCGCTTGGTGGCGGCGAGAGACCAAGGCATTCCGGCACTGAACAATGCCACCGCGAAAAGGAAGCGTCGTTATGGGGGGGGGGGGCAGCAATTCTCATGTGGGACGCGCAGGAGATCGCCCAGCTGGGGCCCAGGAGAACAGAACTAGACAAACAGGGGTTCCTCTGGGAGCGTGTTTCACAGTTTGGGAAACAAGAAAAAAGGGCGAGGGTCCGGTGACGGGCAGCGAAGCCTCTGGGGCTACGGAGTAATTATGTCGCAGTCTAACACTGCGAAGAAAGCGACGGCAACACCTTCTCTGTTCGGTTTGCGTGTTCTTGGACGCTGTTTGTTACACTGCCTCCTCTTGCACTGGACTGGGGAAGGACAAAAAAGAAGGGACGGGACCCCTGCAAGGTACCTGGCGAGGGGCCCAGGCCATATGAGCATTAGCATGCCGTAATATATATAAATGGCGCGAATTTCTTGCCGCTGCAGGTAGCCTTGCGTTCCTTGCGTGTTGTCTTGTTCCCTTCCCGGCGCTGGGCTGCCGACCACTCAGGGCGTTTCCCCCCTGTTACCCAAGATTTCCTTCTGACGGGTCATCTTCATCTTGCGGGGGCCCGCTGCAACTCTGCACAGCAAGTCGAAACCGGAGACACTGCGTCCAACGTTACCGCCAAACGGTACGGAGTACGGGACCGGGTCAGCAAAGACGCCCGCGATGCCAGCTTCCGTGGAGCCCTTCCCTCGCTCTGGTCGGCTAGGTTAGCCTATGTAGACGAGACTTTCGAGCCTGTGGGCCGCCAGAGTCCACATCCAGACGAAACGGCGCTCCTGTGCCTGGTCTACACTAAGGCAGGCAACCGGTGCGAGCGAACCGACGGCCGACGGATCTGTCCCCAGCCCTTCCTCTCTAAGCCACGCACTAACGTACTTTAATTCTGCACTTCTCTGGGTGTCGCGTAAGATAGCGCGCAGCAGCCCGCACTAAGGCTGGTGTGGCAGAGCAATCAAAAGATGGGATGAGGGAAAAGATGGCAAGGCTTTTTTTTTTGACTTCCGTCGCCCTCTGCGCAGGACGGGCTGGAACGCCGTCTTATTCGCCCGTGCCGGCTGGCCCTCCTTTCAGGACGGGGAAGAAATGAAGGGGTAAAACACGAAAAAGGAAACAACCCGGGGGATCGTCTTCTCGTCTTCTTTCCTTATTTCGGCCTTTTTCGTCGTCTGCCCTGGGATCGATTTGCCAACATCCACCTTTCGTCCCTCATTTCCAGCGTCATTTCGGTCGTCATTTCCACCCTCCCTTTGCTTTCTTTTCACGACATCTTGCTTTCTTCGTGACCCTTTCGGCCCTCCTCTCGGCCGCCTTTTGGGGCCGCTACGGTGTATTACGCTCTCTTGCCTCGCTCTCGAGAGAATGGCGCGCCACCCAACACACGTCTTTTCTCCGCGCTGAAGCATTCCTTGCCAGGACAACCCACCATCGGCGCAGAAACTAGAATAACCACTGGAACGCGCATCCACGACGAGGCCACTCCAGACCCGACGACGACAAGTCTTTTCTCCAAGGGCCAGAGCCGTCGGCGGCGTTCCGTCTTGCAGACGCGAGGAAAATTCCCGCCCTGCAAAATTCCAGTCACGCGATCGACACTTTTGGCTTATAACAGCAGCCGCCGCCTTGTGTGCCGTTCCTTCCTTTTTTACGTCGCTGGCCTTCAGACGCTTTCTTTCTCTTTTCTTTTTTCTCTTTCTCTCAAACACGCATATTCATCCTGGCCTAAGCTTCGTCGCCATGCCTGTGGCAACGGACCCTCCGCCGCCGCTGAAGCCGTCACGGTATCGCACCATCCGGGGTAAGAATGTGCCGGAGTCGCGAAGGTATGTCGAGCCGCCGCCGACCCAGAACACCTCCTCTACCCCCGCCGCCAGCCGGGAGGCGGACAAAATACTGGCTTCGGTTGGCCCCCGTCCTGGCGATGCAGTGCGACGTCCAGCGCCTGCGCCCTCAGCGCCACTAGTTCCACCACCGCAGTCGTCCAGCACTGCTATTGCCGCTGCGGCTCCTGCTGCTGCAACACCGGCGCGTCCAAGACATCGCCCGCCGCCTCTGCGTTCTCCTCGCCCGGACGATGCGCAGTTCACGCCCTGGTCAGGTGCAGACCGCGAGGCAACGCCAGAAGCAGGCACAACAGTCCCACCGTTGCCAACACCAATATTAGTGCCACTGCCGTCAGCAAGGGCCCGCGGCGTGGCTGCAGAAAGCGAGCTGCATGGCGAGGGACTGGACGCTGACGAGGTTGCACGACGAGACGCTGAGGCCGAGCGCTTGCTGGCTGAGCAGAAGAGAAAAGACCTGGAGCGCCTCCAGCGCGAGTTGGCCAACCACCAGCCGGCGCCCCTCCCACCAAAGAGCCCGTCGCGCGACAAGTTCTCGTTTCTGACTCGGCGCCGTGGCCTCTCCTCTGCTGCCCCCCCTACGCCTGCGCTGCTCAGAGAGTCGCCCACCGAACCGCTTCCCAACTCGCCCATCAGTCCCGCCTCCTCCTCCTCCCGTCCGACTACCTCGTACACCAGCCGAACTCACAGTGGCTCCGAGCCCCCTCTCCCACCCAAAGTCTCGATCGACTCGAGAGCCGCTCAGCAAATGGACGTGCCCTCGTCTGCGCCCGGAAGTGGAGCAAATCGAGTAAGCTGTCCTTTTACCAGCACCGCGAAGTTGGACAGGGAGTCCTGGGTGGCTAACTTTCGTTCTAGCAGGTCGTAGTCCGCTGCCGGCAATTTTCCGCCACAGTTCCTGTCTCTCCAGAGTCGATTGTGGGCGATGTTCTTGAGGCCTCCGCCGGATTGTTTCCCGGTTCGATCGACCCTGCGAGCAGCGCGCTTATTGAGAGCTATACGCGGCTGGGTCTTGAGCGACGATTGCGGCGGTATGAGCGCATCCGCGACGTCATGAACTCGTGGGATAACGACGCCGACAATGCTTTTGTGATCATGCCTTCTGACGCCGACGAGGTTGCTGCTGGTGCCACCCAAGCCGTGGTCAGAGAAAAGAAGGGCATCCTCGCCAGAAGCGGCCACGGCGACAATGACAGCAGCGGCATTATTCGAAACGGGCATGCCAGCGATCTAGACCTCTCTTCGGTATCGCGCAGCCGGTCCACGCCACCGCAAGGATTTTCCTTCATGCAGATGTACCACTCGCAGAAGCCCGGCCGCTGGAGCAAACGATACATAACCCTAGTTGAGGAAACAGGGCAGATGGTAGCATCCAAAAAAGCGGACGAGAGTCGCTTAGCTTTCCTGTCCAGCGAGGGTGGCCGCGCTTCCAACAAAAACAGCAATGGCGATTTCCAGAACCTCTGTCACCTATCAGACTACGACATCTACACGCCGACAGAGACCCAGATGCGCAAGAACCTTCGGCCTCCAAAGACGTATTGTTTTGCCATCAAGAGCCAGCAGAGGACCACCGTATTCGTCAACACAGAAAACTACGTGCACTTCTTTTCTACCGACGACCCGGTTCTAGCACGTATGTTTTACGACCGTGTCTTTGCATGGCGCAGCTGGTATCTGGTCAACCGCCAACTGTCCTTGCCCGTGCGCACCGCTACCAAGAAAAAGCAGGAGCAGCAGCAGCAGCAGCAGCAGCAGCCAATTACCCAGCCGCCACAGCCGGCCCCGATGCCACCCTCGTCTTCCTCTGTACTGAAGAGAACCGCGCTCCAACGATCCCTTAGCAAGAAACCGGCTAGCAACGCCCCCGTCGAGAAAAGCAGACACTCAACGGCCGAGTCTCTGTTCGGCGGTGTAGGGAACTTTGACCCGACTTTAGACCTTGCACGCTTTGAAAAGCCAGCATCTCCTGAGACCAGCACAAGAGCCACGAGAATGGACGGCGAACGCAGTGCCTTTGCCTCTAATGGCCTGCTAGGAAATGCCTATGACGAGCGCAAGAGAGCTGAGGCCGGCAAACAACACGAATCCGCCACGCAGATATCTTCGGCCGTGACGCCTCGTGACGCTGCTTTCACGGGCGGGTCTTCTCTCTTAAGCAACAATGCTACGACTAGTCGCGATCACCAGCTTTCAAGCGGGTCGTTCAGGGGCACTGTCTCGGGAACGATGGCCGCCGCCGTTGCCAGTGGCGGTGCCGATTCAACGGCGTGGCTTCCTTCAGCAAGCGAACACTCGGCCCGGCAGCGCAGCAAATCGATTCGCGAGACGCCGTCGTCGTCGCGCCCGCCTTCCGGGGAAGACATTCCCCTGGGGCTGCAATACCCACAGCTCATACAACAGCAACCACACCACCAGGCCGATCGTGATGCAGCCGTAGGCCGTAGCCGGTCTATTCGCCGCACAAACGCACACATACCACCTTCGCAGCAACCGCAGTTGCTGAACCTGCAGCAGCAACACCCTCCACTGCCATCGCATATGCCGGCGCCCCTGATTGACCTGACGCCCAAATTCCAGGAGGCGCCTCAGTGGTCAAAGGAAGGCCGAGGGCATGGTGTGCGCGCCCCGCCGGGAACAACCCATCTAGTCGACCTGGCCACAGACTCGAAGACCCGCTTGGACGGCGGCAGCAACAGCTTGGTCGGCCAGGCGCCATCCAACACCAGCTATTTGCGTCGTGGCGAACTGACTGCCAACCAAGCAGCCGCGCATCAAAGCTCGCGGCGCTCGCAGACCATGACGTCGTCGTCGGCGGCGGCTGCCGCAGGGGTCTCCCGCAGCCGCAGCGTGGCACACCACTCGTCACGCGGAGGGGAAGCGCCGCCTGTACCGCTGCTGTCCCGGATACCGCAAAACCCGGTTTCGACACACGAGGGTGTCCTGAGCGGTCGCGAGCGAAGCACCACGCTGACACGAACCCAATAAAAACAAGGACGGGGTGCAAGAAGGGGGGGATAAGGAAATGAGAGTTTCTAGGAGCATTTGGGGCTGGGCGCATATCTACCAAATCTACGACATTTTAGGATGGGGAAAATGTACGGTTTTTATTTTTATTTTTGGTATAGCTTTTAACGAATATTCACGAAGATAACAGCGGGAAATTGATTTACTCAAAAGGTCATATCCATTTTTTTTTTTGCTCTCTGTATTTTTCTAGTATTAATTGCATTATTTATGCGCAGTGCTGAATATTGCATGTCGACTCCATGCTGTTTTCATCTGACCCGTCTCGCTATAAATGTAATGCACCTAACTTTCATTGCCATCAAGTTTTGCTAATCACATGCAGCTGCCACTGCCCGGCCCTTTATTTGCTGCGCTTGTAGATCTTGGACAGGAAGGCTTCGAAAACATCCTTTTTCAGTCCCTTGGTCTCGTCGATCTGGCCGATGAGCTCACGCAGCTCACCCACGCGCTTCTCCTCGTAGTCCAGGTAGCGCTGCTCCAGCTTCAGCTCGTTGAAGAGCTCCTTGATGATGGCCTCGTTCGCCTTGTCCTTGCGGCCGTAGTTCTTCTCGAGCACCTCGCGCTGCTCGGGCGTGACCAGCTGTAGGGCCTGGTTGACGAGCCACGAGCACTTGTTGTCCATGATGTCGGTGCCGATCTTGCCAATGTGCTCGGGCAGGCCAAAGTTGTCGAGGTAGTCGTCCTGGATCTGGAAGTACTCGCCCATGGGGATCAGGATGGACTCGGCCGTCTTCAGGTTCTCGGGTGTGCCCAGCTCGAGCAGGTGCAGTGCCAGGGCCACGGGCAGGTAGAAGGAGTAATAAGCCGTCTTGTAGATGACAATGAACTGGTACTTGGCCATGCTGAAGTTGTCGAGGTTGACCTTGTCCTCGGGCGCCGTCAACAGGTCGGCCAGCTGGCCGATCTCGGTCTGGAAGGTGACCTCGTGGAAGAGCTCAATGAGGTCGACGTACGCCGGGTGCGAGCGAAAGTACTCGCGCAGCAGCGAGTAGATGGCCGACTCGATCATGAAGGCATCGTTGATAGCGATCATGCCGACACCGTCTTGGCGATACCAGCACGGCTTGCCGCGGCGGGTGATGCTGCTGTCCATGATGTCGTCCGAGACGAGGAAGAACGCCTGGAGCAGCTCCGTCATCCAGCCCAGCGTGGCCGCCTTGAAGTACTCGTCCTCGCTTAGCGGGCGGCCTAGCAGGATTGATACCGAGTCTGGCACCGACATGCCGCGGTTGCACTTCCCGCCCACGGCGTTTGTCTCGAGGCTCTGCGAAGCAGCGGTCAGAACACAGTCATTTTTTGGAGGAATGTATGTAGCTCTCGCAGCAGTATTCGGCACAAATAAAGCCAAATAAAGCCCCCAAGTCCTCGACTTACCTGCTTGTACCATTCCAGATGCTCCTCGGGCAGGTTGTATTTCTGGGCATGGGCGAGGAGCGTCTTCTCCAGCTTGGGGAAGACGGCCTCAAACTCCTTGAGCGTCGTTCTCTGAGCCATTGTGGGAGATACTTCGACCAAACTGGTGGATTTGCAGTAGCAGAGTATAATCGGAAGGGCAATCAAGCCAGACAACGACCAACAAGTGGAATTGGTCAAGAAAAAGGGGGGTGGTTTGTAGAATGCGAAGCTGTTGGTATTCTCCAGGACGGAAGCGGGCGTAGATTTGGCGGTGGGGTCGGGATTGGTGCAACTGCCAGGGTACGCAAAGGCGGTGAACCGAATTCGGCAAGAGGGGGCGAGAGGGTGGCAGAAATGCTTCCCGCCCTATGGCGTAGCTTGTGCGAGCTAAGACACGGGTGACGCGCTTTGCCCGTTCCTGAGGAAGGAGCACCTCCACAAGAACGCCAGCCATTAGAGACCGTTCCAGCATCGCGACCGACGACAAACAAAACTAATTGCGTGCATGATCTAGGAAGACAACGCCACTGCCTTAGCTTTACGGAGCAATCAACTTCTGATAACGACTAGAATTTACAACTGGGGTCCCCCAGGCCAGCTCTCCCTGCTTTCACGGCTCTTCTCTTGACGCGTCCCAGGTGCCAACTTTCTATCACGCAGCCTCGAGGGAGGCCCGATGAAGGAAGACAAGCATCGCCAACATCACCAGCATCGCCAACACCGCACAATTTCTAGCTCGTTCCGAGCTATTTTACGTCAATGGTCTTAAACAAGCAGGAGACGCTTCAGCTGCGGTCTGCTCTACAGGATGCGGTCGTCAAGTGCTCGGAGCGCTGCCTGTACCAGTCGGCCAAATGGTACGCCTTTAATTTTTTTAATTTTTTAATTTGTTTCTCCCTCTTCGCTCTTCCTAACACTCTACATCAGGGCGGCCGAGCTCTTGACTTCAATCCCAGAATCAGCAACCAGTGGAGCAGACATTAACATGAACCTCCCACCGGGCCATACCCCATCCTTGCTCGTCACGCAAAACATAGATCCGGCCGAGGCGAGGCTCGAAGCCCTTGAGATCAACAAATACCTCCTCGCCAAGTCCTTTTTTGACTGCCGCGAGTACGACCGATGCGCCGCCGTCTTCTTGCCCGACTCGCTCATGTCGGGCGTGCTCTCGTCGTACCGGCAAGATCACCCAGGCCTGTTCTCGGAAGACCCTTACCCTGCATCAGCCACAGTCGGCAAGGGCGGTACACGCGCCCCGGGACAGCAGCGAAAGTTCACAGGCGGCGGAACTAGTTATGCGTCGCTTGGCCGCGGCGCCCACGCCAGGTCAACATTCGGGAACCAGGACGCAGCAGCCGCTGACGAGGACGAAGATCTGACCAAGGATCCCGAGGCCGCAAATAGAAGTCCCCTCGAAGCGGACCCAGTGCGAACCCTACCCGAACTCAGCCAAAAGAGCCTGTTTCTGGCCTTGTATGCGAAAATGATATCGGGCGAAAAGAAGAAAGACGAGGAAGTAGAGATGGTCATGGGCCCCCACGACACAGGCGATGTTATCAATCGGCAACTCCAGGTGATCAGTGCATACTTGCAGACTTGGTTCGACCAGAACATAGATGAAGATGAGGAACACGTGGTGAGCCAAGGATGGCTGGAATATTTGTGAGTGGTTCCTTTCGGATCTGCACTTGTGCTGGTGATTCCCGCGGTTCTAACGCTGTCGCAGGTACGGAATGGTGCTTGCCAAAGAAAAGAACGAGAAGGAGGCTATGGAGTGGTTTATCCGGAGTGTCCACAGATTTCCCATGAACTGGGGTTGTTGGCAAGAGATGACGATGCTCATCTCTCGCGTCGATGAGGTATGCATCCGTTGTAATATGACCTGCCGACGCCGATTGACGTGTCTAACCGCTTTTCAATATAGCTCAACAAAATTGCACCACGACTTCCTCAAAACATTGTCTCGTTCATCTTTCATCTACACGCTTCTCTTGAGCTCTACCAGCAGGGCCACAACTTGGCCACCTCGGTAGAACAGCTGCTCTCGATATTCCCCAACTCGTCGTTCCTGCTCACATGCAACGCATTACTCGCCTACCACAGCAAAGACTTAATAGCTGCAGAGCAGCACTTCAGCACACTATTGGCACAGCATCCTCACCGCCTCGATTCTCTAGACCACTACTCGAATATCCTATATGTACTGAATCTGAGGCCAAAGCTAGCGTTTCTCGCCCACCTATGCTCCAGCTTGGATAAATTTCGGGCAGAGACGTGTGTGGTCATTGGCAACTACTATTCCCTGATGTCCGCGCATGAAAAAGCCGTACAGTACTTCCGGAGGGCGCTGGCGCTTGACCGGTCCTGTCTTTCCGCCTGGACGCTCATGGGCCACGAATACGTCGAGTTGAAAAACACCCACGCCGCGATTGAATCGTACCGACGTGCCGTCGATGTCAATCGGCGGGACTACCGCGCATGGTATGGTCTGGGCCAAACATACGAGGTCCTCGAATCGCACACATACGCACTGTTTTACTACAAAAAGGCGGCCGGCCTACGACCGTGGGACGGGAAGATGTGGATGGCTGTTGGCTCGTGTCTGCAAAAGATAGGTCGCGACCGAGACGGGATCAAAGCCATGAAACGAGCTCTTTTGGCAGACGCCAACTATGAATCCACCGGCGGTGGTTTTGGTGGAAACGGCAGGGGCTCTGCGCCTGGCTACATGGACCCGGAGGTGCTCCTGCAAATTGCTATGATGTACGACCAATTAGGCGACGCGGAGGAAGCAAAGTCGTACATGGAACTGTGTATTGCTCAAGAAGACGGGGAGCAAGAGACTAACCTCGGTGACTCCGTCGCACTGCACCGAGAGTCCATGGGGGCCTCCGGTGTCGGTGGCGGAGGCGGCGATGACGAGGACGAGGACGGAGGTGGAGTGACCGGAAACGAAGGGACGGGCGTCACTCCAGCCACGAGTAAGGCACGCTTATGGCTTGCGCGTGCTGCTCTGCACTCTGGCGACTATTCAACGGTAATCACCCTGGCATCGGAGCTGTGCCAGGATGGCGTTGAGGTGGAAGAGGCCAAGGCTCTGGTGAGAGAAGCACAAACCGCGCAGGATCACCCATCCAAGTCAGGGCAGACCGGCAGTTAGGGACGCCGGAGTTTGCGCCGAGTGCATCATGTAGTTACCATCATGAGACCGCCGATTTTTTTCGAGCCTCGCAGTGGTCACCGATGATCCAGATTTCTGTGGCGCCCACAGACTGTGGTGAGATACTGCAAACGGGGGTTAATTATGAGCCACGATAGGAATAGAAGTAAATCATGAATATTACAGCGTCTCTTGGTATCACACCCTCGCGTGCGCTTACTGTAGCACTTTGCTACAAAAACAAACCCCCAGGCAAACACACAAAGGCAAACGCACACAGAAGCAAATATAGACAGCGCATCATCTTGCAGCAAATTTGCCGTATATTCTAGAACCAGCTGCTTTCTTGCCTACCCCTTTACTAGATCCTTGCGTTCGTCTCGTGAGGTGCTTTTCCATTTCTTGGTTTCTTTGACTTCCTACAAGAGAGCCACAAAGCACGAGACAACAGGTGAATAAAACGGGGAATCGAGAATTGAATAGTGTATGAAAATAATATAAGAAGAGGTTACAAGATATAAAAAAATATCAGTTGAATTGAAAAATTGTCCCCAAGAGATCGATTGATCATCATTCGTCTACAGTACCTGGCAAAAAAATAAGGAAAAGAAGAGAACAAAGAATAAATAAAGACCATGTCACGCTCTAGATTCTTTCCTCCTCTCCTGCTTTTACGAGATTTGCAGAACCATCGGGCCGGCAACAATGATGTCGTCTGTGATCGCGCCGGTCGGGGGTGCCGACGTGACCAGGTTGACGTAGACGATACCGGCGAGCTCGCCTTGGCCGGGAATGGCGCAGCCCGTGCCGGCCGTGAAAGCAGAGAAGGCGGTGCCGCCGACGATGTTGCCGTTGGTGAATGCGCAGAACTGGGCCTGTGCCGAGGCGGACGAGTCGAGGTTGATCGTCTGGCCGACCGAGGCAACGGCGGAGGCGCCGGCGGCCATGGTCAGGGTGGGGAACGCGGTCAGGATCAGGTTCGAGCCCTCGGGGCAGGACGTGATGAAGGGCGCGGCCAGGGAGAAGACCTGCTTGGGCGACAGGGCGGTATCGAAGGCGCCGGGGGCAGCGGCCGCGGCAGTCGCCACGCGCACGAACGTCTGGTGGCGGGCCTCGACCGTCAGGATGGACGCGGCGGTGCTCAGGATGGAGCCGGACGAGATCAGGGGGCCGCCGCCGAGGTAGGCCGAGACGCCGATGTTTTCGAGGACGGCAGCAGTGGCGACCATGGATTTGGCATCGGTGAAGCCGAAGTTGTACGTGCACGGCTCGACGGGCTTGACACCAGCCTGTGCGATGGCGGACTGCAGCAGCGACACATGGGCCGCTTCGCTGGTGCCGACGGCGAGCAGGTCGTTGACTTGCTGCTGGGTCAGGCCGAGGGCTGTGAAGTCGGAGGCGGGGAACTGCGCGAAGCCCTGCTGGTAGAAAGTCGACTCGAGCCACTCGAGAGTCAGGGCGCTGGCGAGAGTGTTAGTTTTACGTGGTCCTATAAATCTGATTTCAAATCCCACCAGAGATGTAACCGAGAGGCACCCACAATTGCAGAATATCCACGTCCGTCAGACCAAGTGCGGCGGCGGCGGCGTTCTGGCGCTTGCTGTACTCGTAGAACTTCATCTGTGAGCCGTTGAGCTTGGGAACAGCCGGTAATGCGGAGGCGGCGGCGAGGAGGCCGGCCACGAGGCCTGCGGTCTTTGCAAAAGACGGCATGTTGGTTGAATTATATCGGCGAGGAGAGGTAAATTTTGTTGTATATATTTTTGTCGTAGAAATCGAATGAAAGCAAGACCAGCCTGACTTTTGCAAAAGCTGCCCTCCGGGGTGCACACTAATATTAAAAAAAGGAGTGAAAAGAAAGTAAAAGAGCGAACTTCGTTGTTGTCGAGCGAGAAAAAAGAACAACGACAAAACGATGATCCCCAGGAAAGCAGACCAGCGCTTCGGGTTCAAGAGAAAGAAAGAAAAAGAAGGACGGTGAACTAACAAGTATCGTGGGTTGGAGAACGAAAGAAAGAAAAAAAGAAGGAGGGAAAAAAGCAAAAAGGGAAAAGAGAAAAAAAGCGGCGAAGAAGAGAGAGAAAAGGCTTCTTTGCCTGCAAAGCCAAGACCGGAACAAGCAACGAAGCGGCCATCCCAGCAGTGCGTACGGGAGGGCAGAGGAACAGGGGTAAGGGAAGGACAAGAGACGAAGGGGTCAGAGGGAGCACACAGAGAGTGCGTGGGTCTACTATGCTCCAGCGGCTGTTCCTCGATCCGAGGAACGGCTTCTAGGTGTTCTGCGACACTGACAAGAGACAGGATAAACAAAAGGCGGGCCCCAGGGAAGGAGATAGACTACGGAGTACGGAATATTGGCTTTTGACGGGCAGCGTCCAGGTCGAGTAATGCAACCAAAGGGGGGGGGGCAAGAGCAGAAACAATGGAGAGAAGCACTCCCGGGCGAGTCGCAGGGATGTCAAGGGGGAGGGGGGAGAGTGAGAGAAGAAGGAGGAAGCCGGCGAGAGAGAGAAGGGGGGGGCCAGGGACACAAAACCCGAGATTTGAGATGGCAGGAAGGCGGCAGATCTTGGCATGGCGTTCTGTTTCTGCCAAGGACACGAGCCAAGATGCGTGCATCGCGCATGCAGAGTGTGCTGGGACTGTGCTGGGACTCTGCTGGGAGGCACTCTCGACGTTGCGGATGGGGGTCGGTTGGGGGTTGTCGAGCGAGGAAGTGTGTAAGGGCGCGAGGCTCTGGGCGTTGCGACGGACCAATCAGAGACAAAAGAAACGAAACACAACCCCCTTCCCCCTTCAACTCGCGGCGCTTTGGGACGAAGATGGCAGCTGTCGCACCGGACGACAGAGCTGTGTTCGCCTTCTAATTTTATTACTAGGCAGGGCACGACACCCAAAAGGCCCGGGCTTCGGTCGCAGAACACTGCAGGGAAGCGATTTACCCGACGAGCAGAAGAAGGGCGACAGCGCCGCTACCCGTCCCAAAACAGGAGGGGGCCGGCTGCCCATCACACCCTCCCATGCACCTTGCGACCCGGGACAGTTTCAAGGCGGTTTCGGGAGGGCGGACTGTGTGCAAGCCGGACAGAGCCTCGATGGGTTTCTCTTATGAGGCGCAAACTATAATATCGCTGTGCTGCCTCACGCACGCTGCGAGTGTGAGGCTCATATGCCAAATGCTGCGCTGCGTGGATGGCTGCATATCCGTGGACCGCGGCATTTCAAAAAAGAGGAGACGAGCAGCAAAGTTTATCTCGTTCAGCTCATCACATCTCTTTCCGCGAACTTGGTTCGGATGCACGTCTGACGGCAGGCCCGCATACGCGCTGTGGACAGCGAAGATTTTGCCATGTCTGCACATCTGACGCTTCTGTTTGGTCAGCGTGTCTCTGGCTGGATCTGTAGGCGCTCTATCATCGTGATTATTTTGTGTGAAAGTATTCTACAAATCCCAGCTTCGAGTTCAAGCTGAAATTGAGGTCGGTCTTGGTAAGATAGCTTAGGCCGCCTCGTCTTCTTCCCTCTCGTCTTGTCCTCGCCAAGGTATGAGCCTCCCCTGGGCAGGAAGCTCGACGTTCCGTTCCGAGAAAAAGAACAAGCGTGCTTTCTTCAGCACGAACTAGGCTCGGGGGCCGAACCGAAGAAGGGGGCTGCTCCAAGGATGGGAAAAGACACCAGTGCGTTCCTGTTTAACAAAAATGGGGACACTAGGCAAGGTTATTGCGCAGGGCGTTGCAATACGTACGGACCCCGTACTTCGTATCTGACTGTCAAATGCCGCAGACAGCCTGCCAGCCCCTTGTATCTTGTGGTATAGCCTGCGTTTCATCGTATTTGCTTAACTTAAATTCTAGATACAGAGATCCAAGTCAAGAAGCTATCTCTAAATTTACAATCCTAGAAGGCGCTTGCTAATCGTGTAATACACCTCCAGTAGCTCTTCAATTTTTTTATTTTTATTTCTTACAATTTTTGCTTTTCGTTTGAATTTTAAATAAAAAAAAATCGATTTATTTTCTTGAAGAAAAACGAATTGCGCCATCCCAGAGGAAACGATAGACCGGCCTCGGAGCTTTGCGGATGAGGCGATCATTGCTTCAGCGTCACCCTCGCTTTCCACTTACACATTTCTCTGCTATTGTAGACGATACTCAAATGCAAACACGAGAGGAAAATGCACTAGAAGCCAAGACGGCGTAATGCACTGTAAATCGTCACATTCCCCCCCTCTTGGATAGTCCTGCTGTCATGCATGCATGCGTTGTATGCGTCGACGAAAGAATAAAACGTAGACGAAAATTGGGAAAACTAGAAGGTATGCCGTGAGCCGGACATTAATGTACTCTGGCCCCCAGTTGATCAACTAGAAGAAATAAAGAAGTCGAAGGAGAATCTGAACCAGATGATACGGAAACGGGCCACGCTTGTCCCATATACTCGTGATTTCTCTGCATTTTTCAGTTTTCTTTCTTGTTACTTCTTGGTCCCCATCTCGACGATCGTGTCGCATCCTCACGGCACGCCTGATGCTTAGCCTAAAAGATGGGGGAAAAAAGCATTAGAGAAAAAGACTTCTTGCTCTTCTCCTGCGATACCAAAGGGAAGCCTAGTAACAATCTGTCAACCAAGAGCCAGACCGTTCGTTTTGTCTTTTGCTCCTTTCCCCGTTTGCATTTGATTTTGTATCACTGGGCGTGGACTTGAATAAACAGAGTTCTTTCGGACTGCCAACAAATGTATTAAACGAATGACAAAAATGCACAACTATTTCCAGCCTCCGCGACAACATATTCTTTGTTCGGTACTCCTGTATACGTTTTGCAATATCCAGTGGGGGGGTGTATGTGTGGGTGCATATGTGCTTGCCTTGCATGTCAACGGCATATGCATATGAATACAGGCCCGTATATGTGCGGCCTGTTTCGTGGGGTATGCAACTGTCTGTGTTTGTGCTAGTAAATGGTGAAAGCGAGTGACTGTGCATGCACATATGCAGGAAAGGTGTGTCGGACGAGCGCTACAAACTGCCAATTCCTCTCGTTGTCCATCTCTCCTTTCTTCTCTCACTGCCACCTGTCGTCTTGTGGCTGGTCTTCTCCCGTTTTTCGGTTTTCCGCTCGCAACATCGTCGGATTCTCGCACATTTTGTCCTCCCTCTTCAAGGCCGCTCCATTGGCATTCATGTACTTCCGTCGTCAGCGGCCCTTGAAATCCGCGACGGTAGAATACGTTGGGCCAACGTTTTCCCTCGTTGCCTTTTTCCCTCCTCTTGTTCCATTGCTCTTACAGAGCATATGGGTTCACGGACCGAATGGTCAGACACCTATCAACGCTGTTAGCGGAACTCATGATTCACCGTCTGGCACGGGAACAAGACGAAAGAAGAAGAAAAAAACTTACGGCGGGCTTTTGCTGAGATCCGTCTTCAGGATGATTGGCACCCGGGTCATCTCCGTCACGTCCTGGATGTATTCTCCACCTTCCTCGCGAAGCTTGAACAGCTTCAGGTACTTCTCCTTGTTCGTCAAGCGAGCCTCGGGTGCCTCTGATGCCGGTACTCTCGAGTCTGAGCGAGCTCTGTGAAGGTTGGAGTCCACGTTGGCTTCCAGCCGGGAAGGAGAGCCCGGAACGCTTTGTGTCGGGCGCTCAGCAAGCGAGGCGCCGGCCATGGCCTCGGTAATGTCGGAACCATTGTCGTCATCGTCGTCAAACAGCGCATCCGTGTCGTCGGTCGAGATGGTGCCGGTGTCGATCTGCTTGCGCGCCGCCTCCTCTCGCTCTTTACGAAGACGTTCAGCCTCCTCATGCTGCCTGGCAGCCGCAGCCGCGTTGGAAACACGCATGGAAGCGGCCGCCTTAGGCCGCTCATCCTCCGGCACGTACGCTGAGCTAGGCACGCCCTTCTCCCAGTACAGCTCCAGAACACGCTTCTCCTTGCGGAACTCGGCCTTCTTCAGAGGCAGCTGGTCACAGTGCACGCGCTTCTCAAAGCCCCATTCTGGAATGAGGACGTCAAAGGCAGATTCGTAGACGCAGATGACAATACCCTCAGCAATGAGATCGCCGTTGGTCTCCAGCCGCTTCTTGTCCATGATGCGGCAAGAGTCGATGTGAACACTCTGCTCCTGTGCATTCTGGGCGGAGTCCTTTTTGGTGTTGCAGGACTCGATCGTCTTCACCAGATTATCCAAGTCTTCCGTGTATTCAATCTTGCCCTCAGAGAGCACAGACTCTAGCTGGCGATGAACCAGAATGTCTGCGTATCTGCGCGTGGGACTCGTGAAATGGGTGTAGAGAGGGACATTCAGAGCGTAGTGGGGCCAGAGATGCTTGGCCGTCTTGCCTGCCACAAAGTATTTGGCGCGCTGCATGGACTTAACTAGCAGCGTCTCCATACCCTTGCGGATTTCGGCATCATCCACCTTGAAGAGGCTGTTCTGCAGAGCTCCGCTGCTGCTCGAGTCGATCTCATAACCCAAAGCCGTCAGGCGCTCCACAATAGTCTGCAGCCGGCGTGGGTTGGGCGCCGCCTGTCTACGCAGGACGGCCTTTTCGGGCAGGGCCTGGGCAAGACGCTGTGCGACGTACGCGTTGGCCTTGTGCATCAGTTCCTCAACAAGTTCAACCGCGGTAGTCGTGTCGAAAATGTTGTGCTCGATAGGAATATTCTCGTCGTCAAGCTGCTGCAGCAGACGGAGCGGCGCAATAGGCTCGCTACCGGTACCGAGACGAGTCTCACGGAACTTCTGAGTGACCAACTGTGGATGTATTAGTAAAAGTTGCGGCTAGACAGTGGGAACACACGGGGGGATAAACAACTTACGCTCAGGATTTGGATGTCCTTAGCAGTGACGGCATCATGCTTGAAATTGTTCCCACTCGTAAGGGCTTCGTTGATGTTGTCCAGGGACATCTTGCCGCCACTCTTGATAATACTCTTGCCGACCCAAATGTCCTCCTCCGCAACAGAGACATTGTGGGCGTTAACCTGAAAGACGACGCTGACGGTCAGACGGTCTTGGCCGGGCAGAAGCGAGCACATGTCCGTCGACAACTTCGAAGGGAGCAGTGCGCATGTTCTATCCAGAAGATGAACAGCCGTGCCGCGCTTCTTAGCCTCGCGGTCCACGAGAGAGCTTGGTTTGACGAAGTGGGTGACATCAGGGACGTGGATGCCAATTTCGACCTTGCCATCGGGCCCAGATTTGACATGCACAGCATTGCCGAGGTCCGGAGATCCGTCAAGATCGATCGTGAATGTCTTCTCGCCACGGAAGTCGCGACGAGTGCTAAGGGCTGTCTCATCCTCCTTTGTGATGGACCAGTCCGTAGGCGTGACGCTGCGGAGGACGGCGTCGGAAAATTCGTCAGATGCAAAGTTGTTGTCTCTCAACAGGGCGTCGGTCTCGACTTTAAGATCGCCCATGCGGCCAAGTTGCTCAACCAGCGTGCCAAAGGGATGGAGGGAGGTGATGGGCCAACGCTTGATGCAGGCAACAAAGATGCGATCCGCATAGTCTTGGTGCCTTTCGACAAAATCGCGAGGCGCCTGCTCGGTTGGGATGGCAATGAGAGGAACGCGCTTGTCGGTCGGCTTGAACCAGACAATCTTAGGCTTGTCCTGGTACCGGTTGTCCCCGTGACGGCCGTTGCCATTGCCGCGTTCTGCCTCTTGCTTGTCCTTGGTTGCTTGGCTACTAGGGCGAAGCAGACCAAGGGTACCAGAGAACATCTGGCCGGCCACGCGCTCGACGACAGCCACAATATGGCCCGCGTAGAGCGGCTTTTGTTCGTCATTGATCTCCTCCTCCTCGACAAGAAGCAGACTCTGGCCTTCGACTTCGACATCGTCGTTCTTCTTCTGCGTGGGGCGCTGGCGAAGACTACCACGACGACGGAGACCTCCTTCATTGTTGTTGTTGTCGTCACCATTTCCACCGCCCTGGCTAGCACCGTTAGTCGAGCCAGAGCGCGTGTCGGTGATGTCCTTGCGCTTCTTCTTCTCCTCCTTCTCACGCTTCTGGGACCAGACTTCATCGACGTCGAGAAGCTCAACGGCAACAAGGTCTCCCTCCAGAGCGCGATTACGGTCCTTGCTGCCACAGATGAAGATGTCGGCATCCAACTCTTGCGTGGTAACGTAGGCATCGCTGCGGTTCTTTTTATTAACGCGGAGAATGCCAGAGACCAGATTGCCGTCGCCAAGAAGCGCGGGCAAGCTTGCCTGGGGCAAGTATGGGGTAAAGAGCGTCTTTCTCTGCTGCTGCTGGGCCTGTTGAGCCGGGAGCTGGGGTGCATGCTGGCTGCTCTGCAGACCGACAAAGTTCTGGCCGTTCAACTGCGCAGCCTGCAGTGCCTGCAGCTGGTTCAGTTGCACAGCATTGAGCTGCTGGCCCGGGTAGACGCCGGGAATCAGCATCTGGTTGGGCAGCTGCACAAGCTGTGGCTGGCCAGTGTACTGGAAAGCGCCTATTGAGCCAATCGACTGGCCGCTCACCGAGCCACGCGAACGATGGCCCGGCTGAAAGCCGTGCTGCTGCTGCTGTTGCGGCTGCTGCTGCTGCTGCTGCTGGGCCTGCTGCTGCTGGCCAATGGCAATGTTATCTTGACCCTGTGCCTGACCTTGGTTGCGCCAATTGCCGTCAAAATTGCGGGAAGACGTCCGCGCATGGCTGCCACCACGTCGCTGGAAGTCGTGAGTACCACTCAGACTCAGACCCGGGTCGGCCTGGTAGTTCCCCATGCCACCACGGCCAATGCCACCGCCGCCTCGTCCGACAGCCATGCTCTGGCTACGGCCGTGGCCAGAACCGCGGCCACGAGAAGGCGCACTCTGAGCAGGTATACCTTGGCCGTCAAAGGCCGGAGGGGGGGTAGGGGCACCGCCAGCTGTGGTGTCGTCCTGCGGCTTGTCGCCTGCAGGGGCTCCTGCGGCGCCTGGAGCCGGGAACTGGAAGCCGGATGTGGTGCGCTTCTGCTGAGCAATCTCGGCGGCCTTCTTAGCGTCGGCCAGAGCAAGCGAGTGGCGGCGCTGATGACCACCGCCGGGACCGCCACCGCCACGACCACGTGAGCTTGCGCCCTCTCGGGGATGCCCAGGGCTTTCAAAATTTCCGAAGGCGGAGCCCGAGGCACCGGACGACGGCGCGGGAGGTGGACCCATGCCCATATTCGGGAGCGCCGACTGATTACGGCGATGTGAATGGGTCTGCGAAGGAATCCCCATAGAAACGTTCTGCTGCGGTAGCTGGTTCGGGAACTGGAAGCCCGCCTGGGGGGACATGTTGGCCATGGGAGGCTGCAAGGGATTGAAAGCGCCGCCGGCACCGAGGGGCTGGTTGCCCGGTATCATGCCCATATTGACATATTGCTGATGCGTAGCTTGGATTTGTTGCTGCTGCTGCTGCAGAAGATCGATCTGCTGCTGGATGAGAGCGGGATCCACTGCTTGGAGGAGGGACTCGTCAGTTTCGCCAACACGAGACAGAAATGCGTCAAAGCGCTGGAAATAACAAACAGAGCAGCGCGATCGCACAATCGAAGCTCGGCGCTACGGAGAAAAGGGGGGACTCGACAAGAACACGAAGACGCGAACAGTAAAGGACACTGACTATTTGGGTTTTGAAACATGCTCATGAGTGGTGTGAGCTCCGACGGGCTCCGTCGATGGGCAATGTGCAGGCGGCGGCCAGTTGGGCCGGGGACGCCCCCAGTGGCAGGTTTCTGCTGCTGGTCCATGGCGACGAGAGCAAAAAGAGATGCGGAATCAGGTGTGCGTGAAGCTCGAGGGGAGAGACACGAAGAGGATCCGATGCGTTTGATGCCGGTGATGGAGATGGGAGAGCTCGGAAGACCTCTTGTTTTGTTCTTTGCTGCCGACGAGGGGCGGGTGGCGAGCTAGATGAGCTCGTTGGAGCAACTATTTTATCGTTTTTTTTGTTCTTTTTCTTTGATGGATGCACAGGCGTTCGGCCAAGCCGGGGACGAGCCCAGGAAATCGATTGCAAGAAATCGCACGGGAATGAGGGAGCGATGCGAAGAGAAGAGCTGGGCTGGGCGCGCCCAAAACGGACGCTGCAAAAGGGGGGAATGGGAGACGCCGCTTTTTTTAGCACTGAAGAAACGGGACTTGCAGACACACAAAGCACAGAGAGAAAGTCGATGCACTGAGGGAGAGACGGGTGCAGAAAGGAGAGAAAGACTGAAGGACAGTAGACGGAAGAGAAGGACACAGAGAGAGTACTGGAGACGGGGGAGAAGCAGAGAAGGGGAGGAGAGAAAATGGTGATGATGGAGGATGGATGGATACGTCGTTGCCCCAGCTCTCCGCCTGGTGGGGATTTGTTGCTCCTCTGCTTGCTGGGCAGCGCAGACGATGCCGTAAACTGCAAGCGCCCCACTTTTCCCAGCAATGGCCCTCCAACCAACACCACCTGCTCACCGCCTGGCAGAATCTGGTGGGCGGGCTCTTACTACTGGACAGCCACATACTCGCAGCTGAGCCGACTTAGCGCGGCCTCAGCGCGGCCGCAGTACGACGTACGGCCTCTGGTAGTGCAGCTCCCACCACGCAAAAACTGCACCTACGAAAACGGGGACTGGTTTCGCAGACGCGTCTAAGAAATCCGACGCCGCAGAGAGACCGCAAGGAAACCGAAAAGCTCTTTGTCGCCGTGCCGCCGTTCCACCGTTCCGCCGTTTTCGCTGCCGGTTTGTTTTCTCGATCATTTGCGTGCGACGCACTCACTCGTTTGGTGCTTTGGCTATCTTCTCGCTCTTTCTCTTGTTCAAAGCCTCTCTTTCTTCATATATCTCGCCCTCAAGCGATGCTGTAGTAGCGACCCCGGAGACCTTCTCGCTATGGCCAACTCGTCTCCGCCCCGGCCGCGGACGGAAAGAGAGTCACCGGCCCGTGGCTGGCGGCAGGCCTTTCCGATGTCAGATCCGCCAGAGGTATCAGAGTTCCTGCTGGACACGCGCAACTCGCCCGAAGCTCAACGGCGCAACTATGCCGCGGCCCAGCGCGAGCATGCACGCGTGCTCAAAGCCGCCCTGCATGTGTTCGAGCTTCACGAACTGGCCGAGGCCAATCGGGAAATCGAGGAGGAGGAGCGGCGACGGAAGGAGCGGGTGGCGGAGGAGGCCAGGCGGATCGAGAAGGAACGGCAGGCAAAGATCAAGCAGATGGAAGACGAGGCTCGTCTAGCCGCACAAAGAGCCGCTCCGTTACCGAAGCCCGCCGTTGCTGCGCCGCCGCCACCACCGCCGCCTCCACCCTCCATGCCGTCCAAAGAACTGCCTAAGCAGCAACCTCCACCACCGCCGGAGGCGACCCAACCACCACCCCCAGTGGCCGCCTCGAAGCCGCCAGCCCCTACCACGGCGATGGCAAACCCGTTCTTAAAAGGCCCATCATCACAGACGACCGGGGCTGCAGCATCGCCGTTTGGAGCACCGTCAATTCCGCAGAAACAGCCACAGTCGCCGTTCCAGAAATCGGCTCCCCCCAATACGTCGACTCCGTTGGGCAACGGTCTGGCGGCTACCCAGCAGAGCAATGGTGCTGCAGCATCTGCAAGGGCTTCCCCAGTGCCCGCGTCACAGGCGGCCGCTGTCGATCGATATATACAGGTCCATAAGAGCCTAAAGGACCTTAGGAAATTCGTTTCGCAACAAGCGAAAACAAACCCTGCCCTCAAAAGCCGCATGGGGGACATGCGCCGGGATATTAGGAAATCCTTCGGCCAGCTCACCAGCGGCGGCTTAAAAGAAAACAGGATTCCGGTATGTCCTCAAACTTAAGAAATGACAATGATATTCTTTTTGCTGACAGCTTTTCCTCTTCAGGTGGCCCGGATTGTGACGACGCTGATGGCGGGCCTGAAAGAAGTGCCCAGCGAGCTCATCGACCCCAACCAGTTCGTGCTGGAACCAAGATCCGAGGCAGTCGAGGGCGCACTACATAACGAAGCTCAACTGCCATCTCTTTACCTCTATCTCTTGAATGTGCTGTCCAAAGCTGCCATAGCACAATTCATCAACGAGTCGGGCGCAGACACACGCACGGCCGAGGCGATTGGTCAGGCCGTCGTCAAAGTATACTCGGAACCCGAGTTCTTGTGGCGCGGAAAGACAATGATAGACATGCTCATCGCCAAGTACCGCGTGGTGTGCCCTGTTCTCTTCGGCTTCCGTGGCAACGACCGCATGGAGAGGGGACGGGCCCAAGTAGGCTGGCGAAAAGAGGACGGGCGCTGGATCTCGGAGCAGTACCATGTCGACCGCATGACGGGGCTGGGCGCCGGGTTTGCGTCCATCACGCTGCGCGATTTCTCCCGCGTTAAGCGCTCCAGCCCCTGGCCGCCAACTGCCTACTGGACTGCCCTTGCGCAGATCGTCAATACGCCGCCCGAAGAGATGTCAGAAACCCAATGCTACGTTCTAAAAGCCATGATCGCCGACAACGAGGCCAAATTTTTAGGCTTTTACGGAAACGCCGGTGTAGCCGCGCTGCGGTGTGCGCTTGTCGACTACCCGGCCCGCATACCCAAGTCGTCGCCGGCAAGCGAGACGCTCAAGGTGCTGGCCAAGACGATCAATGTAAGGACTGGTCTTGATTTGGAGCAGGTATGATAAGCGTGGCGAAGCCCAGCGAGGTGCGAGCGGCAACAACTTAGCATTATTGGCGTTCAATTTATGTTTGACCTTTGTACGATGTATACGGGAAAGTTACGATGCGACTGCATGTGTTCGAAGACCTATCATTGTGTTGCCTTTTTATGAAGCATTTTCTTTCTCTCAGTATTTGCCTCGAGGGACATACAGAAAATTTAGGATATAATTGCATGTCTTTGAAGCTCTATAGTTGTGGTGAATTTTTATGAAGCATGATTCTTTTTCGCAGTATTTCCCTCCTCGAGGGACAGTTGATATCTAATTGCTCTTTCGCATGTTATGTACACAAATCCCCAAAGAAAACCATATACGCCAGATGATTACGGTCCGTGAAAAGAAATATCAACTCCAAAAAAAAGCATCAAAACGTAAACGATATAGCAGAGAAATACCAGCGCTTGTCTCCTTCACATTCGCTTTATCCTCTCACAGCACCAACAGGAGCACTAGCAGAATAATCAGCACGACGATCAGCACGCCGATGCAGCAGCTGCTCCACCGGTCTTCGCCGCGCCGGATGACGTGCTGCAGCTTCTGCATGCCCGTCTGCAGGCGGCCGCCGACGCGGTCCGCAAGGTTGTCCGTGACCTCGAGCATCTCGCGCTGCTCCTCCAGCTCGCGGCCCATGTCGGCCGCCTGCTGCCGCAGGTTGCCCACCGTCTGGAATACGCCGTCGAGGTGCTGGTCCTGCTCGTTCATCATCCGCAGCTGCTGCTCCTGCTCGAACTCGGCGTAGTTGTCGGTGCCGGCGCTGCCGTCCTCGGGCATCGCAAACGAATTCGGGTCGGGCAGATCGCCGTTGCCGGAGCCTGCTGCGCCCCGAACCGCCTTGACCAGCTCCCCCCGCATGTTTTCTACCTCGCCGCCGGCCTCCTGCACGAGGCGCTTGCGGCGGGCCACCTCGCCCGCATCGAGGCCGTACTGCGACGGGTTGTGCTCGACGGCGCGCACGGATTCGACGAGGTCGGCGAGGTCTTCGGCAAGCGACGCGAGGGCGGACTCAAGGTCGGCGCGCGCGGCGCCCAGCTCGGGCGAGTTCGCAGCGGTCGACAGGGAGCGGATGCGCAGGTAGGAAGCAAACAGGGGCCGCGTCGAGGCAAGCTGGGAGAGGACATCTCTGTCGAGGGGAGGGTTCTTGTTAGCAGAGGGTCCTCGACAGACAAAGCTGGAGATGAAACACCTGTCATTCTGGAATCACGCACTGCTGGACTTGGAGGAAGGGGTCCTCCTCGTTTGTGGAGGCCATTATGCTATAATCCTAGTCGCCGATAGCATGGCATTTGGTGACATGAAAGAAAAGAGAAAAGAACGAGACGGAAGCTCTGGCAGAATCTATGTCGATGCCTTCGAGGCTGGCATTTGCGGAATGGAAGGATGACGAAGGCAGCTCGGCACAGATGGGCGTGATTGGGTCCCCTGGATCCACCCGCCTATCAGGGCCACCTCTGGGCCTGCGCGACAGCCTACTAAGCGGACTAAGGAACAGCTGTCGCATAAACCCCGTATATTTATAAAACGGAGCATGCTGACATTCTATTCACTGTAGTATACGGAGTAGATATTCGAGTTAATCTTTGAACTCTCCTACTCCTAACAGTACGAATACAGTGAAATCGAAAGGCTTCATCACTCCTATATCCGATTGCTCTCCTTTCCTTCAAATATGAGTCCCATTGCCAGAAATTCAAACACAACTCACGGAGCTTGCGATCAAATGTTCGTAGTATGCAATCTTCTTTTGCCGACCGACCCTAGCCACCTTGCATGGCCTCCTCCCAGAACACTGCGCCGGCCGTTGTCAAATCCCTGAGCATTCGATCGGGCTAGGTCGTGGCATCAAGGATCTACGCTACTCCGAGAGCCAGGGTCAAGACGTAGAAGGCAAGCTCCTTCCCACGCCCAGCTTCCTGGCCACGGAAGCTAGGACGTCTGGGATCGGAATCTCCGGGTTGTGTGTGAGCATCGAGTATGCCTGGTAATTGGGTGACGCATTGCTCGGCACAAGACTTCCTCATGACGGCGTCGAAGCCCATGTCTCGGTAGAAGCGGTTCTGCACGCTGACCAACTTGACTTTCGCGTTGGCATAGAGGTCTCCTATTGTGTCAAGGCGAAGTTGTTGGCGCCGAGAGAGCGGATCCTGTGCGGCACCTACGTCTCAAAGTCCTTCCGGGCAACGACGTTGTCGTTGCCGTCCTCGAACGAGGTGGAGCAAAAGTACATCGAGGCAATCGGTCTCGAGGTGGGTCAGGCACTGTAGGGTCGACTCATTTATCTGGCCCGTCATCCGAAGCGGAGGGAATCTAGACGGTCAGGCCGAGGCAGATCTCAAGATAGGACATCGGCTTTTGGACAGGACCAGGCAGCTTGGGAAACATCTCCAGGGCATATTATCTCAATCAGAACTAACATCGTGAAACGAATGCGGACCGATGTGGTGGGAGGAATAGCAATGAGCTCAAAATAATAGGATGTATGGGAATCCAGACAGAGCCAACCCAGCTTTAGCCAGTTGCATTATCGCAATCCGGCGAGAACTGTTCTTCCGTTCGCATCTGTGGCTGCATCTAGACCCAGAGCTTAGGGGCCCTTACATTTTCTTTTTAAAAAAAAACAACAACAATGAAGCCATTATTTGTTTTCAGGTACCCATAAGTGACACTGGCAAAAAGAAGACACAAAGCATTCGACATGCAAAAAATTGAATTTAAGCAACTGCAACTTCCGGGAGTCGAACCCGGAGCCTACGCATGGGAAGCGTAGATGTTACCGCTACACCAAAGTTGCTAAGGATATGAGATCTGACAGCTAGGCCTCATTAAGTAGCCTAGCGCTCTTTCCCAGGTGCCTCTGAACCCCGTCCTGCCGCCAATAACACCCCACTAGCGACCGAAGCAAAACCTGTCTTCAGGAGGTAGCTTTGCGTCAGCGCACGCAAAAACCGGGCTTCTCCCCTCAACTAAACTTCATCCACGACCCACGATCTCCCAGCACGCTCTCTTCCAACATGGCGGGCCGCGGTGACAAGATCGAGAAGATTATTGCGCGCATGCAGAAGCGCATCAGCGAGGGGCAATACTATGAAGCACAGCAGCAGACCCGCGTAGTGGCCGCGCGCCACATCAAGGCCGCCAACTGGCCCGCCGCCATCGACATCCTCTACAACGTGGCCCAGTCGCTGCTCAAGGCCGGCCAGGGCGGCAGCGGCGGCGACCTCAGCATCTTCATGGTCGACGTCTACAAGCAGGCCGAGCTCACGCCCGACGCCACCAGCAAGGGCCGCGTGCTGACGTGCCTGCGGCTGTTCGACAGCGAGGAGCCCACGCGCAAGAAGTACATCACAGAGGCAATTGGGTACGACTACAAACACTGATCGACGAGAACACGGGTATATATGGTCGTTGAACTCGTTGCTAATCTATGGTCATCTGCAGATGGTCGGCCACGTTCGGCGAGTTCCCCGCGGGCGACCCCGAGTTGCACCATGTCGTCGGCTCGCTCTACGCAGAAGAGCACGAGGCATACGAAGCCGAGCGCCACCTGCTGACCGGCACCAAGGACTCACCAGAAGTCCTCGCCCGTATGGAATACACGTGGTACAAGCAAGACGACGCACATACCGCCCCACTGTACGCTGGCCGAGCCGTCCTACCCTACCTCCTGGTTGCCAATGTGCGCGCCGCCAACCAGACCTATCGCGTCTTTACCAGCGCCCTCAGCACCGACAACCCGGGTCTCAGCGTCCAGGACGTAAGCAGTTCGAGCGCCGACGCGCGCGTGTTCCCCAGCCTGCCGCTCCTCAACTTCCTTGGGCTACTCCTGCTCGCCGTCCAGCGTGGCAGCCCAGACCTCTTCCGACAGCTCACGACGAAATACGCAGCACAATTGCGCGAAGCCGAGTCGTGGAAAGATGCGGTCGAGACAATTGCCGAGATGTACTTCAACATCCAGCGGCCGCGGCAGAGCAACCCGCTCTTCGACATGATGGGGAGCTTGTTTGGCGGTGCTGGCGGCGGGGGCAATGGCGGCGGTTCCGGCAGCCGGGGAGGCGGCTCCGGAGCAAACAGAACCATCGAGGCACCCGTTGCCGAGGGACTCGATTAGGCGACGGAGTGCAGGGCGGATCCGTTGTTGGATGGCGTTGCCTTGTTTGAGGGGAAAAAGTCGGGTGTGCCTTGCGCAAGCATAGGGAACACGCATGAACGAAATTAATAACGGCCATGAAGTAATCCAGAAACATCAGACAATCTGAATCTAGTTTCAGTCCAACCGCGGCATGTCTTCGGGCTCGTACATCCAGTTGTCGTCCGCCAACGCGGAGACCTTTGCACGTAGACTCGCCCGTAGAGCTTCGAGGAGGTCTTCAAACATAGTTAGCAACGAAAACAAGTGTTGGAAAACCAGTACGTCTGCAGTCTCGTAGGCGGATGTCAGTACCTTCAGGTTGGCCAGGGATGCTAGTCCGTTGCTGGTGATATTTGATTGTGTCCGCTAGTCGCTGTCTTTCTCCTGTGCAAGTACATGCATTAGCAGAAGATTCCCATTGCTGCCGTGCAGCATCATGCACATGCTCTAGTGACACTCGTCTCCGCTTGCTCATGTCTTACTTTCCGTCTCTTGCCGTGCGTCCAGCGCCATCTCATTGAGCTCGTCTGCTGTGGGAGACGGTGGATCCATCAGCTCAACCTCGCCATTCCGATCCCGAACAATAATCTCAGCGGGCGCGCGAGGATTGGAGTCTGACAGCGCCGACCCTGCATCCCCTAGCCCTGCATCGTTGCCGTCCAAGCCCCCAGCCCGGAGTCCGTCGTTCGATGACCCGGCCGAAGAAGTCGCCGACACGACTGAAGCGGCAGGCGTCGGTCGACGGGTGAGCTGGCTCTGGAAAAGGTTCCTGCGAACACTGGCTGAAGCTGAGGAAGCGTTGCCCACAGCGGCAGCTCCCGTAGTACCACCCCGAGCGGTCCGGGGAAAGGCGCCGGCGCCAACACGGGAGCCCATCTGGTGCCGGCCGTGGTAGACTGCGTGGCGATCGGCCATGTTGTACAAAGTATTGAAAATTATAGAATAGGGCGTAGAAGGAAAAGGATACAGCCGGCAACAAAAAAGAAGACAAAAAAAGGCGGAGGCAATATTCAAAAAGTGGTTGCTGAAAGGGGCGAGTTTTTTTTGTTTACATTGCTTGGATGAGGAAGCTCTTTGGCGCCCAGCAAGACTGATCCTTTCAGCAGCCTTGCCAGAAGGACCTTGCAGTGGAGTTAGCCAGTGACCTCTCCTGTAGCTTGTAAGCTCGACGCGTTCCAGGTCCACGCACTAACAATTACCGAACCCCGCCAAAACGGCGGACGCCAAGTCATGTGAAGTCCAGCACAGAGTGGGTCACAACACGAATTAGAGAGCAACCGTCACGTCACGCTAGAACGCGTCGGCACCGTTAAATTGATTTGCCTCTCCACCGCAGGCGCTGCTTCTCCCAGATCACCTCGCCCTGTCCCGCCAGTCCTTGGAACAACTACAGACAAACACACGGCAGCTTTGGTCGAAGCATGTCGACGTTCGCCTCTTTTGGACAAACCTCATAGCCTCTCATCTGTCACAATCCTCCCAAACGGCCACAATGCCAGCCGCCGTACTGCCGCAGAAGCGGGTCTTCGGCGAAGCTTCCAGCGCTCGCCGCAACATCGTCGTGTCGCCGTCGACCTCGGCCAAGAAGCGCCGCCTCGAGCTCCCGTCGTCGAATCCCGCCGCGCGCCTGCCCAGCTCCCAAAATGGCCCCGGCCGCTTTGGCTCGAGCCAACAGAAGAGCGTCTTCGAGACCGAGGTTCTGGAGAAGCTCGGCCAGGACATCAATGAGCTGAAGCAGAACAACACCGAGAAGGACCAGGTCTGGGACCGCCCGCCCGTCCCGGAGTCCTTTGACGCGTACACGTCGGATCTGTCGTTCCAGCAGATCGAGGCCGAGGAGGGCACCATCCACGGCGGGCGGCCCACGGTCAAGCTGTTTGGCGTGACGGAGCAGGGCAACTCGGTCCTGCTGCACGTCACCGACTTCCGGCACTACCTCTACGTGGCGGCTCCCGCGTCGTTCTCGCCGTCCGATTGCCAAGCGTTCCGTGCCTTTCTCGAGTCCCAGGTGGCCATGCACCAGCCTGTCATCTACTCGGTGCAGATGACCATGCGCGAAAGCATCTTCGGCTTCCAGAACAACACCCAGAATCCGTTCATCAAGATCACAGTGACAGATCACAAGTTTATTGGCCGCGTGCGGTCGGCCATCGAGAACAGGAAAGCCAACTGGAAGGGCCTGTGGGGTCAGAGCAAGAACCAGATCATGACCTACGACAACGTGCAATACGTGATGCGTTTCATGGTGGACTGCGACGTATGTATTCCACTACTTTTCCCACCGCGCTTGAACGGGCCCCTTTTATATCGGATTGCTCTAACATTGTCTTCTTCAATAGATCTTTGGCATGTCCTGGGTTACGGCACCGGCCAGCAAGTACCAACTCGTGGCGGATGGGAATAAACAGTCGAACTGCCAGATCGAAGCCGAAATCAGCTGCGTCGACCTCATTTCACACAAACCTGTGGGCGAATGGTCAAAGATGGCGCCGCTGCGCATCCTGTCTTTTGATATCGAATGCGCTGGTCGCAAAGGCATTTTCCCAGAGGCAGACCATGACCCCGTCATCCAGATTGCCAACGTCGTCACGCGCTACGGAGAGAAGAAGCCATTTGTGCGGAACGTCTTCTGCCTGAACACGACCGGCTCGATCGTTGCCACGGAGATTCTCGAGTTTGAGCGTGAAGAAAAGTTGCTTGCGGACTGGCGCAGTTTCCTGCTGCGTGTCGACCCAGACATCATCACGGGCTACAACATTTGCAACTTTGATTTTCCCTACCTCCTAGACCGGGCCGCCCACCTCAAGGTCGGCAACTTTGATCACTGGACACGCCTTCCACACGTCAGGTCCCAGGCCAAGGACGACAACCTCACCAGCAAGCAGATGGGCAGCCGTGATACGAAGGCCACCAACATCAACGGCCGCCTGCAGCTGGATCTGCTGCAGCTGATCCAGCGCGACCACCAACTGCGCAGCTACACACTCAATTCGGTCTGCTCGCATTTTCTTGGCGAGCAGAAAGAAGATGTGCACTACACGATGATCACGGAGCTGTTCAACGGCACACCAGAAAACAGGCGACGGTTAGCCCTTTACTGCTTCAAGGACGCCTACCTGCCGCAGCGGCTGATGGACAAGCTGTCGTGCCTAGAAAATTACACAGAGATGGCGCGAGTCACGGGAGTGCCGTTTAACTTCTTATTATCACGCGGCCAACAGGTGAAATTTATCAGCCAGCTTTTCCGCAAGGCGCTGGACCAGAAGCTTGTGGTCCCCAACTTGCAGTCGCAGAAGACGGACGAGCAGTATGAGGGTGCCACGGTCATTGAGCCAGTGCGTGATTTTTACAAGGAGCCCGTGGCTACCCTGGATTTCGCATCGCTGTACCCCAGCATTATGCAGGCGCACAATCTGTGTTACACAACGCTGGTCAACGACGCCGCCATCGAAGCGTTCGGCCTGAAGAAGGACGTCGACTACATCGTGACACCGAACAGGGACAAATTTGTGACGGCCAGCCGGCGCAAAGGCCTCTTGGCGCAGATTCTCGAGGAGCTGTTGGCCGCCCGAAAACAGGCCAAGCGCGAGCTTGCCATGGAGACCGACCCCTTCAAAAAGGCCGTGCTCAACGGCCGGCAGCTGGCTTTGAAGATCAGTGCCAACAGTGTGTACGGCTTGACGGGTGCTACGACAGGCAAGCTGCCGTGCTTGGAGATCGCGCGGAGCACGACCAGCTACGGCCGGCAGATGATCGAGCGGACGAAGAACGAGGTAGAGGCGCGGTACAACATCGCCAACGGGTACTCGCACGACGCGCAGGTCGTGTACGGCGACACAGATTCGGTCATGGTCAAGTTCGGTACCAAGGACCTAGCTGAGGCGATGAAGCTGGGAGAGGAAGCGGCGCAGTACGTGTCGTCCAAGTTTGCGAAGCCCATCAAGCTGGAGTTCGAAAAGGTGTACTACCCATATCTGCTCATCAACAAGAAGCGGTATGCGGGGCTGTACTGGACCAAGCCAGACAAGTACGACAAGATGGACACCAAGGGCATCGAGACGGTGCGGCGCGACAACTGCCTGCTGGTGCAGACGGTGATTGACAAGGTGCTGCGGATGATGCTGATTGACCAGGACGAGGTCGGCGCTCAAGCGTAAGTTCAAGAAATGGGGAGGCAGACAGAGTTGGGGGGGCCGGGGGGGGGTGGGAAGCGTCTTTACTAACGCAAAACCGCAGATATGTCAAAGACACCATTTCTGACCTCCTGCAAAACAAAATCGACATGTCGAAGCTGGTGATCACCAAGGCGCTCACCAAAGAGAACTACACGGCGAAGCAGGCGCACGTGGAGCTCGCAGAGCGGATGAAGAAGCGCGACCTCGGCTCGGCGCCGGGCCTGGGCGACCGCGTCGCCTACGTGATGGTCAAGGGCGCGGCAGGGTCGAAGAACTTTGAGCGGTCCGAGGACCCGATCTACGTGCTGGAGAACAACGTGCCGATCGACACCAAGTACTACCTCGACAACCAGCTGGCGAAGCCGCTGGGGCGCATCTTCGAGCCCATCCTGGGCGAGACCAAGGCGCGCCTGCTGCTGACGGGCGACCACACGCGGTCGATCTCGGTGGCGGCGCCGTCGGTGGGCGGGCTGATGAAGTTCGCCAAGAAGACGCAGACGTGCATGGCGTGCAAGAAGCCGCTGGTGGGCAAGGAGGAGAGCGGGGGCGCGGTGTGCGCGGACGACGCGCCGCGCGTGGGCGAGCTGTACAAGAAGACGCTGGACAAGGTGTCGGACCTGGAGGTGCGGTTCGGCCGGCTGTGGACGCAGTGCCAGCGGTGCCAGGGCAGTATGCACTGCGAGGTGATCTGCAGCAGCAAGGACTGCCCGATCTTCTACATGCGGATGAAGGCGAAGAAGGACCTGGAGGACGCGAACAAAGACCTCTCGCGGTTCGACTTCGACAAGGCGGCGACGTGGTAGGGGTGGATGGAGGCGAAGTGGTTTTCTTGGTCTTTGGGCTCTTTTGTTTTTGTCTTGTTTTGCTCTTATTATGAAGCACGGCTGGTCGTAATTGGAGTGATGGTTAGTTCACGAGAGGAGAAAAGACATGTTGATGAGCTATGGATAGTTCTGATTGTTTACGTGTTGGACGCCACCGTTGATCGAAAGCTAGGAGCACGGCGTGGGATAGCATGAGACATCTATTGGCATATATTACTGTTAACGCTTGACATGGTTTGCCTACGACAGAAGTGAAAGCTAAGCTGCGAGACGCAGCCAGCGACTTCACTCCCATGGCCGAGGTCCCTCGACCAGCTCACAGTGACAAACAGCAGCGACCGACTTCGCTCGCCTCCCATCGAGCTCCTCCCACCCCTCGCACAGCTTGCACAAGCTGCCTCCAAGCTCTGACCCCCCTTGTACAGAGCTATGCCGTCAGTGGGGTCAATCACAGACTTCCGACGCCCACTTCCCCGTCATCTCCCCCCCCTCCCTTCTCCCCTTGGTGTCCCCAGGAACATACGGGAACAGTCGTCCGGCTGCGCGAAATACTGCGTATTAGTCCGCTTCCGGGCAGGGAGGGCGGCGCTTGTTGCAGGGCTAAGCATCCGTCTCGTCGTGGCGGTCGCCACTATCGGGGCGCCGGCTTTTTTTTGGCTGACAGCTCTCGACAGCTGCGTCGTTATCAGATTGAGATATATATTTTCTACCCCAGGCAGTGCGGGCGCCTAGTAGCAGGCTAGCTGCTGTTCTTCTTGCACGTGCGAGGACGGAGGACATCGCAGAGCGAACTATTCGTAGCTTCACGGCTTGCGTCGTCATGATGCTCGTCGAAAGATGCTCTCTCTCTCTCTCCACACCGGTGGTCGGCCAAAAGACGGTTCCACAAAATACAAAAACATCTTATCTCTTGGCAGACGAAGGCCATTCTTGTTATGCGTTTCTATTGAGTTTGTGTTAGTTGATGCAAACTGCTAGTGCGTTCTCCGGGGTGGCGACGCAACCTGCGAGTAGGGTTCGACCGAGACGCGGAACTACGAACCGGCGACCTCTTCACCACGCGTACATACGAGCACGAGCGAGGGCTAATACGCAGGAGACTCTGTGAACATCAAAGTGACGTCGTCCGACTCTTGTGCCCCGTATTCTCTTACTCCGTACTTACTCGTAATGCTCCCTGCTCGTCCACTCTGCTTCACAGCTCTCCCCTCCTTTTGTTTCACCAGCCGTCCGTGGGGGGAGACCATGCACAAGCAGCTCGACCGTAACCCTCCATCAAGTCAATCAAATGCAAAGAGCCAATTCACCTCCCAGGGCTCTTGGCTGCTCGGCCGAGTTGAAGTTAGCAAACCGTGAGAGGTAATGCAAATCCAGACAGCCCTGTCAGGATGCGAGGACTGGAGAAGCAGAGCAGTAGTGGAGGAGATGCACGATGCAGACGCCGGCGTCGTCCCGCGTGTTGTCGTGGGAGGCACAGAAAAACAGATGATGGGCAGACGGGATCGGCAGGCAGAAGAGGCTACGGTAATGTCTGCGCCCCTTCGTCTGGCCTGATGAGCGGCTGTTGATCGCATGCCGCGTTTCCAGTTCTGGTTGCGTAGTTCTGGGGCGGCATATTAGCAGAATGGCACGACCGTTTGTCGGCGAGCGCGATGGGACAAGAGAGAGAAAATGGAGACAACAAGAAGGATTGCTCTCGCCCCGTGCATGGCATGGTTTGTTATTGACCGTCTCACATCTACTCTTGCAGCTGTCTATTTCGCGCATGTGCATTGCATTTTTATTGTTGTTTTATTTATTTATGTTTTATTTTCGCAGCCGTAAGATGCAGAAATGGGCGTGTGAAAATTTCGCTCACCGGGCCATACCACACTCAATAAGTTCCGAAATAGGCAACCGTGGGGCTCTTACAAGGGAACGTGCTTTCGCTGATCGACGCAGCACAACTGCCCAAGAGGGAAAAAGCCGCATGAACTCACTCGCAAGAGAATGAAAAAAAAAAACCCGCGTTAATGACTAGCCTTGCGGGGTCCCCGTTGCCAAAGCGCCCTGGTGGAGCATCGAGAGAGGACAGGTGTGTGAAAGCTGCCCCATCATCAGAGAGCCCGTCTTACGAGTATACGCTGGTGGTGCTGCGAAAATTGTTGCGAACATCGGAGCCTGCCCGAGTGGATGGGACAACACAACAGAGAGGGAAGGAACATTGGATGGGAGAGGCCAAGGGGGGGCGAAAAAATTTACGGAGTAAATAAATAAAATAAAATAAGAAAGGCGCTAGGAAGCTAGGCTGGCGCGGCTGGGCGAGAGCCACCATTACTCGCTCTCGGGCGAGCAGCCAAGAGGGTTAATAGTGCACGAGCACTGGCTGCAGCCAACCCGCAGCTCTTGCTCTGCTCTCTTTGCCAGGCTGCGGTTCCGGCGGCGAGAATTTTCAGGAACGCAGAAAAGGCAAGAGCCCACCACCGCGCACCGGCTACGGACTGGACCCAAGGCAACTGACCCTGCACTAAAAACTGGCTTTGTCGTGTAGCCCGGTGGACATCCTGGCCAATCGAACTGCAGAGAGCCTGCCGTGCCTAGCACGAAAGGCTCTGGCGGCGGTTCTTGTTATTCATATGGCTTCGTACGCGAATTGCGGCGGTCCAACAGGAGCAACTGGTTGCCTCGCCTCCTTCCGCGATACGAAAGCGGGCGGATCTGGATGGATCTGCCCCCTCGAGACTTTTGTTGCTTAGCCTACCTTTTTGTTTCGTCTATTCTTGTTTCCTATTTCCCCTAGAGCAGGGGATCCAAACCGCCGTTGGCGTTGGCAGAATTGAGGCTGCAATAGGAGCCAGACCTCCGAAACAGGAAGACACCAGACACAGGGAAACGGGGAAGCATCACGACCCGACAACTAGCCAGAGAAGAGACGTGCCCCCGAAATGAACGTGGAGCAAGGGTCGGCCGTTCTGCCAGACCGGCAGCTGGGAACACCGCATCAGTCCATCCTGCGCTGGCGATGTCGTACCGTGGGACGTCTCTGGTCGCGATGTCTGTCCACTCGCGCCCAAGTGCGCCCTTTTCGTGTCTGTGATTGCGAGCAACAATACTCGCAGCGCTGCCTCTCGCAAAAGGCTGCTCGCTGCCAGAGCCTGCGGAGGTTCCGACGCTCAGTGCTCCCCTAGCGCGCAGACGCACTACCAGCTAGCACGTTGCTGAGGCTACGCTAAGAAAACCGAATTTTCCAAGGGGAACAAAATGTTCCGGCGACCCAACCAGCCGGCCAGAGCGATTCCGGCGCCAGGCCTGCTAGCCGTCTCTCTACAGCAGCACTTCTCTACCCCAGCCATTTGCTGGCTGTGCGGTGCTCGTATGTACTCGCAGATCCACTAGCGCACGTCTTCCGCGCGACAGGCAGATTTCGCCGCCGATTCGCCTCCTCCGAAGAAACACGAAACCGCACCTACGTGACTACGTCGTAGACAACCCCCCACTCTTCTACCAGAATACCCAGGCCAACAGGGCTTTTGCATGACAGCAAGGCCGCTGTCAGCGAAGCTCCCACGAGGCGCCGAAGCAGGAGCTGCCCAGTCTGCAGACGAGCGTCTTTTTCTGCTCCCCGGTCTCTTTGGCTACGGCTTTCCTCTGACTCCTTTCGTCGTGTAAGTCTATCTTGTCTAGACCCAGCTAGCTCCCGTCCGGCTTGCGTCCTTTTCGTGCCCGAGAGAGGACAATGAGCTCTGAGCCCGTAAATAATTTAGCCCAGAGCAGGATGAACTACAGCTCGTAGCAGGAAAATCTCGTCCTAGTATCACCATCCGAGTATAAGTTCCTCTGCCCTCCCCCCGTCTGCCTCGGCCCTTCTTCCTGCTTCTCTTCTCCCTCTCTCTCTCTCTCTTTTCTCTCTCCTACTCTTCTCTTTCTTCCTCATTCCCACTCGCATCCATCCACGCTCAACGCTCGCCATCCTGCCATCCTTCTCTCTGCCAACGCGTCTTCGTCCCTACTCTCAACAACCCACCTCCCACCCTCAAAATGTCTAACCTTCCCGCCGAGCCTGAGTTCCAGCAGGCCTACAACGGTACGTAATGACGAGCGAATGAATTGGCCTTCAAGATCAAGATAGCAGCGCGGGGAAAAGAAAGATAAGAGAGGGGCGGTGGTTTGTGGTGGCGCTGTGCCACGAGATAAAAGATAAGACGCCCAAAAAAGACGTCATGAAAGAGAATGGAGATAAAAGAACGATAAACCGATAAACCGATAAAGCAGGGGGGGGGAAGGACGCAGCAACAGAGGAGGGACTGCCAATGGACGATAAAAAAAAAGCCGCAAGGACATGGCGCTGACTGCTGTTTCTTGTCTCCAGAGCTGGTTAGCACCCTCGAGCACAGCACCCTGTTCGAGAAGAACCCCGAGTTCCGCACCGCCCTCAAGGTCGTCTCCATCCCCGAGCGCATCGTGCAGTTCCGCGTCGTCTGGGAGGACGACAAGGGCGAGCTCCAGGTCAACCGCGGTTTCCGCGTCCAGTTCAACTCCGCCCTGGGCCCCTACAAGGGCGGCCTGCGCTTCCACCCCACGGTGAACCTGTCGATGTGAGTTTGGCCAATACTCGAGGAGCGTCTCCCAGCTGGCTCAGAGTGCAATTGCTAACGCCCGCCACAGCCTGAAGTTCCTCGGCTTCGAGCAGATCTTCAAGAATGCCCTCACTGGCCGTGAGTTCCCCCATTCCTTTTTCTTCTCGGTGTGCGCGTCTCCACATTCTCGGTGAGCGATGTGTGGGCTAACCCCTTTCCAGTGATGATGGGTGGTGGCAAGGGCGGTGCCGACTTCGACCCCAAGGGCAAGAGCGACGGCGAGATCCGCCGCTTCTGCGTCTCCTTCATGCGCGAGCTGTCGCGCCACATCGGCGCCGATACCGACGTGCCCGCCGGTGACATCGGCGTCTCCGGCCGCGAGATCGGCTGGATGTTCGGCACCTACCGCGCCGCGCGCAACGCCTTCGAGGGCGTCCTTACCGGCAAGGGCCTGAGCTGGGGCGGCTCGCTGATCCGCCCCGAGGCCACCGGCTACGGCCTGGTCTACTACGTCGGCCACATGCTCGAGTACGCCGGCGCCGGTACCTTCCAGGGCAAGCGCGTCGCGCTCTCGGGCTCCGGCAACGTCGCCCAGTACGCCGCGCTCAAGCTGATCGAGCTCGGCGCCACCGTCGTCTCGCTGTCCGACTCCAAGGGCGCCATCGTCGCCACCGAGGGCGGCTACGTCACCCCCGAGGACGTGTCCACCATCGCCGCCCTCAAGGTCGACCGCAAGGCCCTGACTGAGTTCAGCGCCGGCGAGCGCTTCACCTACATCGAGGGCGCGCGCCCCTGGGTGCACGTCGGCAAGGTCGACATCGCGCTGCCCTGCGCCACGCAGAACGAGGTCAGCGGCGAGGAGGCCAAGGCCCTGCTGGGCGCCGGCGCCAAGTTCATCGCCGAGGGCTCCAACATGGGCTGCACGCAGGAGGCCATCGACGTGTTCGAGGCCGACCGCAAGGCGAAGCCGGTGGCCGAGGCCGTGTGGTACGCGCCGGGCAAGGCCTCCAACGCCGGCGGCGTCGCCGTGTCGGGCCTGGAGATGGCCCAGAACAGCCAGCGCCTGAGCTGGACGACGGAGGAGGTCGACAACAAGCTCAAGGACATCATGAAGAACGCCTTCGAGAACGGCCTCAGCACGGCCAAGGAGTACGTCGAGACCCCCGAGGGCGGCCTGCCGTCGCTGGTCGCCGGCTCCAACATTGCCGGCTTCGTCAAGGTCGCGCGCGCCATGCACGACCAGGGCGACTGGTGGTCGAAGCAGTAAAGGGGGACTGGGCCGGAACGGTTGTTTTTTTTTTTGACCCAAACCCACTCCCTTCTTTTCTTTTCCTGCGACAAAAAGTTCTGAAGCAACGAAATCATGCAACGGCCTTTTTTCTTTTCTTTTCTGTCTTTTCTTTCCTCTCTTCACAAAGCATATACCTTGGGATGGCATCGATATGAGGCTTCTCTTCTGTCATCTCTTCTCCTTTTTCCTGTTTCTTTTTTTCTTCAAATTAGCGTTCTAGTACTTTCGTTTTTCTTTTGTTTTCGTGGATACGAGAGATAGGGTTGGCTGAATTGATTTGGAATGATTTATGCAATACCTCTTTAATTTCCTCCCATGCTTTGCCTTTTCCTCGTGAACTCTTTCTTCTGTCCTTGTCTCGTGAACATACCTCTCTCTCCTGCGCTCTGCCGCTGTTTGCCTGTGTCCCGTGTAAGTCGCAGCTGGCGTCCTCTGTGATTGGCCACGGCCAGCCGCACACGGCACCTCAATGTCACCTCTCTCGTCGCAGCTGGTGAGCATCTGTCTGTTCTGCTCGCTACGGCACCGTCAACACACATTGCCAAGCGGTCAGCTGACAGAAAGCGGTCCGCGAGAAGGACCCTTTTCCTGCCACAGCGCCAACCGCACCCAGACAGACAGAGAAACAAACGTCCAACAGGCGTCGAAGCGGGAGGCCCCTCTTCCCATCTACCGATCTCCCGGGAGGGCGACGCCACCAACTCTCAACGATGTCCTCGTAGTGGGTGTAAGAAATGGAAACAAAAAAACGGGAGATGCCAACCAATAAAAGAAAAGGGGGCAGTGCTGCGTCTTGCGCTGACGCTTTCCCGCGATAGCCCCCTTTTTCTTTTCTTTTCTTCCTGGCCATTCACCTTTTGTTTTTTACACCGCCGATTAGGTCCCCTGTAGTTGTAGTCGGCCGTTTTTTTTTCTTTTCAATTCCGTACTCCGTACTCCGTACTTGCTTTTCTTCTTTCCTCACTTTTGTAGCCTTTCGTTTTGTGTCCGTCCGATCTAGCAGTAAAAAACTGCAAAGGTGGCCGTTACAAAGTAATACATATCTTACGCTTGCCAAGAGATGTGAGATGCCAGCCTTTTGTTGAACGTCCGATAGCAGAGAAAGAAATGACACCTTTGATCCAAATAAAGTATTAATAATAAAAACCAGCTGTGCACAACATAAAAATCAAGATAGAACAAGCACAGAAGGCAGGGTGCGCTCTTTGCGCCTTCCTCGCGGACACGGTTGCGTGCCTGCTTCTAAATAGCCCAGTGCGTTGGCTACTCCAAAACAAACGAGGAAGGCAGGTACGATGCAGGGAAGGCAACAGCCGGATAATAGTCCATTTGTTGGGCACGCTCCTCTTCCCTTTTCTTGATTCTTGTAATCTGTTGTTTCTTCGCCAAACAATTCAGCTCCGTGTCAGCTTACGCCTCATCCACGCCTGCGTCTATCTGCCCGGCGCTATCCCGCGAATGGAAGCGCTGATATGGGGAAAAGCGGTCGATGCGAAATGCGAAAGGGGTCTTAGGTAAGATCCAAGGCCGAAGCGATCTGCGTTGGGAACGCAGAGTTGCTGGTCTGTCTGGGCCGCTGTGGCTGCGAAGCATCATCGTCTGCGTCTGCGTCTGTCTTCTTCCTGTTTTGTTTCCTGGTGTCTTGATTCGCGAGCGCAGCTAACGATCGTCGTTCACAGCCTCGGGCCACGAGTTGAGAACGCCGAGAATAGCAATCCGGACGCAGCACCGCTAGGCGAAGGCGTTTTTTCTATTCTTCTGGTTGTTCTTTTGTTTCGTCCCTTCATCTCGTCCGCCCCCCAATAGGCCTCCGGAAGCATTGGCCAATGGCGGTCTCAGAGGTCAACATGGGCTTGGTCGAGGTCGTTCAGCCCCCGACGATGCTCGTTTTAAGCCCCTGAAAATATCGGGAAGAGGATGCGGAAACACCCCAAGACGAAAATAATGGTAGGAGCAGGATGTCCCTGGGAATCACGAGTCTTCGTTCGTCTTACTCCGTGCGCCGTGAAAGCACAATGTGTGTAACCGCACAGAGGGAGATAAATGTGCGCAGGTACCAAACTGTGCAGACTATGAATCCTTTTTACTTTCTGTGCGTCCCCCCTGTGTTTCGATATTTTACCAATCTGACGGTTCAGTTCGGGGATGGCCAGTTTGGCTTGAAAGCTGTGCCATGCTTTTCTCGAATCCTCTCCACGTAGGTGTGTGGTTTCACAACTCTCTTTCTTTTTTTTTGCTCTCTCTTCTGCTGACTCTGTCTGTTTCTTTGCCCCAGTTTTGATTATTGTCAAACGTCGTATTCTCGAACAAGGTTAACAGGAGGGGGGGAAGGATCAAAGAAGTCGATGCTGGGGAAGCGAAAGTAACAGCAATGCCGGTGCGTTTGCTGATCTGGAACAGACAGATGAAAGCCACGGTTACGTCTCCAGAGGATATGGGTCCGCCATGTGGAGAATCCAATCTCGCCCGCCGGCTGGCAAAAAGCGGAAGGGAGCTGAAGCCAGAGAAAACCAAACGAAGAAACGAGCCAAGCTTTTCCCGCACGCAGTGAGCTTTAAGCGCATCCTGCGGAATGTTCCCGGGTCGCTTCCAACAGAAATCGAGACTATTTCTCAGTCCAGTACGGAAACGCCTCAGACCCGAACAGTTTCGCCTCTAACGTGTTCGTCCCCGCAGACAAGGGTCTGCTCTTGTGTTATCTCAGCTCTGGCTTTCAGTCATACCTTTTGGCTTTCTTTGCTCCGTACTCGGGTTCTCGTCCTGCCTTTTTTTTTTAGCACATTCAGCCCTGCGACTCGGAGCTAGCCTCTGTCCTCCGCGTGGTGGGAAGGAAGACTATGGGCCACGCTCTACTTCTCGGCGAGTACCATCCGTTCTTGTCCTAGCCTACGGCACATTCCTGCGGACGATTCGAGCACCAGAAGCAACGTGCGCCGACGACGTACGGAAATTGGTTACCAAAGCACCCTACACTGCAAGGTCAAGGGGCAAGGCCTGCTGGGGGGGAAAGGATGCCCGTGGGATGAGAACGGCCAGCTTGAAACCCGGCCATGCTTGTTTCACGCGTCTTTGCCTTATCTCTCGTCCTTTTCGGCTGGAAAGCCTGAGGGAAACCAGAAGTCTCGAGGCACTAAATAAGCGACATCGACTCCGCTAGGTAGGGCTGGGTAAGCGCTGACGTCGAGAAGAGATGACCGTTTTGTAGGGATACCACGTCAACAGGAGAGGCGATTCGCCGATGGGACAATGTCAGAACAAAGCTAATGTGCGTCCCGCGCCCTGCTCCAGCCTGCACCACCCCTAATTACACCCTCCACGCAGGAGTGCGTCTGGGCAAGACGGAGAAAGCCTAAATATGGGCAAGTTTCTGTCTTTCTTCTATTTTAGACCGCGCGCGCACAGAATAAGCCACGGTAAGATACACCACGACTAGGGCATATTCCTCCAGAGAGGAGCCTCGCATATGCCGCCAGCCCGATCTATAGGTGCTCCTCTTTGCTCTCACGGGCGCGCAGTTACATGCAACCGACCTCACCCCCCGGCATGCGCCACGTCCCGGCGGACGCGAAGAAGGGACCGCCGTCGATCTCCCTGTTAGTACTCCGTAATACTCGTACGCGTTTAGAACCTCGGAAAGGGGAGTAATCGAGAGGAAAGTTGCTTCTTCCCTCCTTTTCTGTTCTGGCCCCTCTGTTTCTGTTTTCAAGACACCTCGTCGTGCTCCTTTGTCTCTTGGCCTTTCACTTCTCCACGTAATTACTCTTTATTCAGCAGAACCTAAGATCAAATGTCAGCCAGAGGGCCCGTCCTGGCGCCGCTTTCTCTATATTCAGAGAGCGCGACCACGTGTCTTGTTCCCGCTCTCCGAAAAGAAGAAGAAGCAGAAGAACATATGTCGTTTGATACACCACTCTCGTCTCTCGCTATACCCTGTCGGTACACTCAATGCCACCCTACAACGTATTTCTTGGATTATCGCCCCAACTAATCGGAATTGCGACCAATGGGGCAACGGTCCAAGCCGTCTCTGTATATTTATTGCTCATCCTGGCCTTGGAAGTCCTGCAAATGCTTCCAATGAGGTTCCCGTTTTGTACTGGCTCCGTCCGCCTCATGTGCTGAAAAAGCAAATAATAGCGTATTCCTGGAATGTGTACTCTTTCTCGGTACCCGGACACATTTCCTGGACTTGGCAAAGGTTAGGCTGCGTGGGATGTTGTACATTGGCGCTGCCGCCTTTCCTTTTTGCACATTCCCCCTTCTCTTTTTTTGCTCTCGCTCTTCCATTTCCCTCATCTGCTCCCCCACTGCATAATCCACCTCCATGCAGTATTGCACATCCATTCCGAAGGTGGTATCATCTTGTTCAGCTTGTCCCCGTCTCCTATTTTACAGGGATCGCTCACACCTTGTCCCCCCTCTCGGCGTGGCGTGTAAGTGCTTTCGGACTTGGAGTAAGGCAAAGAGGGCCCGTCGGTGACCTTCCTCCGAAGAGAAAGGGGGAAGATGGGCAGGCCTCGATGGCAACACAGAAAGGTAAGAAAGGAGGGAGGCAAGAGATGGGGAGAATGAGAGATGGTGAGAAACGCAGCTCTAGGCTCGTCTATTAAGTCCCTCTTTTTCCCACCCCCATCTCTGCATGGGCCTTGCAGACATGTTTTGATTTTCCGTGCTTTCCTTCTTTCTTTCTCATGCTTCCTCTACCCCCTATGATAAACTAGCTCCATATGCTGCATATTGCTCATACCGCAGAGCTATTTTGATAAGCCCTTGACGTCTTAGCCCCCCCTTCTCCCGTCTCTTCCTTCACCCGGCTGGCCTCTCCTTGTATTGCACTCCGTCTGACATATTCGATTCCGGCATACTCCACCGGTAATGGCAACAGGGGCGGGTCCTGCCATCCTTACCATGGGTGCCGAGAAGGGGGCTCAGTTTGGCTTTGACCAGATGCCAGCGGGCAATGGCCTCCTGCCAGGTTCTGTGCGGTGGCCGTCCACGCCGGCAGAGATGCCGAAATCACTCGACGACACCCTGGAGAAGGATCGTCTCAGCACCGCCAGCAGCTCGACTTGCTTAGACAACCCGGACACGTCAACGAGCAGCCTCGATGCACCAGCAAGCCTGGTGGATGGCCCAAGCAAGCATGGGCCTGCAGAAGGCCCAAAAAAGCTCGGGCGGTTAGTAGAGCCAGTAGGATATTCTGGCGAGTCGACCAGTCTCGGGAGCCCAGAACGTATTGAAAAGCAGACGCAGAGCCCAGTACCCGCACCCGAGAGACCGGTCATCCTGCCGTCCGCACCAGGAGACCAAGGCCATGGCATTTCGACCTCGACTTCTTTCAACCCCAACATCCTCTGCCCCAACTGCGGTCCTACCAAGAGAAAGAATCGAAGCAAGACCATGCCGCTGTTCAGCAAGACGGCACCGGCTGCGGCCGCCTCCGCCTACGGGTCACGCCCGCTCGACTATGAGGCGGGAGGGCCTCAGTCTCGGGCCCACGCAAAGGCCCGCCCCTATACGGGCGATGGAAACGCGAGAGCATTTCCGCGGATCAGCCGCCCCGTTGAGCTCATGCGCAGCTCCTACGACTGCGTCGTCATCGGCTCCGGGTACGGTGGCGGCGTAGCTGCTGCCCGCATGGCCCGTGCCGGCCAAAGCGTCTGTGTGTTAGAGCTCGGAAAGGAGCGGTGGCCGGGTGAATATCCGGTGACCGCGGGCGAGGCCTTCGAAGAGCTTCACTGCACAGGCGAGCTGACGCCGTCGGCCCTGACGAATGGCATCAACGTCGACGGGGGCCGGGCGACCGGGATGTACCATTTGATTTTTGGCAAGGGTCAGAACACTGTGGTGTGCAACGGTAAGCTACTTAGAGACCATCTCAAGCACTAGATTTTGAATTAATCAAAATAACTGACCTTTACTGCAGGCCTTGGCGGCACAAGTCTGATAAATGCCAACATATTTCTGCGAGCCGACGAAAAGACAATGGGTCTCAAGGCATGGCCACCAGAGCTGCGTGAAAAGGGGGCCCTTGATAAATGTCCGTATAAGTGGTGACTAATAATCTTACATCACGGCTTTGTATGTTGTCTGACACCACCCCCTAGATTATAACAAGGTCGAATCGGTGCTCGAACCGGAATCCTATCCCGAAGACTGGCCGGCTCTGCCAAAGCTCGATCTGCTAAAGACACAGGCCGGGTTTTTGAACATGGGAGACAAATTCTACAGGCCGAAGCAGACGACCCGGTTCCGGAACGGGCCGAACAGCTGCGGCGTCGAAATGTCGGCATCGGCTCTGACGGGCCAAGACTGCACCGGCGTCAACGACGGATCCAAGACGACCACACTCGTGACATACCTGGCCGATGCCTGGAACTGGGGCGCCGAGATGTTCTGCGAGTGCGAGGTCCGCTACATCGAGAAGGTCAACGACCAGCGCGGCGGCTACCGCATCCACTTTGCGTGGCACGGTTGCAACCGCGGCCACTTCAAGGCCAACCTCCACGGCGACCTTATGTGGGTATACGCCCGCGAGGCCGTCTTTCTCGGCGCCGGCTCCATCGGCACCACGGAGATCCTGCTGCGCAGCAAAGCCATGGGCCTCGGCCTCAGCGACTGCGTCGGCCAGAACATGAGCGGCAACGGCGACATCCTGGCCTTTGGCTACAACACCGACTACACCACCAATGCCATCGGGCGGGCGTACCCGTCGCCCTACCATCCCATCGGTCCCACCATCACCGGCGTCATCGACAACCGCGGAGAGCAGGACAACCCGCTCAACGGGTACGTCATTGAGGAGGGCGCTATCCCGCACGCCCTCTCCACCTTCTTGCAGACGATGCTAGACCTGCTTCCCGGATCTGCGCCTCCTAAAAATGAGACTGTCATCCAGCGCTCGCAGGCAGCGCTTGCTCGCTGGGGTAGTCGTCTGTTTGGTCCCTACTTCCGCCAGGGTGCCATCGAGAAGACGCAGATCTACCTCATCATGTCACACGACAGCAACCAGGCCGTGCTGTCGCTCAAGAACGACAAGCCCGTCCTCGAGTTCCTCGGTGTGGGCCGTAGCGACCACGTCAAGCACCTCAATGGCATCCTTGCGAAGGCCACGGAGGCTGCCGGTGGCACGCTGGTCGGCAATCCCTTCTTTGCACTCATGGACCAGCAAGTGACTGTTCACCCCATTGGGTAAGTAGTTTTTCTCATGATACTTTTGATTCCTCTTTTTCTCTGTCCCTCCTCTAATAATTTGCTAATCGACTAGAGGTGCTTCTATGGCTCGGGATAATACGGGCAAGACCGGTGCCACAGATCACATTGGCCGTCTCTTTACGGGCAATGGCAGTGAAGTCCACAGCGGTCTCATTGTTACGGACGGCTCTGCCGTCCCCACGGCCTTGGGTGTGAATCCACTTGCTACAATCGCGGCACTTGCCGAAAGATCCGTGGCCTTGTACGCCAAGTCGCGTGGGTTGGCCATCCGAACCGACAGCAACGGCATCCTCGACCTGTTCGGGAAGCCTGCACACCCGCCCAGGGCTCGTGAGACGGCGCTGGATGACAGCCTCAGCTCGGGTGGTGAGGGTAGCAGCCTGGGTGTTACCGCGTACGAGGAAATTCAAGACGAGGCAGATGACGAGAGTGTAGACCACGCGGACAAGGTCATTGAGCGTGCGTCCACTCTCCGTGCCGGCGGTTTTGGCTTCACCGAGGTCATGTCCGGATTCCTGCACCGCGACGCCAACATGAAGGAAGACAAGAGGGACATTTACGAGCTCGCCTACCGCAGGGCAGAGAGCCTTTGCGAGAGCGCTCGCTTCTTCCTCAGCGTGCAGTCGTTTGACACCAGCGAAGTCGTCCGTGACCCAGACCACAGGGGAATGCTGACGGGCACCTTTGTCTGCCCAACGCTGCCCGGCTCCCCCTTCATGGTACAGCGCGGAGCCTTCAATCTGTTCATTGTGGATTACCAGGCCCCCGGCACGCGGAACATGACATACGACTTTGACATGCGCGGCACGGACGGCCATACCCTACACTTCCACGGCTACAAAGTTGTCGACTCGTCGGTTGCTCTGGCACCCCTGCAGCTATGGCGCGCTACAAGTACGCTGTATGTGACCATCACGAGGAGACACATAGTCGGCGTTGAGACTGAGGGTCTGCTCCTGTCAACGACAGCGTCTGCTCCCTCCGAAGATGCGTGGCGCCACGAGCCTGTCTTGGCCAAGGGTATCATGCACATCAAACCCTCAGATTTCCTCTCGGAGATCTTTACCCTAACGCCCACGGGGAGCAGCTTGCTCAAGAAGGCCATAAGCGCCGCTAGCTTCATGACTTACTTTACGCGAAAGTCTCTCGGCCTGTTCCTAGCTCCTCTGACGCAGCTGCAGTACCCAACCCAGACATACAGCGGGTACATCAACAACACGCCGCCGACACGCCTGTGGACGGACATCCGCGCTTCCGATGGCGTGCACTCGCGCTTGTACATGTGGGAGCCTCTGGCGCAGTACGTGCCGCGGGCGGCTGACGGCAAGCCTGGGGAGCCCAAGAACTTGTTTTTCGTTCCGGGTGCTTCCGTGGACCACCAGATCTTTGCGCTGCCCACGATCCCCTTCAACACCGTCAACTACTTCAACCGCGCGGGATATCGCGTGTTTGTGACTGTAACCCGCATCGGCCAGCTCATGACAGCCGAGAACAACTGGACGACGTATGATGCCCGCCTTGACATTCGCGCCGCGCTGGAGCGCATCCGTGCCGAGTATGGCGGCGCCGACAAGACCAAGGACGGCGTGCCTTCCAAGGTGTACACGGTCGCGCACTGCATGGGGTCGGTGGCGCTGGCGACGGGCATGCTGGACGGCACGATCCCGTCCGAGTGGATTCTGGGCCTGAGCTGCTCGCAGGTGTACATGAATCCCATCTGGCAGACCATGAACATGATCAAGGCCACCGCGGGGCCCATCCCCATGGACAAGCTGTACCGCGCGATCGCCGGGTCCTGGTTCGACTGCAGCACCAGCACCGACGACGCCCTGGTGCAGCGGCTGCTCAACCAGGCGCTGCGCCTGATGCCCGACGCGCGCCGCGAGCTGTGCAACAGCGCCGCCTGCCACCGCATCAGCCTCGTCTTCGGCCGGTGCTGGAACCACGGCAACCTGAACGAGGCCACGCACCACCAGATCGACCGCTTCTTCGGCGGCGTCAACATGACGATGCTGCACCTGCTCATGCTGCAGGGCAGCCAGGGCCACGTCATGACCAACGGGCCACTGTTCGAGGTGCTGACGACGCCCGAGAACGTGCAGAGGTACCTGCGCGGCCTGCCGATCTTCCTGTTCGTGGGCGGCGACAACGCCGTGCTGTCGCCGCGGGCCACCGAGAAGACGTACGAGATCCTGTGCGACACGTTCGGGTCGTCGTCGCCCGAGGGGTTCGAGGAGGGTGTCGAGTACCAGCGGCGGGTGATCCCCGGCTACGGGCACCTGGACTGCTGGATGGGCCGCAACGCGTGGAAGGACGTGTACCCAATACTGCGGGCGGAGGTCGACCGGGTGGTGCACGGCGAGAACTACCGGTTCCAGGAGCCGGACGCCACTGTGTGCCGCTTTACGCGGATGATGGAGGCGGGCGAGCTGTAGTTGCTGAGTTGGTTTTGATTCGAGCGTCTGCTTCAGGTTCTTCTTTTTTTCTTGTTTTTGTTTTTTATGGGTTACACGGCTTCTTGGGAAGAATTTGACTTACAGTGGCGTCCATGTGTCTGGAGTTATAAAGCGAGCAATTTGAAACCTTGGGTTGATAAGTGGTACTTTAGTCTAGCTGTTATCTCATTTGTTTGTGAGCGATCCTTAATACCAATCTGGTTATTGGTTTTCTCTATGCATCCTTGCATCTTGATGGTCAGCCTTGCACATGCCATTCTAACGCAACTTAGAAATAGTAGAGCAATAATGGGGGACGAGTCTGTTATATGAAGAGCCATTAGTTTATATTTTTGCCTTCCCTAATTCTAGTCTATCATTTGTAACACGTCTATTACCTTTCCTAAGCACGAACCTAGAGAAAAGCCAGATGGCAGAGACCACAAACATTAAACAAAAAGGGGCGGTAAAAATTAATAATTTAAAGCAACGTACAGTATAAACCCGGTGGCCACAAGCCCAGCCAGAGCCCGCTGTGGCCTTTTTAAGAGAATTAAGAAAGCAAACGAAAAGGTGGACAAAGCCATCATAAGTTAGCTATAAAAAGCAACACAATAAATAAAAAAAGGGGTGGAAGAAGGGAGGAGGGTACAACCTAATCCACAACAACCAAGTTACCGTCGAGATCGATATACTTCTTGACGTTGAACAGCCCCCACTCGCCATCTTTCAACGCCTCCTTTCCCTCGCTGCTGCCGCCGGTTTGGGCCTCCAGCAATTCGCGCGGAACCGACTCGTATTGGATGCGGTTGATTGCACCGAGCTGCCCGAGGACGTTTCCCGACCGGTGGAACGTGTCAGATGATAGAACGTTTGCGAACGTGTCGATTCTCACCACGTGCTTGTTCGAGAACTCGACATAGCACGAGATGCAGACCCGGGTGGCGGTTGTGCCATCACCAGCATCTTTCAAGCGGTAGGCATCGTGGACCGGCCGCCGGAGAAAGTCGACAAAATCCTGCCGGAGAACGTCCGCCGTGATCGTCGTGACGAGCGTGCCCGTGTCCCAAAAGCACAGGGTGTTGCGGTGAACAGACTCGACCATGCCGGCCTTGTGGTCGACCGCGGACAGTGTCAAGTTACACTTGACCATCGGCAGCGGGTTGCTCCTGAAATTGTCGTCGGTCTGCAGAGGAGCCGGGGTCGACGGTGGCGGCGGTTTGATGTCCGCCAAAACGTCCTTGAACTGATCCTTGAGGCTCTGCCGCTGCTCCGGGGTTGCCGATAGCGGGGCGCCCATGTTTACGAGGAGCCCACAGGATATGATGGGCAGCGTTGTGGGCACCTTCGGTGTGGCGGCCTCGCGGGCGACCTCTTCGGCTCGCCACATGGCCATGTTTTCCCAAGCCGCCTCGCGGAGACGCTGCCTGCGTGGGGGCGCCATCCACGGCACCCATGCATCAACTGGCAAGTCCTGCACAGCGGACACTCTGTTCATTAGCTCGGCAAGCGTGATGTCCTGTGGAATTTTCATGACCAGTCCTGGGCTCGACTTCACCACGGCCTCGCTGGCGGCCACCAGAGCCTGGTGTACGGAACACAAGCGCTCGCGCTTCGACGTCTCGGCGGACGGCTGCCTTGCTCCTTCTTTTTGCTTTGCTTCCATGGCGATCGATTGTGGGGTTGCAGAGATGGAAAAACGAGTGGAGAGAGAAGTAGGAAAAATTGAGAAGAAAGGAGAAGAAGAGAAGTAGGAAAAATTGAGAAGAAGGGAGAAGAAGAGAAGGCGGAGGATAGAAAAAGGGATGGATGGAAATTTAAATTTACATAATGTGTGTCGGAGAGATGACTCAGGTGACCGGCCTCCCTTGTGTTACGTCAATCAGTGCGTGGATCCACTTGAAAAGCTTATTTGAATGTAAGTACAAGATATAGACAGAATGGTTCTGGTTGCTTTCTTCTGCGTAGGCCGTCTACCATTTTTTCGGCTTCTGGCCAGCTTAGCCAAGTTTCGTAAACAAGATAAACATCACATGTCCCCCAAACTACTTGCCTCTTCCTTTTTTCTTCCCTTCTCTTTGTCCGGAAATTTATAACAGGCATCTTTAATACAGTCCTAGCATTGATGTATGGTCTTATTGTCTTTTCACCATTTATAAAAAAAATATATAAAAATCATTCCAAAGCATGCACCATTACAACGTCTAAATATCCTGCGAGACTCACTATCGTGATGCTCTGGAATGATTGTGGGAAGGAACAGGCCCTTGATTTAAATCTTAAAAGATTCCATCTCTACCAGAGGAAGTGTGCTATTGTCAGAAAATTAAAAATAAATAAATGACACATAAATTACTACGTCTGAAAAAGAAAAGAAAAGAAAAAGAAAAAGATGAAGGAAGGACAAAGAAGGAGGAAAAGAGAAAAGAGGAAAGAGACAAAAAGTGCTGGAAATATATCAAGGGTCTTTCAAAACACCGTGAAAAAATAGACAAAGGAAATCTAGAAATAAAATAAACCCTTAAACCACTCTGGCCTTCCATTTATCCGCAGTCCTTATAAAACGGAGAGTATGCGGATGCGCTGGGCCAAGAACCTGTTGACTCTTTTGAATACAGCTTTCCATCAGAATCAAAGCTTCTGCATGTCGCTTTTGAGAGTTCCGCGTGGACGCCAGGTTAGCCATGGTTACCAGCGTATCAGGGTGATCGGCCCCGAGCTTCGTCCTGCGAGCCTCTAATACCTGCACATGCAGCTTTTCGGACTCATCCCACCGGTCCTGGTCTCCAATTGTACACGCCAGGTTGGCCATGCACTTCAGCGTAGAGGGGTGATCGGCACCGAATTTCACCCTGCGGGTCTCTAATACCTGCACCTGCAGCTTTTCTGCCTCTTCCCACCGGCGCTGGCCTGAATATGCCGACGCCAAGTTAGATATACTTGTTAGCGTATGAGGATGATCGGCCCCGAGCTTTGTTTTTCTTGTTTCTACCACTTGCGTAAACAACTTCTCTGCCTCCTCCCACCGGCCTTGGTTTCCAAAAGTACACGCTAGGTTAGCTATACCATTTAACGTATCGGGATAGTCGGCTCCGAACTTCGTTTTAAAGGTTTCCACCACTTGTACCTCTAGCTTTTCTGCCTCCTCCCACCGGCCTTGGCTCGAAAACGTCGCCGCCAGGTGAGCCATACTAGTTAGGGTATCGGGATGATCTTCTCCAAGCCTTGTTTTTTCCGTGTTGACCACGTAAGTAAGCAGCTTCTCTGCCTCCTCCCACCGACCTTGGCTCCGAAGCGTCGACGCTAGGTTACCCATACTAGCCAGCGTATCGGGATGGTCGTCCCCGAGCTTTAACTTCCGAATCTCCATCACCTGAACCTCCAGCTTCTCAGCCTCCCCCCACCGGCCCTGGCTCTGTAACGTCGACGCTAGGTTAGCCATGCTTTTTAACGTAAGGGGATCATCGGCCCCGCGCTTCATCTTCCGAGTCTCCACCAACTGCAATTGCAGCTTCTCTGCCTCCTTCCACCGGCCCTGGCTTTGAAACGTCGAGGCTAGGAGGGATACATTAGCCAGCGTAACGGGATGCTCGGCCCCGAGTTGTATCTTCCGAATCTCCACCACCTGCGTCTCCAACTTCTCTGCCTCCTCCCACCGGCCCTGGCTCTCGATCGTAGACGCCAATAGGGCCATGCTTGTCAGTGTGGAGGGGTGATCGGCCCCGAGCTTTGTCTTGCGAATCTCCATCGCTTGCTTGAATTGCGCTTCGGCTTCTGGATATCGCCCATCGAAAACAAGACATATTCCATAACCCATTAACAGGCTCAGCCTATATATATCATCTTTAATAGTGAATCTAGACCCGAGCACGAAAAACGCGTGCGGCATTAAAGACCTCCACACAGCTCTGTTATAATCGCCAGGGTTTGTAAACAACTCTGCGAGTCTTTCGATAACTCTGTGGGACCATTGAGGAAGCAACCCTTCTTCCCGGAGCCAGTTCCGCGTTGCCAAATGTACCAGTCGATGGGTATTAAAAGACCGTTTCAAGCTATTCTGGGATATAAACGAATAACCCTGGAGTGTCCCAATCGCATCTGCTTCCTTCTTTCGGGATTGGCCTGGCAGAAGCACTGACTGCGGAATGCCTTGCGTATCGATGCAGGCCATGAAGGACAAGTAGTCTGCCGCCAGCGGGTCGCGCTTCTGGATCTGTGCAAAGGAGACCAGCCAGGTCGTGGCGATTGGGTTCTTCCCATCGGGATATCGCCCGCGGTCTTCAAAGTCGTCGCTGAGCAGCTCCACCACGTCTTCCTCTTGCTCATCGAGGAGCGACAAATAGCTTCGCAAGTCTGTTGAGTTCTGGTTGATGTACATGGACGCCTGAACAATGGCTAACGGGAGGTATGTTAACCATTTGAGCAGGGCAATCGTATCGTCCTCGTTGTTGAGAAGGCTTTGGTCATAGAGGTACTTTCGTAAGAGCTCCTTGCCGTCGGTTTCGCCGACCTCCGATACCTTGACGAGGTGTTGGCCAGCAAGCTGAACCGCCAGCTTCGTATCACGTGTCGTGAAGAGGATGGACACATGGCTGCCCCTTGGGAGATAGTCCCTCAGACGACGAGTCGTACTTGTGCTCGTGGATTCCGGCGCCAGCCGGTCGACCCACAAACTAATGTCATCGAAGTTATCGAACACGAGGATCGATCGGCCATTGCTCTCGTTGCTGAGGTGGTCCTGCACCAGCTTTTTCGCGTCGGCCGTCTTGTCGTCCCAGCCCGCTATGCCCAGCTCTTGAGCCGCTTTGCGGTACGCCTGGGAGAGGCTCTCCTCGCTCGTGGCGGGGATCCAGAGGAAGGAACAGTCTTTGTATTCGTCCCGTAGACGGTAGAGCAATTCGATCACGAGTTGGGTCTTGCCGATGCCGCCGAGGCCCGTGATGGCGACTCTTGCCGTTTGATCTCTGGTGAAAAGCAGCTGACGGATTTTTTCGAGCTCCGAGCTCCGGCCGGTGAAGGCAGCGTTTCGCTCGAAGGGCACTGTCCAAGCACGGTTTTCCACTAGAGTCGCCGTTGCAGATCAGAAATATGTCTCACCGAAACGGATGCAGCAATAGGGAGGATTATACCTTGGCGCCGCAACACGTCGTCGCGTCGCATGGAATCAGCAACCTCTGCTTTGAGCCGGCGAACCGCATTTGCCTTTCCCTCGCCGTAGATGACCGTCATCGAGACGCCGAAAATGCCCAAGAGACAGTACGCCCAGTCTTCTGGCCGGGTGGTCTTCCTCGTCTCTGCCCAGCGGAACCGCTCGTCGACGTCAAAGCTGGACAGATCGCTGCCTCCCTGGAGAACGGCAATGGGAATGGCTGTTACGTTGTGGATCTGCTGCTGGAGGGTGCTCCTATCCCCAAGACGCCGACCTTCCTCCGTGAAGAACTCAACCGATGTTGGCGCGACCAGCTCCTGGAGCGTCCAGCCGCGTTTGAACCATCGATTGGTTAGGAACGCCGCCTCCCATTCGAGCTCGAACTGCTCGTTGTCTTTGTATTTAGTAACGGAAATATCCGGCAAATAGACGTAGCAGCGGGCCGCATCCTGGTACCAGCGAAACATAGAGGTGATTGCCTCCTGTAGTTCGACCTGGTTTGTTTTGTTGATGCAGCACGTGTCGACCCAGAAGTGCGTCAGGCCATCTCGTTTCGCCTGGTCCGCGCAAAATTCGAGCTTCTTGTAGCCAACTTTGTCCCACCCGACACGGTCCTCTATATCCCTGTACGTGACCTCGTCTGTATCCAGGCCCCATGTGTGCGACAGGATCGCATACTTATGAATGTTCTCGTGAGGCAGAAGGTCTTTTGTCAGGCAGGGCCCATCTTCAGTCCAATACAGGAGTCTCATAGCTGGAGGCGAGCTTTGGAGGACGAGGATGACGGATACGAGTTGGGATTTCGTTGGTATCGGCAACGTTGAGGAATCGTTAAGGAGATGAATCGTTAGGGGGAAGAGCGGTTAAGGAGACCAAGCATCGATGAGAACCACTGATGAGAAGAACTAAGGAGAGGATCAGGCAGAAGAAGAGCGAGGAGAAGAATCAGGAAGAGAGTCGGCGCCTATTCGAAACACGGGATTTTGCATCGCAAGGCTGAGCACCCCCCCTGCACGATCGGGCGGCAAGAGATTGGGGGCCGGAATGTGGCCTCCAGCGCCCAATCTCAGCCGCCTTCTCATTGGATTATGCCGAGTGCATCACGGTGCTTTTGTGGCTGTTCCACTGCTAGGAAGCGCAGAATAGGGGTGGAAAGAGCAATGAAAAACGATAATACATCATATTTTAATGTATATGCCCACACCAACTTTCGTAAAAACTCCGCTTTATTAAACCCTTTACTCCGTATTCAAGATGGAGATCTGATTTTCGCCAGGGACATGCCTTGGGAAATAGCCGCTTTTTATCATAGCCGTATAATACAGTAGTAGCCCGCCCATGAAGACATAGTTTGCCTAGAAAAGGAAATAAACAAACAAACTCCTATTATGGCCTCGTTACGTACGGTAACATGGCTTTTTTGATTTATGCTAAGCCCATCCTTGACTCCCCTTGAGAAAGGCCATTGAGAAACATAAAACGAATGGAAAAAAGACCCGTGGAATCATTGATTCTGTCGGTGTGCAAAAAAAAAAACCAAAAAAACAAAGGGAATCCAGGGGGAAAAGACTCGATCCTGCATTACTCCTCCACTCCGACAAGAGTACAGCTGGGGAAAGTAGAAGCATGTGAGCAAAGTCCATTGCCGCAGGTGTGCAAATCCCATTACCAGCAGTCAAAGGACTTGCGGCAAAATACAAAACAAAAATCCCGGGGTCCCGATCTAACCGAGGATGCTAAACAGAAGAAACAGACAAAAAAAAATGTTGAAATAGTTTCGATGCGTGTAGATGGTTGTAGGTGTATGCGGGGGGAGAAATACTACATCGGGGTTGAAAATAAGATTATGTTTATGGTAATATGATATGGGGAGACAAGAGTATGGAAAAGATTGAAACAAAGGAGGGCACAGGGTGAGAAGAACGCCGCCCGCGGGATCAGTTAAGAAAGCCCTTGCAGGCGGTCGTACCACAGAGACACGGCACGCGGTCCTCCGGATTGTCTTCGGGCTCGAATTTGTAGTCGTACGTCAACTCCTCGTCTAGGGAAGAAAATGATTGTTAGTATTATTGCTAGCATACAGAAAGGACAGGAGAGAAGATGGGGGGTGGAAGACTCACTTTGAGCAATGTCCCGAAGGGCATAGATGACAATCCGCTTACTGCCCTCGACCTTGATGATCTTTGCCGTGCAGTTGGGCATGCAACTGTGATTGATAAACCGCGCAATGCCGCCCTTCTTCGTCGCGTCGATGACGGTGGAGTCGTCGATGCGGAACAGGTAGCTGCTGCCAATGCCTGCACGAATGTAGGCCCTCTCGCGGATCGTGGCAACCGACTGGCGCACCTCCTGGCCTACGTACTCGATGATCATGTCGTCCTTGGGGATGCTCTCCATAGCGTACAGGCCCCAGTTGTGGATGGCCGACCGCGCAAACTTGACCGTCTTCTTGCGCTTTTTCAGCTGGTTGAAGCGCAGCACATCCGAGTCCTGGCCCAGAGTCCGCTTTTGGTCGTTCAGGTCGGCGATGTAGCGGCGCTGGTTCACGCGGTTGGCGCGGGAACTACCGCGCGATGCCGAGGCTTCCGTTGCAACCTTGGCAGCCGCCAGAGCCGCAGCCTTGCCCGCTTTGCCAGCCCGTGCTTCGCGCTCTTCCCGCGCCTTCTTGACCTTTAAGTGATGGGGCAGGTACTTCGACTTCTCCGAGTTGAGAATCTTCTTGATACCCTCTGTACGCGCACAGCCTGTCGGGTTCGGAACGTAGTACCCGTCGATTCTTGGCTTCTCAAGAGCGTTCTCCATGGCAGACACGGCGGCTGCAGCGGCGGCGGTGCCCTTCTCGGTGGCATCCGTAGGGGGCTGCTCTTCAGTGTTGAGCTGCGTGACTCGTTCGTGTTTCCACAAGAACATCTCCGGATCGTCCATGTTGGCGAGGTTACGCTTCGCCGAAGCCGCGGCATGGCCGAAGACATTGCCAAACTTCTTTTGCAGCCGTTCCGGATCAGGCAGATCATAAATATGAAGACCGAGGGTGCGAAGCAGCTCGAGGGTGGGCTTGAACTCGGGTGGCACGGTAAGGGCCCTGGTGAGCGAGTGCGCAAAGAGCGCTGGATCCATGGGCCGTCTCTTGTCGACAAAGTTTGCAATGTCCCTGGGGCTCTTGCTGACCTTCGGCTGGATCGTGGCGGCCTTAGTCGCCTTAGTCTTCACCTTTGCCGCTGTCACCTTCTCCGTCGAAGCTGGAGGCTCCGGCGTTTCTTCGGGTTTCCCGACATTGGCTTCGCTGACATCGGCCTTCTGATCGTCTTCTTCCTGCTGCTGCCTCTGAGCTTGACGTTCCTCAAAGATCTGCTTCTTCGTCTTCTTCGTCTTCTTGCCTCCTTTCTTCTTCTTGTCTGCCTCGTCGGAGACAGTAGGTGCAGGTGTCGGCGATGCAGTCGTAGCAGCGTCGGCGCCAGGCAGAGTGTACGAGTCGTCGATGACCACATCTTCAAGCTTGGGCACATCGTCCTGGAACTTGTTTTCGACTGCGCCGATGGAAATGCCAAACAGCTCTTCGTCGCTCCGCTTTTGTCGTTTGATGGCCGCCTCCATCTGCAGGTCTAACTTGCGCTTCTTAGTAGTAAGCAGTTTCCCGTCTAGGGTCTTCCCTATTACCGTTTCTACCTCAGCAGGAGCCGCAGAGAAACTGGCTTCCGTCATGGAATCATCGTCTCGTGCGGCCCACGAAGCCGCAAGAGTTTTCTTTACTGCTCTGCCCTCTGCATCGGTCTCGTCGTCTTCGTCCTCCTCTTCATGCACATCGCGCTCGGCTTCAGAAGCACGAGACTCGGGTTCTTCCGTATCCCGGGCAAGAGAGAAGCGATTTTCCGTCTCATCTTCAGACTCTTCGTCACTGTCGTCCTTGAGGCGGTAATGCAATGAGCGGAACGCGCTGCGCGTCGACGAATCCTGTGTGCGTTGCCGGGCAAAGGGATCAAACAGACCCTGCTTGCGGACAGCAGCCAGCTTTGCAGCGCCCTTGGCTTTGCGAATGCGTGGCAAGGCAGCAACATCAAGACGAGCGGTGCGCCGTTCAATGGGGTCGGCACGTGAGTTGGGGGTGCTGATCGGTGACGGTTTCTTAAGGCGCTCTTCTGCATCTTCCTCGTCGAACAATATGGCTGACAGTCTCGAGCCGCCAATGTTGAGGCGGCGCCTCTTCGCAGCATGATTTGCCGGATCTAAGTATGAGTACAGAGAAGGAGCCGCAACATGTGCACGAATATGGCGGATGAGATGCTCAACAAGCTCCAGGCGGACAGACTCAACCGCCGCTTTCACAGGGTCAAAATTCTTGGCCCTCTGCCTCTTCTCCTCTTCGAGATCGGCCTCTTCGTCTTTGCGAAGCTGCGCCTGCTCGTCTCGCAACAGCTGCTCCTCGGTTTTCTCGGCGACCGGACTACGGCTTCGCCGGTGCTTTGACCCCGAAGTTGAGCTAGCGGCAACGACGGCAACGGCAGCAGAACCAGGGGTCGCAATTTTGGTGTCGTGATTGCTATCCGAATACCCTTGGGAGTACAATATCATGACCAGCTCATAAGTGAAGAAGGCGGTTCGGTTGGCAATCTGGAAACACCGCTCGGCCTCGGCCCTACCAGACGCGCTGTCCCGAAAAACAATAAAATAGCCCGAGGGGTCTGCGCGAATCTCTTCGAAGTGGTGTATTTTGAGCCTCCGCTTCATATGAGCGATCGTTTGGAATACGACCGGCACATGGTCGCAGCTGATGAAAATAAACGGGATGTGTTCGAGCCGCGGAGCGATTGGCTGTTTCTCGATACACAGGCCAGGTACACCTTCCGGGATCGACATTGTCGCAGGTCCCCGGGGAGGCTGCAGAGGTGTCACCGGGCTGGCCACGGTCTTGGCAGCACCCGTAACGGCCACCGCGCTAGCAGGTGCAACTGGCTGCTGCATCCGAAGGGCAGCAGGGGCTCGAGGGGCTGTCGGCGGTGGTCTTAGGTTTGTCGGTCCGCCAAGCCCGCGGGGGGCAATCGGTATCCTCGCGACACCGGCGGCGGCAGCGTTTTTTTCCTTGTCTTTGCGCAGCGTAGCCTCGAGCAAGCGGCTACTCTTCTTGCCTTCGGGGTCGTACTCCACGCGGACGGGGATGCCTTCGATACGTGTCCCGTTCATCTGGCGCACGGCGCGTCGAGCAGCGTCAATGGCTGTCACTGCCACGGGCCGAGACCGGCTTGGCTTCGTGTCACGGTAGCGGAACGTTCCAAAGCCAAGGTAGCTGCCCGTCTCTGGGTGCATCTTGTTGCTGCTCTCGGCAATGTCGCCGAAGGACGCAAACATAGCAATCACTTTCGAGAAAGGGACGAGTGGGTTGAAACCAGAAACTACAATCTGCGTGGGCGGGCCAGGGCCAAGTGATGTCCGGGGATCGTACACATACGGCTTCAGATCGTACGGTGTGTGGCGCAGACGCGCGCGCGCGAGGTGGAAATCGACATTGATGTAGTTGAGTCGACCGCCTTTTGCCAGGCGTGGGTCCGCAGGGGGGGCGTCATCTTCCTATACGAATGAATTCAACAAGTATTAGCACATAGAGCTTTCTCTTTTTTCACTTTGAAGATGACACCCCCGCCTGCGGACCCTTTCCACTCCTGTTACATCCTCCTCTTGCGGTCCGCTCTCATGTATATCTCATATGTATATGTGTATGTGTGTGTATGTTCTCATGCGGGTGCGAGAGGTTTCATATAAAACGAGACCGGCGGCGGCGTCGAGCAGCGATGACGGAAGGGGATGCTATAATCCTTCTTTCTTCTTCTCACTTCATGATTCTGTGGGATACGTACCAAACCAAACTCTTTAAGGATGTGCTTCCCCTTTCGCTTAAAGTCGAGGCTCGAGACTGCGTTCTTGTCGTCAGGCAGCTGCGGATCATATACGCAGGATATGCCCTTCACGGCGCGGTGCGGGTCTCGAGCCGGCACGCGGTCGCCGCTGGCGGCGCGGAGCATGTCGGGGGGACTGAAGCCGTTGGCCATCACGCGGTCGGAGGATGAGGAGGAGGGTGTGGGTAATGGTGGTGGTTGATGGATAGGCGAGGCAGTGGTGGAGGAAGCTGACAACGGCTTCGAAGATGGCCAGTTGTTGGCCTTGTCAGAACGATTAGAGGCGCTTGCGTGTTGCGCACCGGGATAGGATGGAGAGTGGTCGGCAGTGAGCGGGGTGAGGTAGCTGCCGGCGCCGTTGCTGCTGCTCGTGGACGGTGGATTCGTCGTTGCCGATGTCGCCAATAAGCCGTTGGGGCGCACGGATGCTGCTGCGCTGTCGCCTGGCAGCGACTCCTCGTCGTCGGCCGATACGCGTGTGGGTGCCGTCGCAGCCGACGCTGACGCTGGTGGATGCGCAAGCGATGCGTCCTGGCCCTCGCGCGAGCCTGGCGAACCGACGGCGCGGTGCTGTTTGGTGGTCGCACGCTCTCGCTCGATAGCGGTCGCGCGGTCCCGCGCCGCTCGGGGCGCGGCTGGGAAGAACTGCGCGAAGCCGGCACCAGATGCGGGAGGCATCGCGACCAGAAGGGGGTTGCTGCGCGCGATTCACCGATCTCTCCGCCCGCTGCTCATCATATCTGGGCGCGATGAAAAATGAGGCCGAGATGATGCATGTGAAGAAATGTGATGGAAAGGGTCGGCGGAAGATAAAAACGAGAGCGCCTAAGGGAGGGAGCGCGAGAGCGACCAGGGCGGTGGGAAATGCCAACGCGGTGAGGAGGGAGGCGATGAAAAAGAGCGTGAGTTGAGAGAAGAAGAAAGGGAGAAAGGAGGGCAGCCCAGAAAAATCGCGTCGCTCGTTTTTTCCGTGTCTAGTTTCCCTTCTTTTTTGGCACTACTCGTCGACTTTTCTGCCGCGGGCTCGCTTGCCGGTCGTTCAGAGACGCGCGCGCAGCGGAGCGGCTGCGCGGGAGGGCAATAGGGGCAAGGTACGGGCGTCGCCGAATGGAAGCTGAGCAGACGAGAGGTTGTCGCGAAGCGGCTGTGTTCGACAAAAGTAAAGAGTCCGTTCTGACGAAATTGGTTGGCGGATTGGCTGGAAGTTGTCTGGCGGGAGGCGGAGGCGGGAATTGGGGGTGCGGGTGTGGGTGTGCAGCCAAGGCAGGGAGGGCAGGCAGGGGGTAAGGAGCCGAAAAGGGAGAGAGGGATCCGCAGCGTCAGGTTGCGACCGTAACAAGCAAGTACCACTGGCCGCGACGCAAGATGCGGAAGGTACGGGACACGCGACAAAGAGATTTGCCGGGAAGGCGCGAAGTGCTGCAATGGCCGGTGGCCAAAGAGCGGTCAAACGTCTGGGTCTGGCAGAATTGGGCCTAGAGAGGGTCACTGCGCTGGCAGCCAGAAAGAGGGCCCTTTGTTGAGACGCAGTGGCAGACACGCGACAACAGAACGGAGCAAGAGAAACACGGCCAATGTGCGCCTCTTCCATGGATGGAGGCTGTGAAAAGATAGGATACAATACACCAGAAACGCGTTGGCGCAGGTCTTCTCGTCATCGCGACAGGTGTCGACCCAAAGACAGTGCGCGCCGCACTGGTTTCATAGTAAATTTCGAAAATAAACAGTGTGAAATACACAATACACAGTATCTCCAACAGTCGCAAATGACACAACTTCCCTTTGTTCTGCGTTGAACAGGGTAAACGCACTAAGGTAAAAAAACATGCACGTCTGGCTTGTACTTCTTTATTACAAGATAATATAAATGAAAGCGAAAGGGGGTGTCGTTTTCTTTATTTCCCCCATAGTCGCTAATCGAACGCAGGCAGCAACAAACCATCCCAGTCAAGCAAACAGCAAAATGTATGGAAAGCAAAAAGAAGAAGAGTATCCCAGGCCTCGTCGCATGTATATGTTTCCAAACGAAAGAGGTATAGTGTAACCAAACGCCCATAAATAAAGGAATGGAAAGGAGCCAACTAGAACTTGATGTCCATCTGAAAGCCATCGTCTAGATCCTCGTTGACAAACGTCCCAGCACCGCCCAAATTGTCTTGGTCGTCCTCTACCTCAAAGATCGACAAGAACGCTGGGGACCTTGGCTCGACGGGACCGTCTTGGCTACCACTTTCTATTTCACCAATGCTGGCATGCTTCCGCAGCGTACGGGGCGTCGGGGTGGCCAAAGCAGGCACTTCACCCGCTTCCGTTGCTGGCCCTGGACGTCTGGGCGCCGGCTGACTGGTTGCTGAGCGGACAGTCGAGGGCGCACGCGGAGCGCCATTGCCACGAACCATGGACAAAGCCGTCCGGCCTTTATTATAGCCAAGCGTTGTTCTTGATGCTGTCTCCGCAACCGGGTGGTTAGTGCCCTTCGGCCTGAGCGGCAACGCTGAAGTGGCGGTTCGCGGCTTGCGAAGTGGGAGGCCAGAGAGAAGTGAAGCCGACGAGGAAGATGCCGAAGAGGCAGCTGCCACAGTCTTTGTCCGCATGACTGAGCTAGCAGGCTTGCTAGATTTTGAAGGTAGAGCTAGTGCTGAAGCTGCTTTCCGCGAGGCTAGGGTTGGCGGCGGTGCCTGAGAGACCGGTGCTGCTGTCTGCTGCTTGCGCTTGTTTGCAAAGTAGTCCTTGCTCGCCGGCACGTCGCCAATGGACCAGTCGAATGAGTCGAGATCTTCCTGCACGCGGATGTCCAGCTTCTCAAACGCACGCCGCTGCCTCTCGGCAAACTCCTTCTCACGCAGCGGCACACCGTCATCGTCAACCGGGTTGTAGTAGTGGTCGTAGTACCCGCGCAGGCGGTTCTGGGGCTTGAAGGCGGCAAAGGTGAGCACCCCGTCGGGAAAGACGTCTGATTCGTATGGCCGCGCCGGCACGCGCGGTGGCGCATACTCGATGTCTTCTTCTTCCCCGCTCGCGCCCTTATTGGCCGTCTTGTTGTCGCTCAGCACCGACAGCTTAAACGGATTGACGCGCGGCGAGATGACCCTTGGCCGGCGCGTGCTCGTCTGCGGAGCCTGCTGCTGTTGTTGCTGCTGTGACGTCTCGAACTTCTGCACCATATCTCTCACGCCTGCCCGGCCTTTCTGCTGCTGGTTGTGGTGCTGCTGCACTGTGTGCGCCTTTGCGTTCGTGGTCTTGTTGCCCAATGGAGCACGCGCTGTCCGGGGTTCTACTCCATTGTCAGCCTCCCAGTCCCATCCAAGAAGTCGCATCTGCTTTGCAGAGCTCTCTCCTTCCCTCTCTCTTTATTACCCACCTAGAGGCGTCACCAGATTGCCTTTGCCAGCCTTTCCCGCCGTCCGAAGGTTCTCGTTCCCTCCATTCGGTCGACCGCCCAAAACACTCTTCCCGCCGGCCAGACGAGTCGTCGCATTTCCGTCGTTCAAGGGGACTTTCATGGGTGTGTTGGGGTATTTGGCTCCCGGCGTCTTCGGTCCCAGGGCATGCTGCTTTCCTGCAGCGCCGCCCACGCTGTGGCCAAACAGGCGGTTCTCCTGATCGCGTGCGGCAAGCATCGTCTCGATTTAGCGGTAGTGCAATCGCGGAGCTCGCATGGATGCGTTCGACGCTGGTTGATGGTGGAAAAAAAGACGAATTCGATGGTATTAATAGACGCAAAAGGTGAACATCATTCTCAATGACTCCTTTTTGTTTGTTGTCAATTTGACGGCTATGAGCTTCACGAATGCAAAATGTTCTTTTGGGTTAGTCTGTTGACTCTCGCGTTGGTGGGGCAACCTGGAAGGGACACGAACGGAAGGCGCCAGCGGAAAGGCCGCTGTGGAATGCTGCCGCCTGCCCCTAAAGCGTGGGATAGTACGGGCTCTTTCGAGCTTCTTGCTGTCCTGAAACTGCCTAATTCAGGCTCCTGCCATTCGACACGGTCATGCCGCGTTGCGCTTCAGCCAACCACAACCCCACCTTCCTCGTCTTTCCTCTCTCCGCGGTACCTTCCTTCCCAGCAGAGACAAGAAGATAGTTCGTCCATTGCCCCTCCTTTTTGCTGATCAGACAATGTGCAGCATCGCCTCCTCTCCGCAATTATACTCAGCAATAACAATAATAGCCAACGAGCTGGTCGCAAGAGCGTGTTGGGCGGTCTCCAACTGCACTACGAGTAATACCGTAATACGTAGTCGTCCTTGCGGTCAGCCAGGCCCAGAAAAGGAGGGGCCGTTTTTATTCGCACCTGCACATGGCCCCCATTTCCCCTTTTTAATAGTTTCGTTTACCTCTCCGTTTTCTTTTCATCTCGCCTCTGCTCTTCTCCTCTTCGTTTCTTCGATCTCCCCATTCCACGACCCAGCTCCGATTGTTCTCCGTTCCAGCCACAATACTGCAGCGCGTTTCGTATCAACCCTCGCAAGATACCCAAAGACCACCATGGATCGCATCAAGGAGGTCAGTTCTGCTCCCAAGCTGTTGTCGTTGGCCCTCCCCACGTCTTCTCTCCTCTCCATGCACTCGTCCTTCTCATCCCGGGTCGACCGTTACGAAGCAGGTCCACTTTCGTGATCTTCGTTTAACCTCCTATCCTACCCGGTCTCCGCCGTCCTGTGAGCCTGTTGCACTGGAGAAAGAGCAGCAGGGCTCCTTGTACGAGGAGGGGAGGCGACGATGGAGAACAAACCACCACCCTATGTAGTTACCAGCCAAGCTAACGCATGACGTCCCCGTGCAGAAAATGAACCAGCTCCGCCTCGAGGCGGAGACTGCGACGACCGAGACCCAGGAGCTCAAGGCCAAGGTCAAGGAGCTCGAGCAGGAGAACATGACCAAGGAGCAGGAGGTCACATCGCTGTCGCACAAGAACAGCCTGCTCGAGGAGGAGGTCGCGAAGCTCGAGGCCACAATTGCCGACTTCAAGAAGGCCGCCGAAGAGGGCCAGCAGCACGGCACCCAGAACGAGGCCCTGACGCGCCGGCTGCAGCTGCTCGAGGACGAGGCTGAGCAGGCCGACAAGACCCTCCGTGAGACCAACGAGAAGTATGTTGCCACCCGCCGGAGATTCCGGGAACCATCTTCCCCCCTCGTATCTTCTTCCTCTCGTGTCCCTACCTTTTTTCAGCACGTCCATATATACCCGCTGTCGACAAAAGGTGATACAATACTTTTCTTTGTCCTTTGGAGCATTTTGGCTAACTATGTCTCTTTTTTTTTCCTCTTCTTCCCCTTCGCTATAGACTCCGGCAGACTGACGTCAAGGCCGGCCACTTCGAGCGGAAAGTCCAAGCACTGGAGAACGAGCGCGACCAAATGGAGGCCAAGTACACTGCTGCGGCTGACGAGCTCGCTAAGGTGAGGCAAGAGCTGAAGGAGTTTCAGGACGAGATCAGCGCCATCTAAGGTGGCGCAGCTTGGCGGGAGAAAACGAGGCTTTAGAGCTAGGGAGGGAAACGACGCCGACAGGGAGACCAGAGGCATATATCTTGCGTTTGTTTCGGGGCAGCGTTTTGTGCGCTCAGCAAGCTTGTGGCTGCAATATCACTTTCTTACATCTACCAATGCCGCATTTCATTTTCTTATTACCCATCCAATGTTTTTTTTCTTTTCCTTTTGGCTAGAAAACCTCAAACCGATAAGACGAAACATCACTCGTCACGCTGGAGGTATTGTGCGAACGAGCGACGCTATCTGACCGGCATCTCGACTTTCAGATTTGTCTTCCTGCCTCGCTCTTCAAATGTATACGTTTTAAAATCGTAAATCTTATCGTCGTCGCATTTCATATCCATAAAACAGGAAAGCTTTCAGTGTTTTTTAAACCCATCTGTGTCCTAGCTGCTACCCCTTCCTTCTAGCAGACAGCTTTTGCTTTTGTTTTGATATCTGCCGCTCCATCTTGTTTTCGTAACGGAACTTTTTCTTTGTCGTCGTCTTCTTGGGCCACACCTTTTTCCGGTCCTTGCCGTCTTTTTGTCCGTCTGAGCCGCTCTTTTTGTCTTTCTTGGCGCCGTCCTCGTCGCCGTCTCCCTCCTCGTCGCTAGCACTGTCTTCGCTATCGCTTGTGCGCCCGGACAGCGCGTGCATGCCCTCCCGGTCAATATCGACCGCCTCGACGGTGACTGTGGTATATTTGTCCTCGTCAATGTACTCCTCCTCGTGGTCGACAAACTCAGGCGGTGGTGGCGCATCCGCGATGCCGCCCCATTCGTCGTCGCTGCCGTCTCCCTCGCCGCCTTCGCCCTCCTCGTCGGTGACCTCTTCGCCTCCCGCCAGTCGTGCGTTTCGCAGGGCTTCATTCACCTGTCTCACGTGCTCGGCGACATCTTGTTGTCGTTGTTCCCTCACCTATAGGAGAGAAACGAATATGTCAGTACACAACTTTGCTCGTCCCACGCAACCAAGAAGGTAGGCACCAGTCGGAAACAACCCACCTCTTTGCGAAGGGCAATCTTTTCTAGGCGAGCCTTCTCTATCGCGATCTCTTTTGCCTCCTTTTGGCGCTGCACCTTGCGCTTGTGGAAGCCCGTCAGGTAGTCGGAGCGCGCGCTGTCGTCAAAGTTGATCTCCTCGATGGCGAAGTCGGCCTTGCGCTTTTTCCTCGGCGGCGCCGTAAGGACGTTCTTTTTTGGGCGGGGGTGTGTGATAAACATTTTTCCGTTGTCTGTATCTCCTTTATTTTCCTACTTCAAGTTGACGTGAAGCGGTTGGCGGAGAACGTGGTCTGAATCGAAGGAGGTTCAAGGAAGTGAACTTTTCTCGTGTACTGTAGAGGAAAAAATATTATATCATTGGGTTATCGCAGATCCAATCAGGTTGGATGACGCGGTACTTAGTCAATGCGTCATATGTGGTGTGTGTAGAGGTACCTTACTAACAATTTGATAAAGGCCGTGTGACAGAACGTGTCTTAGTATCTGCGAACCGCAGGCACTGCTTGGCTGCAGCCAGCCGCTGGCGCGCTAGCCACTTTATTGCCTCGTCGCTTCAGAAAAGCTCCCCCAAAACGCATATCGCAGAGCACCCTGCTAGGCTGCCAGCTATTTTCCCTCAACGTCGACCCCGTCAACCACCATCAAGGGCTGCAGCCATTTCAATCCAGCAGCACACCAGAGACACGAAGCTCGAATCCCAATTCGACGCGCACACGAAAAGGGGCCATGCGTGCATCCATCCTCGCCGGCCTGCTGGCCGCGGGTTCCGCCCACGCCTTCTCCGACTCCTCCCCTTTCCTCCTCTTCTCCACGTCCGAGTAAGCTCGTCCCCCGATGGACTGATAGCGCTGATCAGCGCGCTTTCTTGGCTTCCCTTTTTATGATGCCCAGATCCTAACTGCCACCTATCTCCAGGCTCCCCAAGCTCCCCGCCGGCTCGTCTACCAGCCAGCTCCAGATCGGCGACTTCTTGCTTAAGACGGCCAAGTCCATCCTCGCCGTCTGTCCCACGACCAACTACCTTGTGGTCTCCCAGCCCAACGTGCACGCGACCGACCTGTACTCGCCGCCGGCCTGCGAGGCGCACCGGCTGCACCGCGCGTTGACGGACAGCAATGTGCGCGGCCGCTTCACCGTGTCCGAGGTGGTGTCCGGCAGCAGCAGCATCAGCAGAAACAACATGACGCTGGACGAGTTTTCCAGCCACATCAAGACCTCATGCGCCGCCAAGGGCGTCGATGCGGCCGTCAAGGAGCTGGCCCTGCCTGCGCTGCCTCGGGCGCAGAGCTGCAAGGACCGTGCGGAAGCGATGGGCGACAACGGTACGTTATGGTTTCGGACCCTGCCCTGTCGAGGATAGGAAGACACGAGAAAGAGAATCATGCTCTAACAATACCAAAACAACAGACTACGTCCTGGGTAACATCCTGGACGACGAGCTGCCGCAGGGCGACTACACCGTCGTGTACTTCTCGGGCGCCGACGCGGCTCACGGCAAGTACGAGGCCGCGTTCGACGACCCCGCGCAGGTCCCGATCAAGAAGCGGATTGCCGAGCACGTCCCTGTGCTCCGGCGGCAGGCTGCCCGCGCTGAACAAGACAACCGCCCGCTGTTCGAGAAGTACCAGTTCTTCACGCCCGGCGTCTTCATGAGCCTGATCGTCTTCTTCCTCCTCCTGAGCATCCTGTACGTCGGCCTGTCGGCGGTCGCCAGCCTGCAGGTGCCGTACGGCGCCTTTGACAAGGAGATGGGCCCGTCCGCGCAGAAGAAGCAGCAGTAGAGCAACGTGTGGGTTGCGGTCGGGGTAGTTGAGAGATTTTTTGGATCTTTGTTGAATCAGCCAAGGAAGAGAACACTAGAGACGGACAGCTGTATCATCATACATTGCCGACGGCTGGGTGGGAGTTCGGGTTACTTTTTATTTTTGTTGTTCTTTATATCACCACCAGTCATGCCTCCTGGGGTCGCTCTAGATGTAATCATTGCATATAGTTTCATTTTATTGTCGTTTTATTTATCTGCAAGGTTCCACGTAACAGACAGTAAATGTCTCACCATATTCATTATAATCTCACGTAGATATGGCCATGTCTTTGAGAGATGTCAAGTTTTGATATTGCTAACGTAAGGCCAGTCATGATATATTATCTAAAGAAAATGAAAGAAAAGAAAAGCAGTCAAGTCTAACGCAACTTTTGTACCCCAAACTCCAAAATCAAAACCATAGAAAACCACCAATCCGCCTCCTCTCCCGCCCTTCTCATACCAGGTGGCTCGGCAGCAGAAAGTTGGCGATCCCCTCCCGCACGCCGTACTCGTGCCCGCAGTTGCCACACACCAGCTTGCCCTCGATGATCTCCGTCTCCATCAGCACGTTGTGCAGCTCGTCCAGCAGCTTGTCGTCCGCCTCGAGCGCCTCCGCCGTCGGCGCCTCCTCCGGCAGTGGAGGGAAGCCGAGCTAGAAAAGTTAGCAGCCGGTAGATTAAAGACGAGCTTTTTTTCCCCCCCTGTATAAGGGGCAGTGCCGGCTGGGTTACCTCTACCAGGGTCGTCCGCAGGGCCGGCCAGTCGAGCCGCTGCACGATGTTGGTGAGAAAGGGCTTGTTCGGCTCCAGGTCGTCGTGCGCCAGCTCGGCGTCGCGGGGGTGCAGGGGGAACGACGCCGACGTCGACTTGCAGGCCTTGACGGCGCACGTCATGAAGTTGAGGCTGAGGACCTTCATCGTGGCAGCGTGTGTATTCGTGGAATTTTATAAGAAAAAAGAAAATTCACGAAGACTGTATTCGCCTAACAGCGACTTTTTCACACGCAGCTATCGCCGTGAGGAACAAAAAAGTTTACAAGCTATTTTATCGGATTTTCGCCCGCCAAATTCGATATCACGTGACGGTGCTCTGTCGCAGGATGGCAGGCGCTATTGAAAGAGCAGTGAAGACAAATGGTGAACACGAAATGTTTCCTGTTGATTTATTTTATTTTTAGATAAAGAAAAAAAATCTCTTCCAAAAATCATAGACTCTTCATTCTTCATGACAGCACCTTCTCGTAGCCAACATCCTCCTTTTTCGCGTTTCTCCGTCTCGACACCTTCACCCACACGGCAATGGCGGCCAGAATCACACCAAAAAGAAGTCCCTTCTGCAGAACCGACCACTCCGCCGAGTTGTCGGCAGCGGCGAACGGGTTGCCCTGCTTGGTAGGGGTCGTGGTCGCGGACGAATCGCCGGGAACGGCAGCCGGGGGGTCCTCCTTCTCGTGCTCCACGCCGTCGGCCCATTCAGCAGAGCCATATTCAGCAGCAGCTAGAGAAGAGGGAACAAGAAAAAAAAGGAGAGGCAGACGATCAGCGAACTGTGGCTATTGCGGTTGCGAGGACGAGGGAAAGAGGGAAAGAGGGAAATGAGAGCAAAGAACATAAAAAAATAAGCACATGGGAAGGGTTTTGTTCAAGATTGTTGGGCTGTCTGGTTTTTTTTCGGTCTCCTTCTGTGTGCTTTTTCTTCTTCTTTGGGATATGTACTTTTTTTCTTCTATTGTCCTGCTTTACAGTTCCACGTGAATACCTTCTGGGGGCACGGGGAGCTCGCCGCTCTCGGTGATCTTGACAGCCTCGACGGGTCTGTCCTGGGCGCCCTTCTTGACGTCCTGGATCTTGTCGACGATGTCGTAGCCCTCGAGGACCTCGCCGAAGACGACGTGGCGGCCGTTGAGCCAACTGTTGGGCTGGTTAGTCCCATTGTCCGAGCTGTCTTCTCTCTTTCGAGCTGCTCCTCTCTACTTACGAGGTAATGGCAGTGGTGATGAAGAACTGCGAGCCGTTGGTGTCCTTGCCGGCGTTGGCCATCGAGAGAATGCCCTTCTTGGTGTGCTTGAGCTTGAAGTTCTCGTCCTTGAACTTGTCGCCGTAGACTGCGCGCGAGTTAGATAAACAGGGCAATAGAAAAATCGAGAATCGCACGACAAGAGTGCAAAACCAAACTTACTCGACTTGCCGCCGGTGCCGTCACCCTTGGTGAAGTCGCCGCCCTGGATCATGAAGTCCTTGATGACGCGGTGGAAGGAGGAGCCGGCGTAGCCAAAGCCCTTCTCGCCGGTGGCCAGGGCGCGGAAGTTCTCGACGGTCTCGGGCACGGTCTTGCCGTAGAGGCCCATGACGATGCGGCCGAGAGGCTGGTCGCCGTGGGAGACGTCGAAGTAGACCTTGTGGGTGATCTTGGGGCCCTTGGTCGCCTCGGCCTTCTGGACGAACAGGACGAGGCCCAGGCCCAGGATCAGGGCGACGGAGGCGAGGAGCCGCCGGGGGTTGAACATGGTTGCGGCGAAGGCGATGGAGACGGTAGAAACAAGAATAAACGAAGTGGGAATCGGTTTGAGCTCCAACATTGATGGAAAAGACGGGGTGAAGAGACAAAGAGAGAAGAGGAAGTCGGAAGAAGAGACGGAAGAGAAGCAGAAGAGGAAGCAAATAGGGAGGGGTCTGAAGAGCCAGGTCAGCCTCTTTTAGAAGCTACGTTTCAAAGCCATGGAACGTGCTCTCCTGCCCTTGCTGCCGTCACCCCAGCACCCGCGCACGCCTGCACAGCCAACCACCGGGGTGGGCGCTTCCCCTGGACTTGCGTATTCCGCTAGTGCTCTGTTTGCCTAATCAGGTCTAGCGCATTCTTGCACTTTCTCAGAAACTGCAATGCCGCCTTCAGGCCAGGAAAGGCTCGACGCAGCGGCAGCGTTCGGATGGACTTTGCTGCTGCTGAATGAGCCGCTTTCTCGAGCAGAAGACGAGAAAGGACAGATTCTGGATTAATCCATACTCCCGGCATATAGTACATATTCTACACTCGTACAAATGCAAGCACTTGTCGATCACCAACAGACCACCTAAATCAACTGTGCGATAAAGGTGTAGGATTGCACTTCCAAAGCATTCAAGACGAAAGGTTGTATATCAAGAAAAGAATCACGGGAGGAGCTTCCCTAGAGAGGCTGTCAGTTGTCTGGCAAACCAGGTGTCATACTCGTACAGCGACTCTTAAGGACAAGACAGGAAAGGGCTAAGTCAAAGATAATAAAGGAGAAGCTACCATTTCTGCAATTGTACTCCGTACACGCTGAGACTATCTTCACTACTCCGTAGGGTCACATCTGAGGGACGTGTTGAAGAGCTGCTACTGTCCTGCGCTGGCCACCACTGGCGGCTTACAACGCCCGCTGTGATAGCGTCTCCTCTCCGTGTTCGCAGCCAGCAGATAGCCATCGCACGTCCGCTTACGAGAGGCGGTACCCGGAGCAAACAGGGAACCTGTCTGCCAATATGAGAAGATGCAGCAGGAAAGGCACCCAGTTGTAAACGCAAAGGTAAGATAAGCAACAGTTGGGAAGCCCGCCCAAAGCTTCCAGAAGAGCGCTCAAGAAACCGGGGCGGCACTGGTGACATGCGAGCAGGATGGCGTAACGTGATGTCGCGACAGCGATCTTGATTAGCAATTGCACAAGTACGAGCCGAGCAGAAAGTCGGACGACTCGGGATGCATCTTCTGCTGTTTGTTTCCGTGGTCACCCTAATATCCTGAGGAGGACAGATGCATCTTCCAGCAAGATTCCAATCGCGTTCGTAAATCAGATAGAATTTGCCTTCAATCTGTGCTTTGATATGATGTACAGGAAGAGTGGGATGTGTGCGTCCGTCGTAGAAACAATTCAAGTTTCGAAAGAGATAACGAAGCCAGACAATAGGTGCGAACCATAGCATAAAAGAATGGGAAAAGGCCAGGAAATGTAGCGAGAAAAGACGATGACCCCTCCTTTTCTGTCGCTGAGTAGAAACCAATTTTCATTGAGAGGCCCAAAGCCGCCAAAGTCATCGAACGGCAGCCAAAAAAAAACCAAATCAACGCCTGTGAACAGAAAAAGAAAATCGCAAGATGAGAATGTAGTAGAAGCGCAATGTATAGTCATGCGAACGACCATCCCCTCCAAAGTAAACGCCTCTTTGAGTTCCCGTCTCTTTCCGCATCTCCTTGTGTTCTGGGTTTCCGAGCGTTATAGAGAGTGGACGTTACAGGGCGCAGCGATTCAGTGAATCAGTCCCCTCCACCAAAAATCGCCCTAAAACTTTTGTGTGGCCCCCGTGTCTACTCCGTGCAAAATCCCACAGCAGCAGCACGAATTCGGGTTTTCTGGATCGGATTTTTCATGCTTTTTTTCGTTTTGGTATTTATTTATTCTTCGCGTCGTCCGCCTCGTCGCTCTAAACCGCGGCGGCCGCCTGGGCCTGCGGCGGCGGGACCTGGGACAGCGTCTTGCCGGTGCCGCTCAGGCTCGTCTCGGGCCGCTTGCTCCGGTAGTCGGCGACGGCGGCCTTGATGGCGTCCTCGGCCAGCATAGAGCAGTGCACTAGAAACGGGGCGGTGTTAGCAAAAGCATGCTCATGGCGAGGGAAGAAGACAGTCAAAATCGCTGCGCAGAGGCCGGAGAAGAAGAAAAAAACGTACTCTTTACAGGGGGTAGGCACAGCTCGTCAGCAATATCGTGGTTCGTGATGGCGACGGCATCGTCCACTAGGAGTTTGTTAGTGATCAGAAGAGAGGAAAGGTCCAATATCAGGTTTTGGGAGTGTGGGGCATCGTGGTCGTACATGTCTTGCCGTGCACCAGCGTGGTCAGGTAGCTCGAGCTGGCAATGGCAGAGCCGCAGCCGAACGTCTTGAACTTGGCCTCGACGATCTTGTTGGTGATGGGGTCGACGCGGATGTCCAGCTTCATGACGTCGCCGCAGGCGGGCGCGCCCACGAGGCCGGAGCCGACGGAGGGGTCTTTGCGGTCGAGGGAGCCGACGTTGCGCGGGCGCGTGTAGTGGTCGATCAGTAAAGTGGGAGTTAGCAGAGAGAAAGACCAGGAGAATGCAAAGCGAAGCAATTTGGGCGGTTTTCGGGCCAAAATGGTGCCGATATCAAGAAGCGCATCGGCTGGCCGTTGGGTGGGAGGCGGGATTTGCTAGAGGCGAGACGTGAGGAACTTATCTTTCTCGTGGTAGAACCGGCGCGCACTCGGAACAGTGACGGCAGCGGCGGCCATCGACGGCCTTGCAGCGCGCAGGGCCGTTCTGGTCGAGACAGCAGCGGTAGCCGAGGTGGCCGCGGCGAGCGAGCGGGTGAGGGTGCGTGCGGCGAACATCGTGTCGAGGGTTTTTGCGAAAACGTGGGATTTGGGGGTCGTCGTGTTGTCGTGTTGTCGTGTCGTGGGGATCGAGGACGGTTGCGACGTTGGTTTCGGTTTGAGAGAAACAGAAATGCAGCAGTAAGAGAGCAAGGGCGAGACGGATCAGATAAAGAGGAGGGAGTTCGGGGCGGATGGATTACAAAAATGACGGAGGAGGGAGGCGACAAAGAAAAGTGTGTGAGCGACCAGAGGTGAAATGCAGGCGGATTGGAAATGGGTGCAGCGCAGAACGGAGCAAACCCCGGTTTTTTCTGGGTATTATCTTGCTCTAGCGCTTTTTCCTTGCTCTAGACGAATGGGAAAGGAGGAGAAAGCGAGACGATAGCCAGAGGGTGGGAAAGGATAAGTGACAAAAAATAGCTCGGTGCGGCGATAAAACAAGAAAAAATGCGCACAGTTCGGTGACGTTGTAACCCTGTAGCGTGCAAAACACAGTGGGCGAGCAGCGCAAAAGTGCACAGCTCGGATATAATTGGAGCTTACCCCGATCTTCGGAACCGCGGAGTTTACGCTGGGGTGGGCAAATGGCAGCGAGGAGGGCCGTAATTTCCCACGCGCGGAAATGCAGAATCCCATCAGAGAAGTGCTGCGTACTTGCCACCGTGCGGGGCGGTATGAGGTCTACCACCGTATCTTATCAATCAGGCACACACAGCACTTGTCTCTCTCTTTGCCCTCCTCCTCTGCGCTCCTTCTCTGTGCTCCTTCTCTGCTACTTCGGCTGGGCCTTCCCTCCTTCCAGACTCCGTATTTTGCAGTCCGCGCTGCTGCGAGGTTATTGTACTTTTGCTATGCCGGCCGTTTTATTGGCTGTTGGATCTCTTGGATCGCTCTTTCTCGATTTCCAACTCTTGGCAGCTGCTGCGAAACACCAGCTTTTCTGCAACGAATAGCCTCCTCCCAGTTATCACGAAGCTTATTCCATAACATAAACCCTCCTTCGACTCTCGGAGACACTACTCGTACATGCAAAAATACGCAAAGTGAAGCACGAGATATGTCTCGCTGCGAATTCGCAAAGGTCTCTTGCACCTCTTCGGTGGGCCGCAGTGTAACGCCGAGTTCGCCGACATGTTCCGCGCGCGATCCACACCCTTTTGCTCCTTCCTTCTGCATTTCCTAAAGCTACCCATCTTGCTGACTTTTTGTATGGGACCGATCCTGGTCACGGGAAACGCTGTCCCCGCCCAGGTGCAGGCGCCAACGCATATTGACTGTTTTCCCAATCTGGCAAAGTAGCGTTTCTATGTTGCACTTTGCGTGTAAGTGGCAGATGCTGCAAGACGGTGACGAGATATTAGTCGGGCATTCTATTCAGACATCTCTGCCTCTGTGCCTCACTTCGTTCTTTTGCGTTTTGCTCCTTTTGCTTTTTTTCATTTCTACTGATCAAACGATGTTAATACGAATGCATCACCATTGACGGTGCTTCTTTTGCTTGTCATTGTGCTCCGTGACAAAGGAGCTATTTTTGTACGCCTTTTGTTGGTCCGGCTTCTATACATAGCCTTCTTTATACAGCAGTTTGTTGTCAGTTGAAAGAAGCTTCACTTCTAAAAATACTTCAATGTAGAAAGAACAAAGATAATAATAAAAAAAGGAATCTGTATTTAAAAGAACGAATACCCTTCGATTTTCTTCGTGTTTTTCCTCCTTTCGTGAATATCTATTTCTCCTCAATTATCATTCTACTCATATCAGCGTTACTCTACCGCCAACTTACCAGTTCGCTTCCCGATGATCTTTAACATCTATTTTATCTTCAAATTCCTTTTCTACCGATAATGGCTACGTCGACTCCCGTGTCCCGCTCCGGCTGCCAGAAGAACCACCCGACCTGCGTCTACGCGACCCTTGGCACGCTGCTCGGCCTGTTCGTGCTCATCGTCATGGCCGCCCTCATTGTCATCTGCTGCAAGAGCACGCGCCGCAAGGTGAAGGGCCTCTTTTCTCGGTCGCCCAAGAAGGACGAAGAAAAGCAGCTGGAGCAGCGGCAGGCCGACAGGCTGTGGTTCAACGGCCAGCAGCCATACAATGGCCAGCCTTACAACGGCCAGCCAACCTGGGGTCCGCAAGACGGGCAGCAATACGAGAGCCAGCCGCCACCCAGCCAGCACAACCGCGTGTTGGACCTTCCGGCGGAGGACCTGGGCGAGAAGCGGCCACGCTTCGGCAACATAGCAGCCAACCTAGCATCTGTGTAGGTGGTGAAAAGCTTCTGGTTGGGATCTGAACCAATTCTGAAGACCCTCGCAGACTGACACAGATGGCCGCAGACGGTTTCGCAATTTATTCTATTTTTAAGGGATTTATTTTTTGTTGTCAATTTTTATTTTTATTTTTGATCGAGGTCCGTGAGAACGGGAGTGGCTGTCGCCAAATTCATAGGCAAGGGCGGCCAGAGTGGCGGGCCAACAGCAAGGGAAGCTTCTGTCGGCAATGTTTGCGTCATGATCTTCACCTTCCCCCCTCGCGGTCGTACTGTATAACACCAAAAGAAAACGGCTCGTCTGTCATGTGCAAATTCCATTCTCCCTGTGGTCGCCAGACAGAGTTTTTCTCCCATTCTCTTCAATAGATATCATCTTCAGTCGACACTATTCAATCTGTCAAACTCCAAGCTAGCTTTTCTTTTCGTTTCAGACCCAACACGTTTCTACAGCTTTGCCCTTCACGAGTCTTGTCCTGCATCGCACTCAAACGTCCCACGATCGCCTCAGCAACCAACTGCCAGTTTACTCTGAAACTAGACCCCGATAGACCATCATGAAGGAGGACTTGCCGAATTTCTTCGAAATATTCGGAACCCTTGTGATCTACATGTTATACCTCGCCGGTATCATCGCCATCTTCGTCGCCGTCGGCATCGCCGGCTACTTGGCCTGGAAGGCCGCCGGCGCCGCTATCAAAGCCTACCGGGCCCGCCGCGAGAGGGTCGCCTCGGCCGATATTGAACGAGGGCAGGTCGATCCATACGACGAGTGGTGGTCGAAGTGCCGGGCGAGAATCGACGAGGTTCTTGGTCGTAGCGGCGGCGATGGCAACACACGCCACAACAAAGCTTCCACCGCAAGCGAGGCGTTCGACATGACCCGTATGGGCGAGAACCGCAGCCCGGGGCCCGGAAACTGCAGCAGCCATGTGCCCCACGCCTGCGGCCCCGAAGAAAACGGGAACGGCCACGGCGAAAGATCCAGCGAGACGGCCAGGAGGGCGGAGGGGGGGCTGAAAAGAAAGTCGACATCGGACACGGCCCGCACACCTCCGCCTCCGTACGGAGAAGGCCAGAACGACAACGGATGGGAGACAGACTCGGGCTCGGTCGTTTCTCTCCACCGCAGCGTGGACTAGTATGGGGAAACAGAATTGTGAAGAGTACGGAGTTTTAGCAAATGCAATCAATACGGTTCATCGTTGTTCCGGTATCGTTGCTTCATAATGAAATTGAACTATTCTACCTGATGCGCCTTATCTATGTGACTGTGAAGACGAAGATAATAGCACAAAAGGGAACGTGATCTTGCTTCCATCCCGCACCCGCTGTCGCCGCGGTCAACCTCCTGCAATGCGTGCTTCCTGCTTGGAGAATCCAAAGGTGACACCCAACGCCCAATTACTTAGTCTAGATTGCAAGCGTAATGGACAAAAGAAAAGCGTAAGGAAAAAAGTAAAGAGAAAAAAGAAAGCGAGGCACCAGAATAAAGAGATAAAGTCTTGGTCAACGCCGCACACGCCACTCTGCAAATCGCGAGAAGAAGAAAATATGTACAAAAGAAGGACGACCGAAAGCTGCTACCGACACAAAAGCAACAAGGCAAAGAAATCGAAAAAGAACAAGATGGGTATCAAACGAGTGACTCTTGCCGCTCCTCAAGGCGCATCGCCAACCTATCTGACATTGCTTGGGGATAGGAGCTGTCGCTTGAGGTTTGGCGAAAATGACGCAGCAGATCGAGACATGGGCCAGTTTAGGTCGCTTGTCTCGGGTCTCCGCCACGGATTGAGCCTTGTTGATGTCGTAGAGCCTCTGACGACTGTCTCCGTTTTGTTTCAAGAGTTGCTCTCTCCCCAGATCGGGGCACCGAGAGGCTTGCTGATACCGATGCCTACACCGACGGCAACCCCGACAACAAGAAGGACGATCAAGATCCGCACAATCAGTCTGTTCCGTTTGCTGAGGCGAGATAGACAGGTGCACGACCTCTTCATCTTCCGCTCCTTTGCCTTCTTCTTCCAGTGGCTCTGGCCGGGCCAGACTTGCGAGTCGCCGAGGCCCCGACATGCCATCGATTTCCGGCCGGTGTTGTTTCCTTCGGTGGTGGTGTGCGTGATCATGGCCTCGATGTCCGTGTCAAATGGGTTGTGGTGTGCCGAGCCGGGGGATGATATGTCCGAAGGACGCGGCTGGCCGACTGCGCTAACCGTACTAACAAGGCCCGGCTTCTCGTTGCTGCTGGTGCTAGCTACCATTGTGGCGGAAGCCATCGAGTCTTGCGAGGGTTTTCCCGTGAGATGGCGCGCTGTCTCTATTGTCTGGGGCCGCTTCTCGTTGACCTGTGTCTCTTGGTCATTCAAGACCTGCGCACCTGGCGCCTCAAAGGGCGAATTGTTTGTCGTGACCATCTTCCTTCTCTTGTGTTTTGCGAGTGGGTGGTAAGCTGGTGTTTGGCAAGAGAACCCTGCTCTGCCTAGGCACGTAGGACGAAGAGGGGAAGACAAATTGATTAGAAAAAGATATCTTTTCGAAGAAGGACCTGTCGTAATTTGAATGTTAGCGCCTACTCGTAAAAAGATAGCACAACCTGAGAGATCAAGCTGAGGCATCGTCTAATTTTGCAATGCGTAGATCTCTCCGGATACTTATATCGAGACCGAGAGAGAAAAGACCACAGGATACATCGAGCAGTTCAAGATAAGATGATTACATACCGGAGGTGTTGATACGGTCGCAACGACTCAAGTCAGGTGGCACCGGCCAACAAGAAGATAAAAGAAAATAGAAACCAGAAGGCGAGAAAGGGAGGTCGAGAAGAAGGTATGATGCTTCTGGAGATGTTGGTAGGTTGTTGTTCGAGGTGGCCGTGGAAGATATGTAGAAATAAAGATACTCCCGGTACAGGCAAGGGGGAAATGAAGTAAGAAGAAAGAGCAAGAACGAAACCAGAGATAATAATAGAGGAGAAGAGAAAAGAAGTAGGTGAAAACAAGAAACGAAGTCACGGTGCAGTTAATCTATTTTCAGTCGTCGTTGCTTCGTCACTCGGAGGTCCTGTGCAGGAAACAGGTCTCAGTTCTCAGCCAGGTGCGAGAAGTAACGGAGGACGAGGGCCGGGACGAGATCAGGGTAGACGATGGGGAGATTGTGAGAAGGAAGGCGACGAGAGAGCGAAAACAGGCGACGAGAAAGAATACTTTTTCCTGCCTCCGAAAAAGAGAATGAAAAGAGGGGGGAGCAGGAAAGGGCCCGAAAGAGGAGAAACGAGGGCGCATAAAAGAGCGAGAAGAGAGAGGACCAAAAAAGGAAAGAAGCCCTTAATCAGGACACTGAAAGGGTATCTAGGACGGCCGGAGGGCAGGTGCGGGAAATGAGCTAGTCCACAACGATGGACAGGAGCGAGGGGAGGCACAGACGATAACATGGCAGAGCATCGATTTCAGGGAAGGCACGAAACAAGATACACTATTGGACGGGTACACACCTCGTCTAATCGTTTGCAGAAGGTACCCTGGCCAGGGCAGCATGGCAGGTATCGTATGCGCGTATTGTCCAAGCGGTTGCATCTACGTATTTGAATATTGGCAAAGGTGCTTCTACTCGTACGGAGTGCGGTGTTATTGGGGGTGACGCGCCAGCGCGACATACGAGCAGCGTTTCTACCCCTACTCGGGCGGCGGAAACAGGGAAGAGCAGCAGGGAACAAATTCAAGGAGCGGGCTAGACCACTGTGTCGCTCAGTATGGTCCGGATGGCACCTTCTGCACGAAACGCCAAAACCAAGCAGCGACGATGGCGAGCATTCATGTGGTCTGTCGCCTCTTGTTTTGCAGGGGCTGGCAGGACAGGCACAAGGTGCTGCATGGGAGAAAAGGAGGAAGGCACGGATTGGCAGAGGTTGGGGGGGAGTTTCCATATTGGGGTCGGCTGGGCCTGGCCACGGCCATGCCAGCCAGGCTATGGGCGACTAGCCTGTGATTGGCTCTCGCGACAGGGGTGGTCCTCATCTGGGTGGCGGTCGCACCTTCCTCGCTAGCGCAGCCGCTGGCTCAATGGACCTTCCGAATGCATCTGCTAACGCGACAAAGTTTAGTGTGGGTTGGTGTGGGCTGGTGTGGGCAGAGGGCCAAGAGATCCTCGCTCCATTCCGTTGGGAAGTGCAGCCGGACCTTGCAGGCAGGCCACGCCTCTCGCGGGGGAAGGTGGGCAAGACCAGGACACCCTTCCGCTTTGACGGTCGATTCTTTCCCTTTTCGAGTGTCTCTGACTTTCCTGCTTTCTTCTCCTCGATGTTCATGCGTATACATAGTATGTACATCGTACTCTCCTGCCATATCCTCCGAGGCCTTCTTCGCAGCCGCATAGTGGCCCAGATTACGTTGTGGCAAATGCAAGGAAGGACCGAGAGAGAAGACTGCAAAGGGAAAAAGGGGGTAAAGTGCGCCAGGCGAGCTGCTAGTGGCCAAGATGTTCCCCGCACCCTGCTAGGCCGCCTGCGTCTTAATCTCCTCCATATTAATTGTTGAATTTCGCTTTGGTTTCGAGAAGAGTTCGCCCAGAGCAAAAGGAGCATAGTCATCGTCATGGAAGGGGAAAAAGGCAATCTGGGCAATCAAAAAAATCGCCGGCGGAGGCATCCCAGCCTCAGGGTGTTTCCGTACTTGTACATTACGGAGTACACTTGCTTCTTTCTTTCCCTTAGTGATGAGCAACAAAAAAATGGAGACCGGCATTCCACGACGGAAGCAAAACAGGCAATCGCAACCCAACCACTCGATCGGCGGCCCTTCCTTGGCCCATCACCGGGCAGGTGGTCTCAGTTGCGGCGGCCGGCTGTGGCTAGTCATCAGGTTCCGTTCAGCTGCGCATTGGGGTCTCCTGGGCTCTGCAGAGCATCGCACCGACCCACGTCCGACCACCTTTCTTTCTGGTCTAGTAGTTGGCTGCTGTGTCTCGGTTGGGCAAGTGCGCTGGCCAGAGATGCGCTCCTTATCTCTTGTGCCTCTCCCTCCCATTCACTCGCACACATGCATATGAGCATGCGCATAGAATATTCCGTAGACGAGTGATTATTCCATTCCGGTGCACGAGAAACACATCTCGCATGCGGCGGTCCAGCAGCGCCTTCATCCTGCATGGGAAGTCCCGTCCGTCTGGTCCCACCCACCAAGACCTTCCGCCCCTACACTACGGTATACATCCTGCTTTGCTTTTGCACTTGCCTGTGCTATTTCAGCGACGGCGGTATTATGCTCTGCTGCAGAGCAGCGGCGGAGCGGTTTGTGCGAAAGGAGGCGCGAGGCTTTGACCTCCTGCTGTGTGACCGTGACCGCGGCCGTGGCCGTGGCCGTCCAATATTGTGCGTTTTCTTCCTGGCGCGGCCTCTCTTTTTTTCGTCTGGCAATTTTCAAAATCAGCTCCGTGTAGGGTATTTTTATTTTACTTTCTAGCCTCAGCCACCTTCTTTCTCTTATTTTTTTTTTCTTTGAAAAAAAAAATACATAGAATGGCCTCTCCTTTTCTCTTTCAGCCGCTACACGACACGCACATACTATAAGATCGGCCGCTATCAATTTACCTGAGCTGCATTGCCTTTCCCGCCTGAGGCTTTACACCGCGGGTAAATGGCAGGCCCTACGGCCACTCTAAGCATGACGCATTAACGCCAGCTGAGATCCCATCACCGCGCCTCCTCTGCGGCTCCGTAGATTTCTCGAGACGGGGCCGGCATTGATGTCATGGGCAGACGTGCGAAAAGGCACGACCAGGAATAGGCATCAGCGGATGCGCAGTATTGCAAATTCACAACATATCCTAGTGAAAATCGCAAGACGATCGTGGTACAAAGTAGAAAGAAAAGGCCAAGTTAGACACCTAGGAAAGATGCGTTTCTTGCATTTGTGGCGTTGCGAATTACCGGCAGCTACTCCCGTAGTCTGTGTATTACAAGTATTCCGTGTTCTCCCTTCTCTTGGTCAGACACATTGTGCAAGCCCATACAGGCATACGATCATATCCGGACTGCACTTTATGTTGTGCTTCTGTATTGCATACTATCTAGGGTGGTTTGCCGGCGTTAGTCTGCTTCGTGCTTCGTTCTCCTTTCTGTTCGATCCACTTCATGTAGCCTAGTACTTTGGAGGGTAAATACTGAATTGCTTCGTTTTCCACGGCATATGCTTTAAGCATTCCAAAGAAACAGAAACCGCAAAATTCCGGTGTCTGTAAGCCAGTATAGCAGCCTTGCTGGCCCTGTCTGCAAACATTGCATCGCCATCTTGAAACGGCTTTGGTGGTAGAACTATTTTGCTGTACTGTCTCTATCATATCCCTTCATCTTATGGATTTACTAGAAGCCCTTGACTAAAGAACTAAGCTTTAAATATTCAAACCATGCGCAACCCGAGGACTGTATCTATAGAAACTGAAATGAGCTTTGACGATCGCCCTCAATGAAAGTCCTCGTCTGTGATTGGCTGAGTATGGATCTGCACCACGTTAGCGGGAGCACTGCTGTGGTCCCACTGTCCCAGCCCCGCCAACGCCAAAACGATCCCTCTATTTACGTCCATCCAAAAAGCTTAGTTAGCACTCGCGTCGATACAACGACAGCCTTCTCTCTTGTTGCTTCACACGTCGCGCGCTGCTTCGACAACCATGGTGAGTAGAGTCTGTGGCATCTTGGTGACGCACAGCTCGCCCTGTCGAGCGCAGATGCTGACATTCGCTCCCCAGAACAAGGACGGCTGCTACACCGCGGTGCACATGCACCACCCGCGCAACGCCGACCTCTTCGAAGACGTCTGCAAGGACCGCCTGCCCAACGACGACATCTTTGTGCCGCCGCAGCACCAGCCGATCAACCCCGAAGACGAGGACGATGTCGTGCCCGACCAGCACGCCGCGTTTGGAATCCAGAGGGCCACGCAGTCGGTGCGCGAGCCCGCGTGGAAGGACCTGGGGCTGTCGCAGCTGATGCGCCGGGGCCCGCGGAGGGGAGCAGCAGGAGGTGGTGGTGGCGGTGCCGGGGCCGGAGTTGGTGGCGGCATGGGCGGTGCGACCAGCACGACCGGTGGGGGAAACGATACCGCCAACTCGTACGCCTACTATGCCTACTACTACGGCTACAACGCGAACGGGATCGCCGGCAGCCTCGGCGGTGCCAGCAGTCCGGGCGGCAGTGCTAGCGGCGCGGGACGCGGGCAGGCTGGGACCGGGAGGGCCTACAAAGGCCTGCCTCGGTGAGAGGACGACTCATGGGCTAGGGAACTACTGTCTGAGCGAGAGGGTATTACTGCATGACCTATGCGGGACGGAGTGATCTTGGCACGGAATGGGCGGGACAGACGACAAAGCGGCATTGATACCACGAGGTTAGGTTAGGCACGGCGTTTACGGACTAGAACTAGGTTGATATTCATCGGATTGAACGGGCAAATGGCATTCCTCCCCCTTTCTGTTTTGCGTTGGCTTCTCCAGCGCTCCATCTCTCACTACTTCCCATACCATCCCGACTCTTAAAACAGAGACAATGAATGCAAGCAAAACACAATAATTCCCAGATGAGGAAGACAGCAAAACGCCGAGATATATACACCTAAGTTAAAAACAAAATAAACATTCATAAAAAAGACAATGGTGGCCCACGTAAGAACTCCGAGCATAGCGTCTTTCCTGCCGGGATGGCATCCTTTTTGTATGCCCCCCGCGGGCACTCCCAAGAAAAGCTCTGATCTTTCCCTCCCTTCTCCACGTTCGTCCGGTATGTGTATGTAGTCCCAACCCCCCTGCTCAGCCCTTCCCGAGGTAGGACTCGCGCTCGAGCACGGCGGGCTCGAACTTGACCAGGAACACCGTCTTGCCCGGCCACATCTCGCCCTCCTCGGCGCGGCCCACGGTGTGCGCCGTGACGCGCGCGGGGAACCCGGCGCCGTCGCACACGCCCTCGACGATGCCGGCGACGTAGGCGGCGCAGTTGAGCTGGCTCATCTCGCGCGGCACGCTGATGTACTGGTTGACGAGCGGCTCGTTGTCGATGATCATGTACTCGTCCGGCGTGGCCGGGTTGCTGCTCTTCTCGAGGCCGTTGGCCTGGCGGCCGAACAGATGGGTCCAGACGTTGATCTTGACAAAGTGCAGGAGGGCGATGATCGTGAGGGGCCGGGTCTGGCTGCGTGGCGGCTCGCGGTACAGCAGCAGGTCGAGCAGCTTCATGCCGATGGGGTGGCCCTGGACGTTGAGGCTGGGGGGAGTCAGTGACGTAAAAGGAGAAGGGGGAGAGGTAGTAGAAAGAGGAGAGGTATGAGGCAAGACAGGAACCCACCGCTTCTCCAGGTCTTGGATGCCCGTCACCCGCCGCTGGGCGTAGCCCACCATCTCCGAGAAGAGGTAGGCGAAGCTGGACTGGCTGAGCTCGGCGGTGCGCGCGCGGTTCAGCGGCCGGTGGTAGATGGTCTTGCCGCTGGCCGGGTAGCGCAGGCCGCTCTGGCCTGCGCTCTGGCTCGGCGGGTGCGGTTGTTGCTGCTGCTGCGGTGGTGCCAGGTCTCGTATCGGCGCCGGGCCTTTGCCAACGCCGCCCATGGCCGACGACGCGAGGCTGGCCATGGTTTAGGAGGAGGGGGGGGAAGGACGAGAAGAGGTAGACAGGCCTCGGCAGAGGGTCGGGATGTGTTCTCGTCGTGTGTCGTGGTGGGAGGGAGAGGGGTCGCCTTGAATGTCGAATTGAAAGTGCGGCGAAGTTGGACGTCGGAGGTCGGCCAATTGTTTGCTGGCAACTGAACCGCATTTTGGGGCGCGGAAGTGGGGCTCCTAAAGCCGCGCTGGGTCTTACCGTTGCGGTGATGTGTGGCTCACACGCCCGCCAACACCCGCCGGATCATCTGGCTGTCCGCCGGCGCACGAGAGGCCAGCAAATGTGTTGAGTGAAGATTAAATTGAACTCTCAAAACTCGCATGCACTCGTAGGAAGCTTAGTTCCTTCTTCTCTTTCTCCCTGCTCATTTGGCGTTGCTGTAGGTCTTCACTGGCCCAACTGGGCCTGGGGTCGGTACAATGCAACTACACAATTGCTGCCTCCTTTCTTCTCCTCCTGCTTGCCCATTGACTTGACACTCTGCGAGGCCTCGTCTTTATTTGACATGGCGCCATCTGACGTCAGACCTCGTATGATGTTGTTTCTCTTGTCGTTTACTTTGTTGCTTTTGATATCTCTTTTCGTATTTTCACCTTCTCATCAACAGCGCTTCTCTTCTCGTCACCTCTCTAAATTCGCTTTTCTCTCATCCACAATCCAAAGATTGTTTTTCATTGAAATATTCTTCATGTTTTTCTCCATTTCTTGTGCATCTTGAATATTCTTTGGTTTCTACCATCTCTACTTTCTATTCTGTCGAGCCTACGATCCCTATCACTCTGCAATCTCCACCACATTGCGTTACTCGCCAAACCCTCAACCAGCCAAAGAGGAAGACAGAATGATGTCAAAGACATTCAACAGACAACTGGGTCTGTTGTGCGGGAGAACGTCCACAATGATGTCAAAGACATTGAAAACGGATTTACGCATGAAAGCGCCTGAATCGAATGCGAATCGCTCTATTTTATACGACTTCACAAACATGAGCAGCAATGGGACGCGGGTACAATTGTTGGAATCGTCGGCCTGTTTGTAGGCCTCCCAGCATTCCTGGTTGTTTATGACCGAGTTCAAGCGTGGAATCTGACTCAAGACGAAGTGAACAGTGCCATCATCGATATGAAAAACACGCTACGAAGAATGGAGAAGTTCATGAGGGACCAGGCTGCTGATACGACAACCAACCAGGCTGCTACTATCACAGCCAACCAGTCTACCGCTACAACCGGAACCGGGACTTCCACCAGGGGAAGAGGAAGCGGTAGTAACGCAGGCAAGCCTGCGTGGAGACCATGAGTGAACAAAACAGTAAGTTAAACACGCATAGAATCAGTTTCTCTCGCTAGGTGCGGACACCATTCTGGAGAAACAAGGCTGACGTTTGTTTTTGAAACGCAGGAAACCTAGCTCGATGAGGATTTTGTCAAGTTCCTCGAAGAATCTGTCCACAACGTGTACCGCAAGCCTAATGAGGTTGGGGTCCAAGTCGAGATCTCCATTTTTGTCGCATTCACCAACAAGGTGGTACGTTTCGAAGCAATTGCATCGTTATGCCACTTGCGAATATCCCAAATCGGCGTTCGGGTGTCATCCTTGGGCAAGCGGGTTTGATCAATTGCGTACAATGTGGGTTGGTCCCACGGCGAGTGCTTGAGGAGCAGGGTGTTGTCCTTGTGTCGCTGGTGCGTCGTGGCCGTGTGAATGCGGCGTCTTTTTGCGTGTTCCCCCCCTTCCGACTGCCAACGTCGACTGCGCTGCCTCGATCTACCTGCAGGAGGGGCACTTCTCGTCATTCTCGTCCCAAGGGAAGTAGATTCTCTTTGGCGAAGGACAGATACGGATGCGGCGCGCCCTGGCACTCGCGCACTTTAGGACAGAGGCGACAGTGTGCACAGTATGGCTGCACTTGGTGTACTTGGTCTGATTTACAAGTACGTCACACATTATTGCTTCTGGTGAGGGGATGTTGCAAGGAAGAAGGTTGAAGGCGGGCGGTTCCGTGATGTGGTAATGTTGTGATGTTGTGATGCTGTCAGCTTGTTGAAATTCGCAAGGCTGTTAAATGTGGATTCTGGGAGTGGAAGAAGAAGAGACATATCGACGATGCAAAAAGCCTAAGAGCGAAACGGTGTATTATACATTTTTTGGGATGCCGTACAAAGCCTCAGTGAGCATCGTGACTGCGTGTGGTGGATGAAGCCAGTTTCACACCTCGTCAGTATAAGTATTCATTCGTTTAAACGCCCGAACTCGACGGTACAGCCCCATGACTAGAGAAGGCAATCAGAAAAGTAATTCGTTATTCATAATGCAGCAAACATGTAATCTTCACAGCCTTATGTATATAGTTCCAGAGAGAGAGAGAGCGAGAAGTTGGTGAAATGAAGAAAGGTAGTATTTTTTGCTACGAATCTAGTAGGCATAGCAGGAATTAAAAGCAATGCTAGAAACAAGCAAAGCATGAAGCAAACGCAAAAAGGCTCTATGACAAACGTGGTATATAGTTTCAATAAATGCGGCACCTCTAATGTATTACGCTGCCACCGCTACAGCCTCTGGTTCCTCCGCAACGGTTGGAAGTGTCGATTCGCCGTCCGCCACCTTGAGCTCTGCAATCTTGAGGTCCTCCACGGCCGGTGTCTCGGTGGGCGGGGTAGCGGTCTCTGCCGCCGCAGGGGCTGCGGCGACCTCGGTCGGGGGCGCGACGCCCTGCTCGAGCTTGCCGCCCAGGTAGTCCTCGAGCTCGCCGATCTGCTTGCCGCCGGCGATCCACCGGGCCGCGCGGGCCTCGCGGCGCTCGGCGGCCAGCTTGGTCAGGGCCGGCCAGTAGACGTCGTGGTCGTACTCGAAGTCGAGCTGGCCGCTGAACTCGGTCCACAGCTGCTCGGACGGCACGTACTGGTTCATGTCCTCGTTGAACTTGAGCTTCTCGCGGGTCAGCGGGTCGATAAACGGCGTTATCAGTTTAAAGAAGCCCCAGACGACCCATGGGACTGGAGAGAGTGTTAGCTAGCCGTCGGAAAGGTAGCGGTGTGAGAGAAGGGGGAGCGTGTAACATACCATTGATGATGAGCGCCCGCCCCAGGCGCTCCGGGTAGTGCGTCTGCAGGATGTGCAGCACGGCGCGGCCCGTGCTGATGCCGGGCGCCGTGTTGGACCGGCTCTTGCTCTGCTTGAAGTTGATCAGCAGCGCCAGCGTCTCCTGGCCGGGGGGGAGCAGGTCGATGACGCGCTCGACCATGTACACGAGGTGCTGGACCTGGCGCGGCGACACCTCGGTGTTCTGGCGGCCCGGGTTGAGGTAGTGGCACACGCGGCCCTGCTTGTCGTAGCCCAGCAGGACCTGCTTGCCCGTCTCGTTCTCGGGCGAGATGTGCTCGGGCGTCAGCGCGTCGACGCCGTACTCGCGCCGCCACGTCAGCGTGTCCTGCAGCCGCTTCGCGGCCTCCTTCTCGTGCCACTTGGTCGCGCGCAGGTACCGCAGCAGGCAGTCGCGCGTCAGCCACATGCGCTCCTCGTCCGTCACGGGGCCCGCCTTGTCCTCCTGCGAGGAGGCCACGGTTTCCCAGCCGCGGGCCTGGTCGAGCAGCCACTGGTACTTCTTGGTCTGGTCGTCGGTCAGCTCGGCCCGGTCGTGCGGCTCGCTGGTCGCCGTCGGGAACGGGATGGGCAGCTTGAGCGGGCCCGCAGCGGCTTGCTTCTCCTCAGGGAGCGCCGGCGCATCGGCGGTCTTCGTGTCTAGCGTAGCCATATTGTCGTGAGGCTCGGGGTGCAAAGGGGGTCGATCTGGAGCTGAGGCTGGGCCGAGTCTGAATTGATGGTTGCACCGAACGCAGAGGTTACCAATTCCAAATCTGGGAAACCAACGGCTGGCTCAGGAGGATGGCTGCACTTTGAAAAAGGGGTATCACGATGTCGTGCCAAAAGAAAACAAACAAAAAGGGGCACTCGAACACCGGTGGAGTTTCCTGACCGCTGAAAAGTGTCTGGGCCTCTATTTGCAGGCCCTGTATCTTGATAGGGAGCTTCACAGATTACTTATCGGTAATCGTCGAATAGCAATTTATTTCGAGTGCCTGGCTAAGCCCAATCAAGACGCTCTAGGTCCCCGCCTGAATTTCCACCGTAGCCCTGCACGACCCGTCGGACACTGCGAGTGGACCAAATTACAGTGGATTCTAATAAATGCCATCTTCGATTCGGAAGGATTTGTGTAGCTTTTGCTGTATTCCCGTTGGATTCATCACGACCGCTACGTCCTCCCGCATCTACCTTCTCACGCCCCCTGTCGTTCGAGTCTGGGATGCTGCTGTTGGGACGAGAGGCTGAAAGGCCCTCTGCAGCCACTGGCCAAGAGGCGCCTAGTCTTGATGCCTGAGAAATCAGGCACAAAGATTACATCATACAGCTAGCGCATCTCCCCCCCACCCCACGGCGCCCCGAGTTCGGACACCCTGACCAAGCAGCACAATGAGAAGAGAAAAAGTTTCTCCTTCCCCGCGGAGAATTTGCGTAGAATTTGCCCCCTCCCTATCGCTGAGAACCAGGATCGCCCGCTGTCAAAATGCGGCCAGGCTAGCAATCCAGCCAGTACGAGACGCTGCTTTTGACTTATTCCTATTGGAAATTGCTCACAAATCAACTTCCTTCAAGAGGCTGCCTTTTTCGCTGCCCACCCCCAGGCCCTTGTCCACTACTCTCCTCTCACACACGGCTATTTCACTTATATCAACTGGCGTGCTGCCCTTTGCCTGTTTTCTGAGTTGTCTGCGGACTGCATTCTGCTGTCTCTTCCCTTCTTTCCACCCTTTCGCTTATTCTTTTCTCTCGTTCACCTTCGCTGCTTAACCCCCACGCACACCCGCCGAGATGCCTGCTCTTCCGTTCGTGTCCATCAGCGCGGACGACGACAGCGTCGACTTCAGCAGGTTCACGCCGACGCCGGCCGCCCAGACCAATGGCGCCGCAACCACACACTCGGCAATCGCCACCCGGAACCTGATCCTGGCCCCGCCGTCGATCGCCGCGCACGAGGAGAAGCTGCATGCCCTCTTCACGACCTACGACCGCTCCACCTCCGACCTCCAGATGCTCGACCGGCTCGCCGCCGGCTTCGTCCCCCTGTCCCCCAACACCTACGATGTCATCCTCGTCCTGACCGACGCCGACGGCTCGCAGTGCGCCGAGGCCCTGAAGCTTCTGAGCCGCAAGGTCTACGCGGCGCTCGTGCCGTCGATGAAGAACGGCGCAAAGCTCCAGTTCCAGGACGGCGGGCGGCTAGGCGGCGCCGAGGCGCGTGAGGCCATCCTGGCTGGCCTGGTCGAGAAGGACGGCGTCTTCGAGAAGGTGGAGGAGGAGGAGATTGTCGTGCCTCTGCGGCTGAAGAAGAAGGCGGCGGCGGCGACTGCGCAGAAGCCGGCAGCTGTCGCAGCACCATTATCGGCGCCAGCAGCGAACGGCGTCACCAACGCGCAGGGCAAGCGGCCGGCGGTGGTGTTGGATCTCGGCGAGTACAGCGACGGCGACGAGCTGGTGGACGAAGACAGCCTCCTGACCGTCGAGGAGCGGAACAGACCCCCTCAGCAGCGTGAGTTCCCGCCCCTAACAAGTATTCCCTGTAGCCATCGCGTCTTCTAACCAATATAGCCGCCGAGTGCACGGTCGACGGACAGAAGCGGCGCAAGCCGTGCAAGGACTGCACGTGCGGCCTGGCGGAGCGCCTCGAGGAGGAGGACCGGGACCGGAGGACCAAGGCCGACAGCGACCTCACGAACGTGTTCAAGTTCAGCTCGGACGACCTGAACGAGCTGGACTTCACCGTCAAGGGCAAGACGGGGTCGTGCAACAGCTGCTCGCTGGGCGACGCGTTCCGGTGCTCCACGTGCCCGTACATCGGCCTGCCGGCGTTCAAGCCGGGCGAGGAGGTGAAGATCCTGAGCGGGCTGGTGCAGCTGTGAGATTCTCAGTTGCAAGAACACACACACGCGACATGACATACACAAAAAATCAACAAAGGGTTATTTGGCCGGGACAGAGCCAGGAGGACCAGGGGCGGGGCGTTTCTATTTTGCTTTTCAGCTACACTGTTTTCTTTTTGGTATTTCCCGCTGCATGGGGGGGGGGTTTGATTTTGATACGCCGCATTGCATCATATATCTAAGGGGTTCTGCAACCAAACAAGCGAAGAGACGAGGGACAAGAAAGGCCTGAAATACGGACGTGGATCCGGTATGGGCGATAGAGCGAGAGCACGTGCTCCAATAAACCAGGCTCGAGTCCAGAAGGCGAGTGGTCGTCAAAATCATTTGCTGATGATTTGTCGCAATATATCTTTCAAAATAATGTCCTTACGGGTCAATTTTCTTAAAAACCGCATTGTGTCATTCCAGTCTTGCCTGCGTTTGGTGAGATGGCGTTGCTGTATCCCCTCCATCGCAATTGCCCAATTTGGATGCATGCGTATTATTGTTAGAGCCCCGCCAGTGGGACAACCGGACCCCGCACTGTAAGTAATTTACTGTGCAGGGGAACGGTGGCGGGCACCACTTTAACACTTAACGCGTCTCGACGCGTCTCCTGGACATCAGTGGAAGAATTTGTGAGGAACCTCATCATCGCATTGCACGCTCTACGGCAGCCGACGACCACGGGACGCGGAGCCATCGATCTCAGCGACGGACGACACCAATTCGGAGAGAAGAAAACTGCGAAAAATCAAAACTGGCATAAGAAACAAACACACACACATATCTCTTGTCTGTCCACTCTCGCCGCCCGCCATGGCCGAAGCGACCGTCGCCAAGCTCAACGAGCGCTTCGCGGCCGGCGACCAGACGCTGGAGCCGGACGTCGTCGTGCAGCTGCAGTCGATCATGGACATGCACGGCCTGCCCGTGCAGGAGCTGTTCTACAAGTGGGAGGCGTACTGCATCAAGATGGACCTGCAGGACGCGACGGGCGCCTCGGCGCTCACGATGGAGCGGCTGCGCGCCTTCAAGCAGGACCTGCAGGACGCGCTGGTGCGGCGCAACCAGGAGCTGCAGGGGGCGCCGGCGCTGGGCGCGCACAAGAAGGCGAAGGCGGGCGCGGCCGACAAGCGGATCGCCGCGACGCCGCGCAACGCCGCCAAGAGCGACGTGTTTGGGCTGTACGTTTTTCTTCTCTTCGCCCGGCCAGGTATAATGTCCTGCAGTCGCTGACCAACAAAACAGCCTGGGTGGCCTCATGCCGAGCACGCCGGCGTCGAGCAAGACGAGCGACGTCTACACCAGCTCCGGCAAGAAGAACGGCGGCCGGCTGGAGACGCCGGTGGTGTCGCGGCTGCGGGGCGAGCACGCCGGCAGCTCGCCCGACTACAAGACCCCGTCGAAGCTGGAGGACCAGCTGAACGCTTTGGGCGCACTACCGTATGTCGAGAAGACTCTGCCTGCCTTTTAGTTTAGTCTCTAACACAGCCCAGGCCATCACCCTTTGGCGACCGGCCCAACGCCGGCGAGGTCATCGAGGTCCTCAACCAGCACCTGCCCGCGCCCGAGCCGCCGATCGTGCCGTACGCCGAGTCCCGCATCAAGCTGACGGCGGCGTCCGACCAGAAGAAGCTCGGCTACAAGCCGCTGGCCATGAAGCTGTCCGAGGCGTCCGAGATCCTCGACGACCGCATCGACGAGTTCACGACGCTCGTCATGGACTACCACAAGATCGACTACGAGGCCTTTGGCAGCGCCGCCAGCCAGAGCACGTCCGAGATCGTCGCCGTGGGCCGCATCGCGTCCGACTCGGCCGAGGGCAAGCTGAACGCCGCGTCGGTGGTGCTGGAGACGTCGCGGCGCATGGGCGGCGGCCTGCGCGTGGCGCTGGACGTGAGCCGCCTCAGGGGCTACCAGTTCTTCCCGGGCCAGATCGTGGCGCTGCGCGGCACCAACTCGTCGGGCTCCGCGTTCGCCGTCAGCCAGGTGCTCGCCCTGCCGCTGCTGCCCAACGCGGCGTCCACGCAGGCGACCCTCGCAGCGCACCGGGCCAAGATGCAGGGGGACAGCGGCGACGACTACATGGACTTGGACGAAGACGGCGGCAGCAGCAGCAAGAAAGATCCTGCACCCCTCAACATCCTGTACGCGTCAGGGCCCTACACGGCCGACGACAACCTCGACTTCGAGCCGCTGCACGCCCTGGTCAGCAAGGCCAGCGACACGGCCGTCGACGCGGTGGTGCTTGCGGGCCCGTTCTTGGACGTGGACCACCCGCTCATCGCGACGGGCGACTTCGACCTGCCCGTCGACGCCGTCGTGGACCCGGACGCGGCGACCATGTCGACCGTGTTCCGGTACATGATCTCGCCCCCGCTGCAGCGGCTGGCGTCGGCCAACCCGTCGGTGACGATCCTGCTGGTGCCATCGGTGCGCGACGTCATCGACAAGCACGTCTCGTGGCCGCAGGACCCGTTCTCCCGGCGCGAGCTGGGCCTGCCCAAGGCCGCGCGCATCGTCGGCAACCCCATGACGCTGTCGATCAACGAGATGGTCCTGGGCGTGTCGTCGCAGGACGTCCTCTACGAGCTGCGGCACGAGGAGCTGACGGGCGGGCGGCTCCCGCCGGACGCGGCGAACCCGGCCGCGCGCGCCTGCCGCCACCTGCTGGAGCAGCGGCACTACTTCCCGCTGTTCCCGCCGGCGGACCGGCGACGGCTGCTCAAGACGGGCGTGGCCGACACCGACGGCGTGGCCACGGGGCCCATGCTGGACACGAGCTACCTGAAGCTGGGCGAGATGGTCAACGTGCGGCCGGACGTGCTGGTGACCCCGAGCGCGCTGCCGCCGTTCGCCAAGGTGGTGGAGAGCGTGCTGGTGATCAACCCGGGGTACCTGTCGAAGCGCAAGGGCGCGGGCACGTACGCGCGGATGACGCTGTACCCGCCGCAGGTGGATGGCAGCGCGGCGGCGGCGGGCACGATGGTCGGGCACAAGATTTTTGAGCGGGCGAGGGTAGAGATAACAAAGATTTAATGACGGAATAGGCTTGGTGGTTTGTTTTTGTAAGGTTGGACATGTTGTTGTATTCTTTGGGTTTAGCGTACATAACGGCATTTTAGTTGTAGTTTTAATGTTTATCACGCGTCAGTGTCCAGTTTTACCTTTGACAAAGTCATGTCATATATACCCTTCCATTTGCGGGTTGCAGCTTGGACTGTCAAATGGCTTTGGTACTGTTGACTCTCGTCAATTTTCTCGGCACCCCAGACCACAATAGGGCTAAAGGAACCTCATAAATTTCCATTGGAGTCCCTCAGCCCGCCAAATTTCACCATCCATACAGCCATGCACGTAACAGCCACCAGCATATTCCCAAACGTCACCACCGCGGACTGGCTTGGCTATAAATGGGATCCTATTACCGTGAAACATGGCGACCGCGTCTCCAGGTCGAGCGGTGCGCGATACCCACCCAATCCGGCCACTTTCGGCCACAAAAAAAGACCGGGTGCCATACGGTATGGTGAAGCTGCGGCAGAATGGATCCATCAGTATTCGCAGGATATGGCTTTGCGAAAGGAACGTGTTAAGGTGCCGCTCCCATCTTCGTGTCAGGTACAACTTGTGCCACATGTACCAGTACGCAAAAGAAGCCCCAATAAAACATGTAGGTCGACTTTCCCCATTAATATCGTCACTAGTCCGGTTGTATACCAGAGTGCGCCAAAAAGTATCGAATAACTTCCCAGACATGATGTTGTCCCCGGGAGCGAGGCTCGGATCGCTGAGAAGCCGTATCTTGTCTATGAATTGTAACATCTCAGCGAGTTGCCGACGATCTCGTTCTAGACCGCTCGTCGATTCTGTATGGTGGGGAGGAACGCTTTCAATGTTGACATGAGGAACAACAAATTTTATCCTGTCAAAAACCGTGGCCCTGAACAGCAATTCTCGGACCTGGGATAGCAGTATGAGCAACATTATGCTGTAAACATATAGTACAGGCTGTTGGATTCCATTACCCAGATGAGAATGTACGCACCTCGGAATGACGATAGGGAAATTCTGATACGGTCAGAAGTCGAGGAGCATTGCCGTTCGAGTCTGCAGCAGTGATAATCTGCAACTGGGGAATTGGAAAACCCGGATGCTTCCGGCGCAGCCTCGCTGTGGCATACAAAAATGAGATCTTACTGCTTTCATTTGTTCCGGAAAAGGGATCAGACAATGTCGACATCCGAATCTGTCCACTCCTCGGGAGCCGCCGGCTTGGCGCCTCGGACAGCCGGTCCAAACCATCGACCATGGGATCATCCGGACTACCTAAGATGGACATCAGGAAAACCTGATTTGCGACTTCTTCAAAAGGCCGAGTGTAGTCGACAAAGTCGACAGGGACTTCGTTGGAAATGCCCACCAGGGCGAAGAACCGATCCAGGTCTTCCTTAGCGGCCAGGCCATTGGCAGTGATCAAGTTGAGCCAGAGGGGCAACAGCTTGTCCTTTTGGAACTCGTTGTAGTATAGGGCGACTGTTCCAGCGTAGAACGTGTAATCGTTTTGGTAATAGTGATGCATTGCTGTTCCCATATCATTGGCTATACCCACTTGCATAGCCATCCAAAGGAGTGTAGAGACGTTGATCGTCTCTCCTCCTCGCCACATCTCTGGATGTCGAGATAGCAGAAGCTCCTGGACGATCCAGAGACGACTAAACCAAGGGTGGAAGAGAATATCAAAGAGACTCCTCCAAGTCGGATGGAGATCATCGCCCTTGACAACTGCGGGGAGACCTCGCTCGGAGCATCTGAACATTGGAAGACCGTGTCGTAGGCCGGGCTGACCGTAATTGGTGTCTTTTGGGGAGGTCTTATAGGCAACTTCGGCTAGCTGGATAGCTTCAAGTTCGCCGACTTCGAGATGGCCGAGCCAAATAATGGTCCGGCTTGCGGCGCTGTAAATGTCGCCCATCATCCGAACCTGATCAGTCTTCTCCCTGTTGTCGTCTTGGTTGATACAAATTGCATCTGCCCATAAGCCTCGCTGAGGCTGTCCTCGACGTCGGTATTCGACCAGCGCGGCGTGCAAGTTCTGGCCGATGATATGTCCCTTGCCATTGCAGTGTATGTCCACTTTCTTGGCCTGGTCACCCCAGGCATATGAAAGGGCGTCGAAGACCGCCGTATCGAGATTTTCTTCAACAAGTTTCATCCGTAGGAGCGAGGAATCGAGGTCGTCATGCTCATGAGGCTCGATAAATAGCAAACGGATTTGCCGGCCTTGCAAGGGAGAATCGTACTGGAAAGAATCTTCGTTACACGCCATGGTTTGATGTGTCGACAAGACTGAGATTTGCGGTTGACAAGCTTCAAAGTATATAAGTTGTCTTGAGATTTGAAGTGCTTCAATAGTGTAAGGGGAAAGCCTGAGCCTGGGTGCGCTCCGTGGCAATGGGCCGAAGATAATGTCAGGATGACGCAGTTTCGAAATATGGGCGGTTGTTCATCGATCATAAGTTGAGAGTGTCGGTAGACTGCGAGAGTTTAGAAATACCTTTACAAATAGACGAGAAACTGGCGGCTCTCAGCATGTCTGAAGTGTTGCTGCCTAAATGTGCACATTCGCTTTTAGTTTCCGTTTTTGACCAACATGCATCCTGGAAGCAAAAGTCAAACCTGACATATATTCAAGCGTGGCAGGGGCTACATCAATTCAGTTCCTACTCGTATGCGCCTAACAGACGGCAAGGCGGACTTCAAAGGGACAAGACACCTCACTGTTGAAGCCGTAAAATGCAATGTCCATGCCAGCCAAAAGCGGCGGTCAAAACAGCGGTTTTTCTGTTATGGTAATGAGGCGAAGTGAATGTTGTGGGATTTCCACGTTATTGGCCATACTTGATGCATGCTGTGCATTTGGGCCCATTTCTTGGGGGCTTAGACATATGAGCACTGCAATATTTCATGAGCTTCCACGCAAAACTTAAAGTTTAAAAAGGCAAGCAAGCAGGCATCAAAAAGTGCAACCCATCTAGTTTATGCGTGTATATATAACCGGGTATCTAATATGCAAAACCAGACCGAAGCAGAATAAACAAAAAAGCAGAAAAATAGTCCTCGCATGCGTCAATACCCCGGCAGAGCCACGCCGTCGTACCCGCGCAGGCTCTCGCAGTCTAGGTAGTTGTTCTCGATGAAGGCCGTGGCCAGCTGCCAGCCGTAGACGCCCGCCGCAAACTCTTGCACGCCGTCCAGCGGCGGCAGGTTCACGGTGCGGACGGTGCCCTGGACGGGCCGGGGGGCGAGCGGCTGCCCAAAGAAGAAGGCCGGGTCAAACAGCCGGATCTGGTTGTCGCAGGTCGTGCCGTTGGCGAAGCTCGGCTGGTTGGTGATGTTGCGGAAGAGGTCGAGCGGGTAGGGGTGCGCGGCTAGGGTGTGAAAGGCGATCTCGACGGACGCCTTGCTGCTGCTGCTGCTCGCCTTGAAGTAGGTGGCGTCGGGGCCGCTGCGTCCCGACCCTGGGAGTCCTCCTCCCCCATAGGCGTCGCACGGCGGGTCAAAGGCGTCGCCGCGGGCCACGACGGTGCCGTACTCCTCGGAGCCCTGGACGGCGTCGGTGTTGCTGGCGCTGATGATCTGGCTCGGCACCCACCGAAAGGAGGTGCGGTTGTCGCCGAGGCGGTCGACAAAGGGGAACTCGTAGCCGAATTTTTGGAAATCGGCAATGGACAGGTTGAGGGCGGCGAGCTGGATGTCGTGGTCGAGGCCGGCCTGGGCGAGCAGCGGGTAGTGGTCCGGGGGAAAGGGCGTGGACTTGGACGCCAAAAAGGCACGGTAGACGTGCTCGAGGATGGGCCACTGGCTGGGGATGATGGCCCGGGCGGTGGACAGCGGGATGGGGATGATGGCCAGGGTGACATTGAGAAGGCCCGTGGCGTTGTTGGGATAGACGTTGGCGATGGGGTTGGGCTGGTCGTGGGGGATGCAGGATGGGTAGGAGGAAGAGGTGGAGAATAATGAAATAGAGGACGCGGCAGCCACGGCCATGGCTAAGAGGGCCACAACGAGGACGTGGAGGTTGCTCATGGAGAACGGGAGGGCAGACATTGTGACGCTACTAGAGGACGCCTTGTTGCTTCGAGACGAGGTCACGCCGTCACACAGATCTGGATCGGGGGACTGTGAAGAGAGGCCCGGGCTGCGGGTGCGGGAGAGCCTTGGGGGCATGGTGAGGAGATGGTCGTTGAACGGCTCGGGGGCGGAGAATTATCTATATCTTTTATCTTGCTGGTTTGGTGGTCTCGGTGCTCTTCACCGTCCAATCTGAACAAGCAACGCGGTGAGATGGGTACCGTGGGAGTGTCTGCCGTCCTACACCGAGTGTGAGGGACGGGAAGAGACGAGAACAAAACCAAAATCAAAATCAAAACCAAGACACGGTCGGAGAGTTCTGCGTGCAGGAATATAAGAGAGCCAGACAAAGTGACGCCCAGAGTTGCAGTGAAAGGACTGCCAAGAAATTAGGAAAACAAGGAGAAGAATAGGAAAACGACAGTAATAATATCTGTCAGACAACAGAAACGACGACAAGAAGAGGAATTCTGGCTCGGGATGGCCAAGACACGGGACGGGGACGAGCCGTAGGGAGGCGTCGATTATTTACTCAAAGGGATTCTGCAGCGGGACGTACAGGGCCGTTTCTTCAAGGGCCCCGATCTGCACATCTGCGTTCCTATTTTTGTATTTTTGTGTTTTCCCTGCTTTCTTTTTCGTCTTTATCCCCTTTCGGAAGACGAGTCGTGCAAGACCTGCAGCCACAAAAGATGAGCACTTAACAGGACGACTCAAGAGGACGACCCAAGAGGACGACTTTTCGGTTGGATAGCCATCGAGCATCTTTGTGTAGCATCGGGAGAAGACGAAAGGACAAATCGACTACGCCCAAAAAGACCTGGTTTGTTTCGTTTCAACACGGCTGCGCGAAGATCCGAGCAGGGTCCTTGGCCAGCAAATTGGCGAGAGTTCCCAATTCCAGCCAACGAGGAGCCTTTCTGTGTGGAGCGGCTCGAGAGCCGGATGCTGGGCTTCCCGGGCCTAGGGCGGCGGGTGGGCGAAGGGGGGGTGTGGTCATGCTTTGTTGTCCGTCGTCTCTTTTTTACATTTCCGTTTACAGAGTGCAATTCGTCGTCATCGTTGGTTGGTTGTGGTCATCCTGCAAGGAGGAGAAAGGAGGCTGCATCGGCGAGCATAATCGACTCTTTGCATTTCTGACATGCATCCTTTTTTTCTAGCCATCTCCACAGACACGAATGTTCCATGTTGTTTATATTTATTTCGATTGTTCCTTGATGACAGCTGACCAGGCTTGCAGGACTAGCTCTCTGCCGGTCCCATTGTTCTTGTTCCTCCTCTGTCCGCTTTGGGGATCGTCTCGCATGTCTTCGTGGACGGATGTTTGGCGATCCGGTCGGCCAGCGTTTCCCGGAGTGACCAGAGGGAATGAAGAGGGCAAAGTGAGAAGAAGAAGCTTGCTCGGTCCGAAGAAATCAAAGGATCGCCATCAGGGGAAGAGCTCATCCGAGGAAACATGGAAGCAAGGGCATCCGACTTGGCTGGACAAGGGCATGGTGAGTTGGAATAAGCAGAGATGCAGGTTTGCTCTGGCTTGTAAATTGACCTTGCATTTCTTTCATGTGATGATTGATTTCTAGCTTGTATTCGGTTTATTTTCATTTTTATTCCTACTTCATTTTTATTACCTCACACGTTTCTTCACCGTCCGATGCCAACCGGCAGAGCACCCCCGTGCTTCTCTCCTACGCCTTGGCCGTCAGGTTGCCGCCGTGGATGCTCGCCGGCCCCGCCCACTGCAGCTGCGCCGGCACCTTCTTCTGGATCACGGGCACCCACACCGTGTCGTACAGGCTGGGCCCGCCGCCCGCCGCCTTGCTGCCCGGCTCCAGGCTGCCCCAGTTCTTCGAGTCCGAGCAGCACGGGCTCGCCGTGCCCCAGAAGGGCCCCGCCGCCCAGGCCGTCCAGCCGATGTACTCGGGGTTGGCCGCCATGTAGTCGAGCATGTCGGCCAGCATGGGCGCGCACCCGGTCGCGTTGGAGCTGCCGAACTCGGTGACGAAGGCCTTGAGGTTGTTCTGGCGCAGCCAGGCCGTCGCCGCCCCGAGGTTCGTGGCCGCGTCCGCCTTGCAGGCGGCGTGCGTGCCGCTGTAGTCGGCGTCGAGGTACTCGTGGATGTCGATGGCGGTGTTGTTGGCCGGGTCGCGCAGCCTGGCGAGGTACTGGGACGAGGCGTCGGAGCCGCCCTGGGTCCAGCTGTGGCCGCCCGTCCAGGAGTTGCCCGGGGCCAGGATGAGGTTTGCGGCGCCGCTGGCGCGGATGGCGTCGACGGCGGCCTGGTTGTTGGCGAGGACCAGGCTCGTGGGCATGTCATGGGGCTCGTTCATGAGGCCGAAGATGACCCTCTCGTTGTCCTTGAAGCGCTTCGCCAGCTCGCCCCAGAAGGCGCCGAACTGCGCGGTGGTGGCGGCCTTGGGGTCGGAGCTGTTGCCGATGACGCTGCCCGTCATGGGCTGCTGCGACGGGTTGTTGTAGCGCATGTAGTTGTGGGGGTCCAGGATGGCGTCTGAGACGGTATTAATGGTCAGCAGGTGCAGCCACAGAAGTGTAGCGGGGCCAGAACGTACACGCTCCCTTCTTCACGGTGATGTAGTCGATGGCCTTCTTGTAGTTGGTAAAGTGCGCCTCGTCGAACTTGCTGCCGAGCCCCGTGGCCAGCGGGTTCATGCGCTCGAGCAGGAACGCCACGCGGAACAGGTTGATCTTGTTCTTGTCGACGTGCGTGTCGACGGCAGCCTCGCTGATGAACTGGTAGTCGACGCCGAACTTGCCGGGGAGGCCGGTGCCGGGCGTCGACGTGGCGCTCCACACGCCGAACTCGCCGCCGGACTCGGCGACGCCGGCATAGTAGATGGTGGCCGAGGCGCGGCTCGCGAGGAGGGCGGTCAGGGCGGCCGTGAAGGACTTCATGTTCGGGACGAGGATGAGGACGATGCAGAGGGGCTGGCGGATGAGGCTGGCATGGCAAGGCAGAGCAAGCTCAACCGAGGACTGCCTGCTCTCCTTATATTGCCCATCGTGAGATGCTTTGAATTTTCTCTGCCATTCCCGAGTATCTTTCCGGTCGGAGCAGCCATCTCCGACCATTGGGCCCAGAGATTACAGGAGCTCGAAGCACATAGGTAGCTCGCAGAGGGAAAGAGAAGCTACAAAAGTGAGGAGACTGTTTTCCCTCGTCTCTTCCACCGTCGCTTGCGGTGCCTGAATATCGGTGCCGCCCCTGCTCGATATTACCCAGCCCAGGGCGATGGGTGGTGTCGCTCTCGATTGAGCCTCCCCGTTGGTGGATTCACGTTGGCTACAAAATCCTGCGCTGGATTTATCTGAAGAATGGGCGTACCGGGCCGGCTGTTGTGGGCGGAGGGGGCAATTCCGCCCAATATGAGTCGTCCCTCTCCCGCTGGTCTTTTTGATTTGTTTTGTTTCTTGGCACTTTTGTCTGGTTCAGCTCTGTGAAGTCAACATCCGGGTACCATTTCCATATCCATACACAATTGCCCCAAAAAGTTCTAAACCGTTTTTCCTCGTGATGCATGGCCGCCTCGTGTAAGGCCCGTCCGTTCCAGACCGTCTAATTTTTGAGTGGGAATTTCATGTCTTCTCTTCGAACATCTCGTGCCGCCTCCTCCTCCTCCCTCTTCCCAACGGCCTACAAGGCACCGCCCAGCAGCTGCACGATCCACATGGCCACGCGCACGTGCAGGCGCACGCGCCGGTCCGCCTTCGCAAAGTCGTCGCGCGTTACCACCGCCGCGTGCGTCTGCAGCCACGCCTGCTCCTCGGCGAGGCGCGCCTGCAGGTCCCGGTTCTGCGTGACGACCAGCGCGTTGGCCTCGAGGTCCAGCGAGTAGCTGCGCTTCGTGTAGTTGGAGCTGCCGATGAGAGTCATCGCCGGGCCACTACTTTCCCCCCCGGGCAGCGTCACCCAGAGGCCCTTGGCGTGGTACGTCCACCCGCCTGGCTGCCCCACGGTCCCGCGCCGCCACTCCTTGAGGGTGATGGCCGCGTCGCGGCCCTGGAAGTGCACGGCGCGCAGGAACCGGTGGGCCAGGAAGGTGTAGGCGTCCGGCAGCAGGCCGGACACGCCGGCCGACTTGTAGAAGCCGTTGGCCTGCGGCGACGCCGTGATGACCGTGTTGCCGCGCTGGGCCGCCGTGGCCAGCAGCAGCTTGGTGAGGGAGGGGGCCGGGTTGAAGTAGCCCGCCGTGAACGTCCAGGACGCGCCGGCGTACCGGGGGTCGGCCAGCGTCTCGAGGACGCGCGTGATGGCCGGCCGCTCGGTCGAGCAGTCCGGCCGCAGCAGCTGCGTCATCTGGGCGAGGACGTAGACGGAGGTGTCTGGGGTGTCTGGGGTGTCTGGGGTGTCTAGCGTTTCTGCCGCCGTCGGTTTCCCTTCCTTCTCTGTTAATACCTTCTGGCTGGCCTGCGGCGTCATGAGCCCCCGCAGCACGCCCGTCGCCTGGGCCACAAACGCCTTGGGCGCCTCCAGCGGCGACGGCGCCGGGTTGCTCGCGGGCCACACCATGTGGAAGCCGTCGGGTGCTGGCATCCCTGTGATCGCGGCGGCGGGCTCGATGCGGAAGCTCAGCGAGGCCACGCCGCGCTGCAGCTGCCAGTAGAAGTCGGTCAGCTCGCGCGACGAGAACAGGTGGTAGCGGTCCTGGCGGTTGGTGAAGTAGTCCGTGGACAGGTTGGCGCCCGAGAGCAGGACCTGGTCGTCGGCGCCGTACAGCTTCATGTGCTGCAGGCCCCACCCTTCGTTGATGCGCCGCGGGATGTGGCGCTTGCGCAGGCCCGTGAGGTTGGGCGTGTGGTACATGCGGATCTCGACGCGGTCGGCGCCGAACTCGGCGACGAGGGGCGCCAGCAGGGACGCCGACGAGGGCTGGGGGGACTCGCGGGTGCCGCGCAGGGCGTCGGTGAGGATGTGCAGGGTGAGGTCCTTGTTGGCGCGGAGGGCCTCTTGGAGGGTTGTGATCTGGCGGTCCGTCAGTCAGTGAATGAGGGGCGAAGAGAGAGGAGAAGACAGAGGTGACGACATGGACGTTCAGTCTCCTGGAGAGAGGGCTTACCAGCTCCTTTTCCGACTTGCCAATGTACAGCGTCGAGAGGAAGATGCGGCGCTTGGCACCGCGGATCATGGTCTGCCGGTCAGCTGTGCTGCTCCCTCGTATGGCGAATATGGTGCTGCAGCCTGCCGAAACCTACCTTGAGCGTCTCGTAGAACTCGGCCGGCGTCTCGAGCACGCGCACCTGCGACCCGTGGATGCGGAAGCGCGGCGCAATGCGGTCCAGGTCGTCGACAAAGGGCGCCAGCAGGAGGGCTGCCGTGCCCGCCGCAGCAGCCGTGGCCGTGACAGCGCCTGCCGACGAGCCGAGCACGCTGGCCATCATGGGCGGGGAGAGGGCGACGGGAGCTTCGGCTGCGGCGGCGGTCGACGCCGACATCGACATCCGGCGGCCGAGGCCGGCGCGCCAGCAGTGGGCCGTGCTAGCAGGACATTGTGCGTGGGGTCGGGGCGAATGGTATGCTCGGAGGCCGCTGCCGCGTATTGTCGGGGTCCGTCTCGAGCACGAGCTGACGTTGCGCTCAAGCTGTCGAGCTGGTGTCGATCGAGAGGGAGGTCGACATGGCGGTCGGAGGCAAGGGCGCGGACAAGGGAGAGGGGCGGCGTGGGCGGAGCATCGTGGCACTCCCCGTACAATCATGCCGGCAGACAGTGGTAGAGAGGGTCGGCGTAGAACAGATCTGAAACCAGATCGCAATTGTCGCGTTCAGGTCCAAAGCGGTCTCTATGGGACACTTCTTAGATTTTGCCTGTAATAGCGCCTATGATGCTGTCGATTTTACTGCCGCCTTGGTGGGTGAGCAAACCGAGCTCTGTGATTGGCTGGCTGGCCCGCCGGGAACAAAGGACCCACCATCGCCAACAATCCGATCCAAGCGGGAAAGATTTCGAGCATCACGTTTTGGCCTCACTTGGATTCACCACCGCGACGACGACGGCACGACGACAGCGAGCGACGCACCCCGACATCCCCCACCTCCAATCGCACTCTCCTCCTTCACACATCGGCCATGTCGACGATTACGCGGACGCTCGGCTACCTGCGCCGGATCGGGATCAAGGTGTGTCCGGCCGAGGGGATGCCGACTTTGCTCTGCTTGTCAAGACAACACCGCTGACTCTCTCTCTCTCTAGGAATACTGGCATCAATTGAACGTATGTTCGACCCTCGAAACCCGACGATTGACGATTCTCTAGGACAACTCCAGCTGACGACCGCCCTCTCTGGATCTAGTACATCGGTGCGTTATTCGAGGCGCTGCTCTAGGACGAGAAGACACCCGCTAACACCCCCTCCCAGGCGACACCAAGGCCGGCACCCTGATCGGCGTCGACAAGTTCGGCAACAAGTTCTTTGAGAACAGAGACGAGGAGCTGCCGCGTGAGTTTCCCTGGTCTAGAAGCCCGAGGAAGACCACCGTCGCTAACCGGAAGCAGTCCGCACCCGCTGGGTCGACTACAAGAGCAAGGACTTTGATGCGTAAGTTCTGTTGTTTCTCGCTCCGTTTTTTTTATCCTCGCTGCGCTGCTTGCTTTGCTTGGCTTCCTCGCTCCCTCGCTCCCTCGCTCCCTCGCACACCTCGCTGACGCTCGCTTGCCCATCCACTCGACAGCTCCCACGTCGAACCCCTCTGGCACGCCTGGCTCGCCTACTCCGTCGACACGCCGCCGCCGCAGGACCCGCTGACGGCCATCGCCAACGCCCGCCCCTGGGCCGTCGCCGAGCACCGGCCCAACCACACGGCCACGCGCGGCGCCTTCAAGACGTACAGCACGACGAAGCCCAAGATCAATGCCTGGCAGCCGGTGGCGGCGGCGCGGCAATGAAAGAAGAAAGTGGGGAGTAGGGAAGGAAGAAGACTGAAGAGACTTGTACATACCGGTTGCATGGAATTTTGAAATCAAAAATATTGAAATGCTTCGAAGGAGAATACTGTGACTACTGTTGATGGAGACATTGACGTCTTTCTATACGGCCAACGTGCCAACACCACGACCGTTCATATACAGCACGGGAAGACACCTTGACCTATAGACATTCCATTCATGCTCTGGGCTCAAAGGACAGGTGATGTCCGTTCGAGGGGAGAGTCTCAACTAGATACAACTGCTGCTATTTACAAAAAAGGATCCCCTCCGCGCTCTAGCAGGTTCCGATAACCCTGCTTAGTCGGTTCAGATAAAAACAAAAAGAGACAAAAAGCAAACAACAAGATGGCCAAAAACGATTCGTGACGATAAATAGCAACATATACAACAGATACCAAAGCAAAACCGGTCAAGGAAACAAGGGAAACTACGACAACTTCTAGACTCTAAGCCAAGCCATTGCTGGTGGTCTATGCTTTGCTCTTGGGTCTACTCTCTGTTGTATGCGACGGGAAAAAACCGGCCTTGTCTATGCGGACAAAAGGAAAGAGAGCGGTGGAGGGAGAACTCCTTCCCAGAAAGAATTCGAGAGGGCATTCTACTTTGACTCGATGGCCGATTTAATGGCTGGAGGGAGAGGAAATAGGTCAGCAAAGAATGCACAATAGATCACGAGCATAAGTACATGAGGCTACCAGGGAACACTCACCATCGCACGTCACTTTCGCGTCGCCAAAGAGCATGCGCGTGCCCGGCATGTAGAACATGGGGTTCGTCACGTCCGCATAGCCGCTGGCCAGGCTGCGCTTCATCACGATCACCTGCTTGCTCTTCCAGGCGTGCAGCACCGGCATGCCGGCGATGGGGCTGCCGGGCTCGAGCGCGATCGGGTTGACCGTGTCGTTGGCGCCGATCACCAGCGTCAGGTCCGTGTCCGAGAAGTCGTCGTTGATCTCGTCCATCTCCAGCACGATGTCGTACGGCACCGACGCCTCCGCCAGCAGCACGTTGCACTGGCCCGGCATGCGGCCGGCCACGGGGTGGATGGCGAAGCGCACCTGCACGCCCTTGTTTCGCAGCATCTGCGTGATCTCGGCGATGGCGTACTGCGCCTTGGCTACCGCCATGCCGTAGCCGACCACGATGATGACCGACTCAGCGTTGACCAGACTCTCCGCCGTTTCTTCGACGTTAGTCTGCGTCACCGTGCCCTCGATTTTCTTTTCGCCATCCGCGGGTGCCGCTATCGTCGAGATGCCTCCGAACAGCACATTCGTCAAGGATCGATTCATCGCCACACACATAATGTACGACAGAATCGAGCCGGACACGCCGATGAGCGCGCCCACCGTTGTCAGCAGGGGGTTGTCCAGCATGAAGCCCTCTGCGACGAGGGCGAAGCCGCTATACGCGTTGAGCACGGTGATGACGACAGGCATATCGGCACCGCCAATTGCTGCCGTAGTGGTATAGCCCTTCAGGAAGGACAAGACCGTGTTGGCAGCCAAGGCGCCTGCCGCGATCGTCGGTGAGCCGGGCGCCAAGGTCAAGAAAGCACCCATGGTGGCCACGTTGGTGGTCAGCAGACCCGTGTTAATCAGGTGGCGGCCGGGCAGGACCAGCGGACGCGAAGAGACCTTGCCAGACAGCTTGAGGAAGGCGACAATGGAGCCCGTGAAGGTGATGCCGCCAATGAGCACACCCAGGTAGCCGGTGACCAGGTGCAGCGTGGTGATATCGGTCAGGTCGGTCATGACGCTGCCGATGCTAGTCAGCACCGCAGCCAGACCGACCACAGAGTGCAGGGCGGCCACGGTCTGAGGCAGATCAGTCGGCGTGATGCGCTTGCCAATGAGGAAACCGACCAAGCCGCCCAGGGCCGCGAGACCGCCGAACTGGGTCAGAACCTCAGGCGAAAAGCCGACAGCAACTAGGGACGCGAGCACGCCAGAGCTGACACCGAGAACGCCCAGAATATTACCCATGCGGGCGGTGGTCTGGGACGCCAGGCTGGAGATGGAGCTGATGCAGAGGATGGAGCTGACCAAGTAGCCGGCCTGGACGAGACCGGCAGCACCAGTCGAAGCGGCAGCGAGGAAGCCGCCGCCGAACAGCGTGGCCGGGATGGCGTATAGCCAGGGGTACTCTGGCGGGTCGGTGGGACGCTTGAACATGTCCAGCATGCGCTTGGTGATGACAAAACCACCGGAGATATTGACAAAGGCCAGCAGGACCGACAGAGCGCCGAACGCCTGCGGGATCGTCTCGGGCAGGTAGCCGCCGCCGAGGATGAAGAAACCGCCGACACCGACCATACCGGAGATGGCGTTCGTTACGCTCATCAGGGGCGAGTGCAGAGCGGGTGAGACGCCCCAGACGACACGGTAACCGATGAGCGAAGCCAGACCAAAGATGAAGGCATTGCTCATGAACAGAGGGCCGGTCAGCTTGCCGAGAGCGAGAGCACCAGTCATGCCGCCGGTCACGAGGGAGACCTCGCGGGAGACCTTCTGGAACGGCGTTAGAGCTACGACTTCAGCAACAGCAGCTTCCTTGGGTGCGGGTGGCGCCGGAGGAGGGGCGGGGCGCGGAGCAGTGGGGACGATCTCGCCGTTCTGGGTGACGATGGAGCCGCGGACGACCTCGTCGCTAAAGTCGACGCCGTACTCCTTTTCGACGGGGGCCATGGAGAGCAGGAACTTGGTAATGTTGTTCGAGTACAGAGTTGACGACTGCGTCGGCAAGCGCGACGGCATGTCCGTGTAACCGATGATGGTGATGCCCTTGTACGTGGTCAACTTGCCGGGGACGGTCTGTTCGCAGTTGCCTCCCGCTTCGGCGGCCAGATCGACAATCACGGAACCGGGCTTCATGTGGTCGATCACGTACGTGGGGAGCAGCTTGGGAGCAGGCTTGCCGGGGATCAGGGCCGTGGTGATAATGATGTCGACCTCCTTGGCCTGCTCGGTAAACAGCTTCATCTCGGCGTCGTGGAAAGCCTTGGACATCTCCTTGGCATAGCCACCAGCACCGGAACCGTCTTCCTCGACGCCGACGACTTCGACGAACTCGGCGCCGAGCGACTGGACCTGCTCACGGGTGGCAGGCCGCGTGTCGAATCCGCGCACAATGGCACCCATGCGACGAGCCGTGACAATGGCGCTCAGGCCTGCGACACCGGCACCAATGACAAGAACCTTGCTGGGCGGGATCTTGCCGGCGGCCGTGGTCTGGCCCGTGAGGAAGCGGCCGAAGTGGTTGGAGGCCTCGAGGACGGCCTTGTAGCCGGCAATGTTGGCCATGGAGCTGAGGGCATCGAAAACCTGGGCGCGGGAAATACGGGGGATCATGTCCATGGCGAAGCTGGTGACCTTGCGGGCGGCCAGGGTCTCGACGAGCTCCTTGTTCTGGACGGGCTGGATAAACGAGATCAGGGTCTGGCCGGCGCGCGCGTTGCCAGCCTCGGCCGTAGTCGGGCCGCGGACCTTGAGCACGATGTCGGCGTCCTTCCAGATGCCAGCAGGGCCGTCGACAAGCGTGGCCCCGGCTTGCTCATAGGCGGCGTCCATGAAACCGGCCTCGACACCGGCACCGCGCTCGACAAGCACGCGACCATAGCCCTTCTTGAGCAGGAGGGCGGTGTTCTGCGGGGTCAACGCGACTCGGCGCTCATTGGGGAAGATCTCGCGGGGGGCGCCCACGGTGAGCTTGGCGAAGGGCGTAGTCGGCGGGATGACTTTGGTGGAGAAGGTAGCTGTGGACGCCGAGGTTGGCTGCGGCGGCGGCGGACCGGAGAGAACAGAGGCATGGCGCACGAGCTGCAGCGGCTTTACGTGCCGGGGAAGCACAGTCAGGGCGAGCGAGACCGAGGCCGGAGACGGCGCCGATTGGGCGCTGCGCTTGGGGCGGCCGAGCGAGTTGTGCCATTTGCGCTGGGCGGTGGCATCTGGGGGTGTTAGTCGAGGTCTGAGGAGCGGATAGAAAGAGCAGCAGGCTGGAAAAGAAGCACAAAAAAACATAGACAAGTTGGAGCTTTGGGAGTCACTCGGTGAACTCACCACAGACACGGCGCACGCAGCGGCGGGACAGCCGCTCGACCGGGGCCGGCAGCGGAATGGCCGTGTGGGTCACGGCCGGCCGCACGAGCAGAGACCACGAGGCTGCCATTGAGGATCGAGGCGACGGGCGAGGTGGGCAAGCAGCTGTGGAAAGGCTGCAGCAATGGAGGGCTGCGACAATGGCCGAGAGGAAGTGGTCGCCCTGGTCCTTTTGTGCGAGGAGGGGAGAAGAGGGAGAGGCCCAACAGCTCGAGAGTCCCGCGAAAGAGTCACAGACGGCAGGCCAAGCTGCTTCTCGAGCGTCTCCACACGGTATGTTTTTTTCTTGCTATTCGATCCTTAGCTTTCTTTTTGCGTCTCGGGCCAGGCTTAGTTTTTTTTTTTGGCCCTTGGCTCAGACGGCAAAAGCAAGCGAGTGGAGCGTGGTCGGTTGTTGGCGACGGGGGCGTGTGTAAGTCGCAGACGGGCGCCCGGGTTGGTCGACGGCAACAAGGGCGAGACAGACGCAGAGACGAGCGGCCGGTCAAGTCATTGAACTGCCCGGAGAGGCGTCTTCTCGTCTGCTCCCGTTCTCGTTCTCTGTGAGTGCAGCTCTCGCTTTCTCGAGACCTGCCCTTTCAGCCTTGCATCTGCGCAGGCCCAGGCACTCTATTGCCGAAAGCGGAGACCGGCGCTAGAGACGGAAGCGTGGAGCTAGTAGAAAGAAAGGCGAGCAGCAAAGAAGGTAAACAGCAAAAGGGAGAAGAACGAGAAGAACGACAAACGAGCCAAAAAGAACAAAAAGCGACGATGCAGGAGGCAGAAAGAGGCGGATGGCGATCAAGGCTCTCGGGATCTCGGCCTGTCAAGGCTATGCTCGCTCTTTCTGGCTCCAACAGACGTCGTTCGCGCCTGCTTCAACACACTAAAACGGGCGGGCCACGCCAAAAAAAGGGCAGCTACGAACCGGCTACGCACGGGGGCACCTTCCCCTCTCCGTGCCGCCAGCAAACTCAAGCAAAAGCCCGCACTTGCCAACTCGTAGTTTCGCCCTATTTCCCACGCGCTCTTTCCCCCCCGCGCGTGATCAAAGCTCGCAAGGAAAGCGTGGAGAGGAGAAGGGGGGAAGGAGCCAGTTATTTTGTCCGGGCCGTCTGGTTTTTGGTTTCTGGCAAGCCGGGAAGGAAGAGCTCTCTCCATTCGTCCTGCCCACCCTGCTTCGTCTCCCCTGCCTGGCCCAGGCTGGCACACACACCACTTCCCAGCTTCCCCGCTTTCCCAGTTTCGTCGCTGTGCAGACCCCTTGCCTCTTTTTCCCTTTTCTTTCTGCTTCTTTTTTTCTTTTTCCTTTGTTCTTTGTGGTTCCGAATCCAGGAACGGATGCAAGCCACCAGAGGGCATATTCCTTCTGACGTCCTCCCTTTCCGGACGACCCTTGTTTTTGCAGGAGTCTGTTTCTGTGTCTCTTGGCGTCTGCAGGGCCTTCCCGCGCAGGCCATCAGTTGATGGCTGCCTCGCCCACGCGGCTGGCAACACGGAGAAATATGGGTATCAGACAAGGGAAAATGCGGGGGGACGACGGCAAAGGCGCCTGTTCTCTTCCATCCTTTCCTTTCTCACGCGTATCTCACTTCCCGGATCAGTCGGTGGTTCAAAGTGCAGCTTGTTTCAACCGCTGCCATCTCTCCGTCTCTCCGAGAGACGATGATGATGTAAATGGCCATCATTTCTCTTTGCTTGTTCTTGTCCTACAGGATCGTCTTTGTGGCGCCTTGCACAGCAGAAACGCACACAGAAAAGAGGCCGCACCACCCACGCTGTGCATCTGACCTCTGGTACGGCAGCACAAGGATCCGCTGCACGCCCCCCAGGAGTGCATTTTGCGGGGGTGGGGGACAGAGGCAGACAGGCCAGCCAGGATGCCGTGTCTTGGTCCTCCTTGTGGCGTCCTCGTGCGGGGGATGTCGCCATCTCGTAACGGGCCGCAGGTGGCGCATCCTCCCCAGTCTTGCCCTTCCATCTGCTACCGTAATACGGAGTATTTATCCCAGGAACTTCAGGGACTGAGACTGCGTAGATGGCGGGGTGGTCCGCAGGAGCAAATCCTGTCTCAATTTTGAGAGAGCCCTCCTCGACGCGATTTGCCAATTCGAAGACAAGCAGAACGTCTTACATGCGTCTTGCAGAAGAGGGCAAGGGAGGCCAGCGTCAATGATTGGAGAGGTGTCACAGTGAAACCGCCATACCGGGAACAAAAAGGTTCGTGCGAGGTTATATATAAAATATGGTTCTTTTCTTCATACATATTAATACGAGAATGTGCTGATGATGCAGCAAAATTTGGTGGAACAGGCCATCGTTTGTTACGGCTTTGGGTTTCTGTAGGCAGGCTGGGATGTGTCCTTTTTTTCCTTCTCTTTCTCCGCTTTCACATCCATCGCATCCATCAACCTTTGTTAGATCTTCGAATTTGTCATCGGCCGCAGTCAGCTCGCCCAGTTCGCACCGGCGAGTCGCGCCCCGGGAGGGATAACGACCGTGTCCGTCAGCACGTACGTTCTTACGTCGACGTGAATAACATGCTTGATTGCATTGTTTAAGAAGTTATAGTATCGTCCGTAGCTCCATCGCCTGGCAATACGTCTTAGCAGCAAACACATTAACATGGCCAAAAGAAAAAGGGGGGGGCTGACGTTTACAGCTAGCTTTGATTGCTGTCCCCGAGCAAGCCCACCGACCGCATAAGTAGCCGCCTCTCGGCACGCGCCAGAATTGAGCGGGTAGACGGTGGACAGACACCCCGTAGACCACGAGCCACTATTGACGACAACGGCAGAACATCCTGTGCCACATGATGCCACCACAGACCCCCAATACAGGCTATAGACTCTGGTCCCTCGGTCGTCATTAGGAGCAGGAGAGGCGGCCATAGAATTTGCCATGAAAAATTGAGCTGTTGTGCGTATTGTCCACTATAGTTATAGGTCTATGAATCTGAGCAGTTTGCCTTAGTTAGGCTCGGCGTCCCCGTTGCATAAAGTATACCTAGCTAGGTTGAGACAGAGAGTTCGTGTCGTCTTGTCTGGTCTACTTCACATCCCTGACGGCCTCTGCGTGAATCGCGTGCTCCGAGTATCCCATAAACTTCACCACCAGCTTGGCACTGTCCAGCATGCGCTGCTTGCTGTTCCCCCGCGTGTCGCGCGTCCAGAAGGCCCCGTGCGTGTCCTCAAAGTCCAGGTCGGCCACCGCCTTCCAGATCCCGTAGACCTCGTCGGGAGGGAGGGGAATCTTCAGGGGCGTTTAGTAGAGATCCAAGGAGAAGAGGTGGTGGTGGAGGCAGAGACTCACAAAGTTCGGGTACGACCACATAAAGGTGAAGCTGGCCGTGCCGGCCGGCCGGCCCTCGTGGTAGACGCCGCTGGGCACGACCGTGATCGAGTCGGCCACGAACAGCTTGCGCTCGCTCTTCCACAGCAGCACGGAGCTGCCCGGGAAGTGGCCGCCGACCTTGACGGCCGTGAAGCGGTCGTCGAGCAGGTCCAGCGTCTTTCCGGGCCAGAAGACGTGCGCGGGGCCCTTGCGCATCAGCCACTCCTCGTCCTCGGACGAGAGGTACACCTTGCAGCCGAAGGCCTCCGCCCAGTGCAGCGCCGTCGAGTAGTAGTGCGGGTGCGAGATGACGATGGCGGCGATGCCGCCCAGCGCCCTGACGCGCGCCTCCGTCTCATCGTCGATGTACGTGATGCAGTCCCACAGCACGTTGCCGGCGTCGCTGCACAGCAGGAACGCACGCTGGCCGATGGCGACCTGGGGCTCCGTGAAGATGCTGACCACACCCGAGTGGTACTTGTCCTGGCGGAAGACGTTCTTGTACTTTTTCGTCAGCTGCATCTCCCGCAGGGTCGTCCACGTCTGGCTGACAATGTCGTCAGTAGACCATTGGCAAACAATAGGAGAAGGAAAAGAAGACGAGGTCCACCGCACTCACCCATCTGGCGGCACATATTGCCGCGGGTCATCACAGATCTTGCACGACTTGACCGCCCTCGTGTCGTGCTGCGCACCGCACATGCCACAGATCATCAAATCCATGGTTGCAGATTGTGTGTGTATGTGTGTGTGTGTTTTGAGCAGTAATATACACCTATTAAACGTTTGAATAGCACAAGGCACAGCTCCAGCTTGACATGACAAAAACGCGGTGTCCGGGTTGCTAACTGCAAGACAGGCGCCGGCCCAGTCCCATGAAATAGAGAGCAGCGCCGCCGAGGAGACGACGGCCCGCAGTCGGCAGAACGTGGCGAGGGCGCGCCGGATAAGCAGAAGATACCACAATAGTGGAGAGCTTGCTGGCCTAGGATAGAAGAAACAGACTTCCGATTGGCGGCCGGGCGGGTCGGGGACAGCTCATGTTAGCTCAGACTATCGGCGTATTAGTCTATTGGATAAAGCTGTCTACCATTATCTTGGTTATACTCATCTCGGACAGACTGTCGATGATATTAATCGTAAGACGCCGCTTTTCTGCTGCCCATTTCTCGCACGACAATCGGACAGACGATGATAGCGCATCCTTCGACTGCTGCCCGGGAGCACAATGCCGACGACCACGCGGCGCGCGCGGCACGCGAGGCATTCATCCGCCGCAACCCGCATCCGGGCGTCCGCGGCGTCGAGGCGGCGCGGCCGGACTGGCCGGCCGAAGACCCCAGCTGGACGTACTCCTAAACGGTGCAGCCCGGGTGGCAGCTGGGCCAGGGCGGCAACGACGGTGGCGCGTCCCTGGCGAAGGACCACGTCGGCATCGCCCCCTACGAGGACGGCCGGCCGGCCATCTGCAACTACAAGCTGATGATCTCGGGCATCGCGCCGCGGCCGATCGGCCTGCTGAGCACCGTGGGTAAGGATGGGTCCACCAACCTCGCGCCCGTCAGCTTCACCAGCATGATCAACTACGACCCGCCGCTCTTCACCGTCGACTTCACCGGCTGAGGCGTCGCGACCGCCAAGGACACGCTGGGCAACCTCGTCGACACGCGCGAGTGCGTCCTCAATATCGTCTCCGAGCACTTTGTCGAGAACGCCAACGCCACTTCCATCAACGCGCCCTACGGCGCCAGCGAGTGGGCCGTCAGCGGCCTGCACCGGGCCGGCGCGCGCGCGCGAGTCCGTGTACGCGACCGAGTGCCGGCTCGTCGAGCTGCGAGAGTTCGAGAGCCGCGACCCAGCCACGCCAGGCAAGAAGGCGGGCGGGGCTGGCCATCCTCGGAAGGCGTGCACTTTTGGGTGCGCGAGGACGCGCTCAACGCCGACCGCAGCATCATGGACCCGGCGGTGCTGCGGCCGACGGTGGAGGCGGCGGTGCGTCGGGTGTGTTGATGGGAGGCGGCGGCGGCACAACGCAGAGAAGCAGACAGACAGTCGGAGGTACGATAGATGACAGCGCAGAGCTCTTCTTTAGCAAAAGAAAATACTGCACGGGACGCGGCGTTTTATATTGAATTTCAAAAAGACGCTTGGCTACGACTGAACTCATTCTGCCTTCAACGTGAAACTTTCTACCGCCTCGGTCGGCCGCCCGATGCGCACCCGCGCCGTCCCGTTCGCCAGGTCCATGACGATGCCGAACAGCGTCTCCACCGCGCTCTCCGCCGAGCTCGCCGCGTTGATGGAGCCCGGGAAGTTCAGCTCGTCCTCCAGGATGTGCTCAAGGGCGCCTATCCCCTGGTCGGGCGTCACGGCCGTGATGGTCTTCGTGGCCGTGAGCTCGCTCAGCAGCGCATCGGCCCTCGTCAGCCGCGGCACTGAGCTTGGCAATAAGGTGGCGTCCGTCAGGGGCCCCTCGGGCCCAGCGTGGGCCGCCAGCCAGTGGTTCGTGTGGGCGTAGACGCCGTCGCTGGTCGGCTGCAGGGCAACGACGTCGGCGTAGCTGCACTCGAGACCGGCGGCGCCGGCGGCGTCCGCCACGAGGATGTGGCACGAGGCGGCGACGCCGGCGGCCTGCAGCGCGGCCACGGCCTCGGCGCGCGAGCGGTGCTCGAGGGCCGTCCGCAGGGCCACGTGCACGGGCAGGCGGCCGTAGTCGACGCCGCGCGCGAGGATGGCGTTGAGGCACACGCCCACGCCGTGCTCGTTGAAGCCGATCTTGGCGACGATGCCGGCCTCGGTGATGGTGACCACGGCCGGCAGGCTGCTGTCGGCCGGCCGCACGTGCAGCACGACGAGGTTCTGCCGCTGCAGCGTCTCCCAGTCCCAGTTCTGTGCGAGATAACTGCCGCCACCGCCTCCCCCCCAATACAGAGCAGTGCAGCCGTCGCTCGGCAGGCACAGGCCCATGGCGATCTCGGTGCGCACGTTCAGCGCCAGGATGTCCCCGAACGCCAGGCCGGCCCCCTCGGCAATGCCGCGCATCTCCTCCACGAGGTGCGGGCAGCGCGCCTGCAAGCTGGGCTCGAAGCGCGCCGCGGCCGATACCGCCGCCGGCCAGTCCAGCCTCGACTTGGACAGGAAGTAGTCGCCGTAGAAGGCGAGGCTGCGCTCGATGCCCGCCTTGGCCGCCAGGCCGTGCTGCCGGCCCATCTCGCGGGGCGTGCCACTGCAGTTGATGCGGAGCATGGTGGCGATTTTCCTGGGGGGTGGTGACATATGCGTTCGAGGTAAGAAGAAGCTCAGATGCAGTTGAGGCATCCCCACGTCACCATATAGCCATATCGCCATATCGGCCATGAATGCCGTAGTGCAGTGGGGTTACTAAGCAGTCCCGCCAGCCCGGACGCGGGAATAACGCCAGGAACCCAGCCCAGGCTAACACGCTTATCCGGGGGATCCCCGCCCTAACCGTTACGGCCGGGCGGACTGCACCGAGCCAACATCCTCTTCAGACATTCGCTGCAGACAGGCTTCCGGACAGACTTCCGCGACCGGTTTACGGAGTAGACCACCAGCACACACACACCCCACACAGCCCTGTTCCGTCTGCAGCTTATCTGGTGCTAGTCGGGCTCGACGCTGCCTACACTGCCGAGGTCGTCGACGACTACGACGAGTACGTGCAGCGCTACCGCGAGACCTTCACCGTCAACTGGTGGCTGCCGGAGCACCACGTCGATGCCCGCCTCCAGGACGTCGAGTCCGAGGAGCGCCACAAATACCAGGGGCGGCGCGTAGTGGTCCCAAAGATTTAGATTGGGGTGTACTTGTAGGGGTTTGTTAGAGAGGGGGAGCAGCTTCGTTCATAGTACTGGTAGAAATAGAAAGCCAAACCGTTTTGTAATGCTTGGAGTCCACTGTGACGTCTCTCTTTACTTGCTGCATCCCAGGCCGCGAGTCTCTAAAATAGGATGTTCTAAATAACAATGATTCATTTTTTTATATATACATCTAGTACTTATTTTGTACATTCTGTTTTAAGTTTATTTTTGTGCTTTATATACATATATATGTATATATATATATATTTTGGCTTACTTTTAGGAGGTTTAGACAAGGCCGGGTAGAAATGGGAGAAACCTCATCCGTTTTCTCCTCCTTGCTTCTCAAAGCCCCAATTCTCCGCACGCTAAAGCGTCCCAATCCTCCCTCCGCAGGCAAGAGCCCCGCGTGGCAAGGAATTTCACGCTGTTGTGACTTCACGGAGGCGACATGGATTTGTGTAATAATATGGTCTTGCTCCCTCTCTAGAAGTACGAAGTAGTAACATGCATAACAATATGTAATTCACATATAATTCGGCATCATCTTGTTCGAATATATTCACGATAATCACACCCAGTCCTTACAGAAATAAACAAACAAGGAGAGAAGGAAACAAAACATCCGATTCTGTCTTTTGGTTGTTCGATATTTTAACAAGGTCTACAAAATGAGGCTGCACCGTGAAACGCCTCGGCAGAACGTAGCCTCGGTGGTTCTTCACAACAAGAGTTAAGAAACGAGTTGATATTCAGATTACCATATGCCAAGGACTCGAATCATCGAGCCGGCTCAAGTCCCCCTGCCACTGATACATCCCCCTCCCTCTTCCAACAGCAGCAGCCATGGAGATGGGACAGTTCTGGAAGTCCATCAGGCCGTACATTGCGAGCGAGCCAATGGATATCAGTCTCTTCCGGATTGTTGTGGACCAGTGCGGAACCTTGGCTGCGGAGCCGACGGACGTGACCTACGAAGAGGTCCAGTGTCCGGGGACCGTCCGCCCGGCCATCTGGTGCAAACCACTCTCCGCCGCCTCATCATCGCCAGCGCGGGTCATTCTCTACCTGCAAGGCGGAGCCTTCATTGCAGGCTCCCCGGCCAGCCATCGCAAGCTGGCGGCGCACTTGGCCAAGAGGGCCGGCACGCACGCACTTCTGATCGACTACCGTCGGGCCCCGGAGCATCAGTTCCCCAGCCAGATCGACGATGTGGTGGCCGCGTACAGATGGCTGTTGGACGACCGCGGCATCGACAGCAAGAACATTGCCCTGGCCGGGGACTCGGCGGGCGGAAACCTGGCCGTGTCTGTGCCGCTGGCGCTCAAGCAGCGGGGCCTAGCGATGCCGGCCGCCATTGCCGCTTTTTCTGCGTGGCTCGACATGCGCGTCTCTGGCGCAAGCTACGAGGCCAACCTGGGCAAAGACGTCCTCGCCGTGCCGGAAATGCTGCCCGGGGTCATTTCTGCCTACCTGGGCGGGGCGGGCTCGCTGCTGGACGATCCGCTCGTGGACCTGCTCCGCACCGATCTCCAGGGTCTGCCGCCCATGTACCTAGCGACGGGAACGTCGGAAATTGTGGAGAGTGACGCTGTAACGCTGGCAAAGAGAGCGAGAGAGGCGGGGATCGAGGTGCAGCTGGAAACGCCCAGAGACTTGCAGCACATCTGGACATGTCTAGCTGGGAAGGCCGAAGAAGCGGACACCACCCTTTCTCAAGCTGCGACGTTTATTCGTATCAAGATGGGGTAGATCAACCACTTCAACGAAAAGTCATCATGGTAGATCCGTTGTGGTGTATCAAACTCGGTAGGATGAAGGATCTAAAAGTCGACGTGGCATGAGCACTGAGCATTTCCTCAATTTTGAAATTGTCGCTGGCTGATACGTACCAGGTTGTCAAACTTAAAATCTCCATGGACAATCGCAGACTGTTCTCCTGGCAGATTGGCTCTGACGTAGTTCATGACTTCATCGTACTTGTCGTGGGCACGACCGAGTGTTTCACCGGGTTTTGCGTCCCGGGCTTGAGCCTGCTGCGCTTCTATGCGGCTCCAGCCACGCGAGGGTGTCAATCGCGAAAACCAACTATTCGGATTAGCTGGTACTCGTCTCTAATAGCAGGAGCTGGATGAGCGGTCTAGAGGGAACTCACGCTTTACGCCTGTTGGCTGGCGAGAGCTCAGGCATGTCGACATCGGTAAAGATCCTACCCTTGGCAAACTCCATAATCTAGTTCTCGCTACCATCTAATAACCATAATCACCAACATATTAGACCTGCGCCATCCTGGCATTGCTTTCTTGGCTTGTTGCCACAGTCCCGTGTAGAAATAACTACAGGCTGAGCCGCCCTCGCCGAACCGCCGGAGAGTGCTCTACGAGCTGGGGTCTTTCTCTCTTCAGTCAATACAACTTTGTTCTGTGCCCAACTCTATTTTGCCACGCAACGCACTCAGCCTCTGGCTTTCCCCTTACACCCCTTTTCTACTACGCACTGATCAGGCGTCCCGTGGTCACGCGGAATGTCCTGTGGCCGAGGTCCGTGGGACTTCTCACCAGAGTCGTTCCTGGCCTCGGGCTTCGGCCATGGCCAAAGCCGTCCTCCGGCTCCCAGCCCGTCGCAAGCAACACCTCAACACATGCGCACATTAACCTAATGCATACAAGGCCGGCTTTTTAGTACACAAACTTCGAAAAGTCATTTATTTTTTTTGCTCCTATTAAGTTCAGTCACTATGTAGATGTTTCTCAACATTTTCCTGTGAGAAACCCCGTCAGGAACCAACCAACTCCCCTGAGACGCCGCATACTATGCTATGATCCTCTAAGATATGAGAGACTAGGAAAAAGTATGCCCTAGTTTTGACAAAAGAAAAAGAGACACTCAATGCAGACGTGCATCTGTGCCAGACTAGGCCCCCTAGTATTAAGATTGTATAAAATCCAGAAGACACAACCGAAAAAGAAAAATTAGGAAACAGATTAAAAAAAAAGACGTTCTTGTACAAGAGTGGGGTATCTCAGAAAACAGGAGTGTAGAGGAGAGAGACAGGGGGAGAGAGGGAGAGAGAGGGAGAGAGAGGGAGAGAGAGAGGGAGAGACAGGGAGGAAGAGAAGAATTTCAAGCCGACCACCCTTACGCCTTCTCCTCCTTGTCAACGGCGGTCGACTCGGTCCCCGCCGTGCCCGGCGCGGCCGGCGAGGCCTCGGTCTCCTTCTCGTCGGCATCGGGGCTCGGCTTGGCGGTGCCCGCAGCCGACGACGCGTCCTCCACGGTCGCGACGTCTTCGACGGAGTCGCTGTCGGTGGCATGCGCGGCTGTGGCAGCAGCAGCAGCAGCACCGCCCTCGGCGGCGGCGCCCCCGGCGGCCCCCTCCTCGGCCTTGCCCTCCTCGGCCTTGCCCTTGGGCGGCAGGTTCTTCTTGACGCTGCGCCACTCGATGGTCAGCGCGCCCAGGATGGTCAGGCACACCATGATCAGGCCGACCTGGAACACCTTGCGCAGGGAGTCGTTGTACGCCTCGAGGACCTGGGGCTTGACGTCGTCCGGCAGGTCCGTCAGGCTCGTGGCGCCGCTGCTGAGCACGGTGGCCGCGTCGAACCCGGGGATCTGGCTGAGGCGCTGGATCAGCTGGCTGTCGAGGATGTTCTGCCCCACGCTGATGAAGATGGCGCCGCCGAGCAGCTGGCTGAAGAACATGAGCGAGGTGCCGATGGGCACGTCGCGGCGCGGCAGGACGGTCTGGGCGGCGAGGTTGGGCGTCTGGAAGGTGAGGCCCAGGCCCAGGCCGAAGAGCGCCTGGTAGCCGATCCACTTGTTGGAGCCCGTGTCGACCTGCAGCGTGGTCAGCAGGCCCGCGGCGATCGAATTCAGGACGACGCCGCTGATCATGAAGGGCGTGTAGTAGCCGACGCGCGAGATGGCGATGCCGGACCCGATGGACGAGACGACCATGCCGAGCACGAGCGGCAGGGTGCGGATGCCGGACTGCACGGCGCTGACGCCCTGGATGGCCTGGAACCAGATGGGCAGGTAGTAGACGAAGATCATCATCTGGGCGCCGACGCAGATGGTCGAGTAGAAGCCGGCGGCGATGGTGCGCTGCACGAAGATGCGGGGCGGCACGGTGGCGGTGTTGGGCATGAGGATCTGGACGGCGACGAAGCCGACGAGCAGGACGGCGGCCAGGGTCAGCAGCGCGATGATGCGGCCGTTGCTCCAGGCGTAGGTGGCGCCGCCCCACTGGAGGGCGAGCAGCAGGCAGACGCAGCCCGGGATGAAGAAGAAGGAGCCGAGGGCGTCGAGCTGGGACAGCTTCTGGCGCGTGGGGATCTTGGTGGTCTCGCGGTCGGGGATCTTGAGCAGGAAGAAGACGAAGACCATGGCGACGCCGCCGAGGGGCAGGTTGATGTAGAAGCACCAGCGCCAGGTGACCTTGGTGGTGAAGAGGCCGCCCAGCAGGGGGCCGACGACGGAGGCGACGCCGAAGACGGCGCCGAAGAGGCCCTGGTACATGGGGCGCTTGTGCAGGGGGACGGCATAGACGATGATGATGATCTGGGTGGTGTTAGTAGGGGCAAGAGAGAGAAAAAAAAAGGGGGGGGCGAAGAGATACGCACAACACCAGAGAAGATGCCGGCGGCGCCCACGCCCGCGATGGCGCGGCCGATGATGAAGGCGACCGAGGACGGCGCGGCGCCGCAGACGGCGGACCCGATCTCGAAGAGCAGCACGGCGGACAGGAAGACGGTCTTGATGCTGTAGAACATGTAGCCCTTGCCGAACATGAGCTGGAACGAGCAGGTGGCCAGCAGGTAGGCGCTGCCGTACCAGCCGATGTCCTCGACGGAGTGGAACTCGTCGGTGATCTGGGGGATGGCGGTGGCGATGATCAGGCGGTCGAGGGCGACGAGGAACATGCTGATGAAGACGGAGGCGAGCAGCAGGGCCAGCTTGATGCCCGAGGGGTACTCGATGTCCTCGGTGGCGGTGGTGTTGACCTGGGCGAGGTTGGCGCCGGTGCCGTTCTTGTCGTCGGTGTCGTCGTCGTCATCGTCACCGTTGCCGCCGGCGTTGTCGCTCTTCTTGACGTCCTTGCTGCTGGCCTCCTCGCCGTCGCGGTCGTGCTTCTCCTTCTCGTCGACCGCGTAGTAGCCGTCGGCCTCGGGGGCGGCGAGGGTCGTGCTTGTCGCGCTGCTGATCTCCGGGGCAGAAGCAGCCGCGTCGACGGCCGGCGTCTTGGCCTTTCGGAAGGGGAAAGGCATTGTGGTCTGTGGCGATGTATCGCGGTGAGAGGTGAGAAACGAAGTTGAGATGCAGACGGAAAATATCGTGTAATTCTACCGTGGAACCAGGTGTGGTGGTTTCTGCTGTGTTGATGTTTCTTGCGCGTCACAAGCGAATGCAAGAACGAGAATCGAAAACAGAGACAAGCACACAACCAGACAGCCGAAGCAAATAGAGCGACAGACCAGAAGAGGCTGCCGTCGATTCTTTATACTCTGGCCCCACCGCCTTGCCCTTTTCGCTCGTCGACTCCGGCCAACAACACGCACCAACGGGTGTATTACGCCCCGACTCGGTCGGAGGAAAGCGCCCAAATTCCGTTCACACGAGGAGTACGAGCAGGCATGGGCGCGGAAGACAGACGCTGCAGCGCGATTAGGTGTCGGCCCTCGAGCGAACCCCAAGTCGGAGCTATCCGAAAGGGTAATGCTGGCGGGACGCCCATTTGACGGATTTGACGCTTTCGTCGCCCCCAGTCACGCCCCCCCTGGTCCACACCCCTCTTTCCTGCTTCCTTCCTTCCTTCCATACAACAAAAGCTGGTTCTAAGATGCTTGCCTGCACACTGCGTAATTGCCTTACGTCGTCCTACGTCGTCTTGCCCGCTCAGGCAAGAACAATGGGAAACCTAAGAAGCCAGAGAATCCAAAGAAGCCTGACAGCTCACGTGTCAGCAATGCGGAGGAGACCGTCCATGCCCTGACGACACAAGATCTTCGATGCTGAAGCCTGTCTTGCAGTTCCGTCAGACGGGTAATACAGCATGCTGTCAAATGGTCGTCTGCCAAAACCAGACGAAATAAAAGCCTTTTTAGTGCAGGAACAAGCGAGAGCCAGTGGCGGCAGCGCAGCAGGCCGGTGGGCGAGTGGACTCGGCAGGCTCTTTAGTGGAGACGGCCACTCAAAAAACAGGCCCAGGCGGACCTAGACGGACCCCGTAATTTGCCGTCGTTTTATTATCTTATGTCGCATTTTTCTTATTTACTTTTCTTTTCTCCTCCTTTTCTCCCTCTTTCCCAGGTTTTCCCCCCCATCGGCGCTACTCGCCGCTAGCGTGAAAAAACAACAGCCTCATTACCTGACTCGACCAGCCCTGAGCTCATTTTGGACGTAGTTCCCTGCGGAGGACCAGCTTCGGAAAGAAAAACCTAGGGCCTTGTCGTAGGTTGCTCACGACGTAATACTCCGTAGAAAGAATGATGGAAAGACAGCTGCCAGCGGGACGCACAAAGAGTCCGACGCCGACGATGTCACGGCTCTGGGATCTGGGCTGGCCTGGCCTGGCCCCGGGCTGGCCTCTCACATTCCCGGGTTTTATGGCTTATGAGTACAATCCCCGAGACGGGGGGGTGGGCCGCCTGCAGATGACTGCTTTTTGTACGGAGTATGTTTGTTTGTTTGGGGTTTGGGACCGGACACGTTTTTCCTGGGCTGGCCTGTAAAATACTGAGCAGTGAGAAGACTATTTTCATGGCCAAGCTTTTCGGGTCCTCCTTTTCTGACAATGGCACTTTTCGGGCGCCTCCCCTTTTTCGGGTTTCGGTTTTCGACCACTCACAATAGGACGCTGGAAGGAGACGGACTTTTTCTCTGCAGCCGATGTGCCGTTCCTTTTTCAGCGAGGCCCTAAGCCAGAGACGGGCCTACGTCGGGCCCGACACCACCACGAGCTTGCATCTAGGCCCGTTTTCTTGATGGTTTTCAAGGCTTTTTTTCTTCTTATTTTTTTCGTCTCTCCTTCCTTCCCCGTAATTGCAACCCCGTTCTCACTTCTGCTTCTCTCACATTCTCTCCCGTTCGCCTGACCCGTTTTTCTCTCACCCGCTCATTACGCACCCGCCTATCTTGGCTGCATTTTTTTCGGGGCGCGAGAATGAAACGCCCGACTTAGCAGGACAACCTCGGGCCCGAGCAGGCCCCAAAGTTCGGCGGAAGCGTGCTTTGAGGACGGGAGGAGGAAAGGCTGACGACACAGGGCTGCGTCGACAGCAGCCCGCAGGCAGACCACGGGTAGTTTGCAACATGCTCGTCACAGGCAGAAGAAAAGTAAGATCGGACCGGCCGCTCGGTTGGCATTTCATTCCATGTCTTATTCTCTTCCCGTTGCTATGGTAGGGGGCGAAACAGTATACTCACAAGATAATGCTTCTGCCTTGCCAGATGAAGGTGAGGATGTGCCTTGTTACGCAGCAATAGTGAAAAAGAAGTCGAGCCAATTTGCTCCTTGCGAGGCATCCAACGAACTTGTCGGGAGACTGACGCCGTAATTGTGTGATTTTCGGTTTTCTTATTCTCGGGCCTCTTGCTCTTATTCTCGGGTTAGCTTGCATCGTCCTCCCGGGTCTCATTCCGTACATTTCGCACGGCATCCGTTATGTCCATCTCTTTCTCTCGTCTCACGGACCCCGACCGTCCCAATCCGGCAAGCGACCGGGGCCGATTGCCTTGAATTTCTCCGTTCGTTGCTTGGACAGGGGGTTTAAGTCCGGTAACTCCCATGCACGATGATTGCCCAGCAGCTGAGGGCGTCTGATAGGAAAAGCAAATTTACAGGTGGATGGGCCGCTGTCAGGAAGACCCCTTTTCGCCCAGAAACACACCATCTCAGCCTTGCGAAATTACGAGTGCAGCCCACCGTTCGACTGCAGCAGCTGGATAAATGAAATCGGCAGCAGCCCACCCTCTTGTACTCCGTATGTCGCTGGTAATTGCATACCTCCTTTCCAACGTCTGCCCTGGAACGCGGGATGCATTTGGCCTACCGACGTCTTCCAGCGGCGCTGCTGGCCGTCGTTGGCTGGCCGAAAAAAAGATAATATATCTTGCATTGCATAAACACATGCGCTTACCGAGAAGACGGGAGGAAAAGGAGCACCGAAGAGAAAGAGAGGTGATTTGAAATGCCAAAAGAAAAATCCAAAATTGTTTGCCCGTTGATATTATTGTTACACTCTATAAATGTGGGAAACAGAAAACTGCGTTGTCAAACGCGTTTTCACACCCAATGTAATCCCTCCCAGAAGAGAAAGAAATAAAGAAACAAAAGTGCAAAAAACCAGTTCGGTAATACCCAATTCCCATCACGGTTCGTACTCCGATATATACCCACGTGAGGAAATCTTTGCCCACTATATAACCAACCCATCCACGGTAGAGAGGAGAACGCGGAGATTCAAAAACAAACCAAATAACCAAATAACCAAATAACCAAATAAATCCAAGCATCGATGGCGCCGTAAAAAAAAAATCCAATAAAGCCAGAACAGAAAGAGAGAAAAGAATTAGGGGGAGAATGCATGGCGCTTTGAGCGAAAATCTTTCTCGCTGGGAGGGGAAAGCAGCCCGCCTACCACAGCGTGTTCTGGTTCCCGCCGAAGCTGTCAAACGCCGACACCACCGTCCCCGTCGGCATGATGCTGCCCCACATGTCCCAGTCGATCGTGTTGGGGTCAATGTAGGGCTGCGTCAGGAATTGGTCGAGCACGGGGTCTCCCGCGGACGGCAGCAGCATCTTGTCGTCCTCTTCCATCGGCAGCGGCTCATCCACCGACGCCGCCGACGGCACGAACGTCGTCGTCGATGAGGTCGATGTCGCCGCGGATGACGACGCCGCGGACGCCGGTCCCGCCAGTCCCGCCGACGACGACGAAGACAGCGGCGGCTCGCTCTTGATGACCGACTCGTCCTGCGCCGGCATCACGGACTGCAGCTTGGTGATGAACTCGGGCGGCTCCGGCGTCATGCCGCCGAGGCGCGCCCGCAGCACGCCCGCGCGCGTCCGCCACGCCCGCAGCATCGACACGGCCATCTGGTAGTAGGACCGCTGCGTGACGTCGTACAGGTCCGGGTAGTTCTCGTACGTCGCCTCGACGGCCGACCACGCCTTCTCCACGAGCCGCCCCGTCGTGCGCGTGCACAGCTGGCCCACGACGAACAGGAACATGTTGTCCTGGAAGTGCAGCCGCGAGAACCACGCGAACGCCTTGTCCTTGGACTTGATCTTGAGCTCGTTGTCGTGCGCCGTCGACTCGACCGCCACCTGGAACACGTTGTCGGCCAGCGTGTGCACCTCGTCCCCGAACTCGCGCTCCTTGGCTGGCAGCAGCAGGTGCTCCAGCTTCTGCAGGATCTCCTCCCGCACGTCCAGGGCCAGCTGGTGCAGGGGGCCGGCCGTCGGGTCGCAGTACTTGTCGGTGATCTCGAGCAGGCTCTGGGCCAGCGTGGCAATCAGCTGCCGGTACAGGTCGATGTGCTGGGGCGAAGGCCCGCCCGGCCCCCGCAGCGCGTCGTGGTCGGTCAGGAGAATTATGGGCTCGATGCCCGGCGTCTCGAGAAGGAAGCGCGCAAGACGATTCGTCAGCAGCACCAAGATCATTTCTGTCGGCCCCTCGCGGTCCTGTATGGGCTCCGTGGCAGTCGGGAAGAGATCGGCGTCGTTTACGTTCTTGGGCTCCTTTGTGTCCCACACGCGCGGCAGCATGGAATGGCTGAGGCCGGACATCAGAGCATACTTTGCGTCCACCATGATGACCTGCCACCACACCCGCCGCCGAATCTCCGTCTCAAAGGGACTGAGCCCGAGAATCTCGCCGTCGCGGTGCAGGCCCATTTTCTGGGCGACCCGGAGAACCACTCCGTTCAAAATCCAGGCGGCATGCCGGTTGTATCGCCCTTGCAGGGAGATCTAAACCAAACATAAAAGAACACACATTAGTAAATCTGGCGCCTCGGCAGCATCAAAGACATAAAGCACAGAAGAGCGGGCTCACCAAGTAGATGACCAGAGCCTGGAGGGTCTCCAAGTCGTATGTTTTGAGGAAGCCGGTCTGGATCAGGGACATGCGCACGCCGTTGGAAAAGCGCTGCAGAGCCGTCTCGCGGGAATAGCCGAGAAGGTTGAGGCACTCGTCGGGTGTCATGGACACCGTGGCCAGGGTGTAGATGGCGAACAGGAGCGTTTTTACGCTCTGGGGCAGATTCTGCGAGCCGGTGCTGGCCTCGACTAGATACGGCTGCAGCGTGGGCACGTGGATGATCTTGGTCAGCGGGTTGACGCGCTCCAGGTAGATCTGCCACAGGCGGAAGATGTGCACGGGCGACGGCTGCAGGTCTTCGAGCCTCGCCGGCAGGGGTGTATCGCCCGGCTGGGCGCCGCTGCCCGTCAGGATCAGATCGGCGTTGTCGTCGGGCGTCGCTGTCGTCGTCGTTTCGGGGGTGGTGTCCTCGTTGTCTTCGCTGTCGATGATCTCGCGCATGGCGCGCAGCTCTTCGTGGATGGTGCCCAGCATGACCGAGTCAACGAACCGCACGCCGCCGTCGTCCTCGACAATCAGCTTGCCTGGTGGCTTCCACTTCAGCGACGTGTCGTCGTTGAAGAGAGGGTTTGGCGTCGGACCCGCGTCCCCTTCGGGTTTCGCCGAAGCGTAGACCTTGAGCAGCTCCTCGCAGCGGGCCAGGCGCTCCTGCAGGTCCTGGTTTGGCCTCCGGCGCTTCCTCGCCGGCGCGGGGGTGCTGGGAGTACATGTGACGTTGGCCTGGAGCACAGTTGAGAGTCAGTATGGCGTGTGGGGCGACCGGGGGGCGAACGACCGTCTTCCTACGTCGCAGGAAGACGGGGCGATTGGGATGGGGGGGAAAGCAAAGCAGCAGAGAAAGAAATCGACCGGAGAAACTCACCTTGGTACAATTGGCGCAGGGAAATGTCCGGTCGCACTTGATCTTGCGGTGCTGGCAGAGCACGCAGGCGAGGATCCGCGTCGGCTTCGAGGCGCCGTGAGACGGCAGGCCGTTCGGGGTGCCGGCGGCAGAGGCGGCAGAGGCGGATGACATGGCGGCTGGGCGTGGCGGCTCCGATGCCAGTCGATGATGTGGGTAGATGTCGGTGCGCCGCGTGGGAAGCGCGTGCGCGTAAAGTGGCACGACTGTGTGGTCGTGCTTGGGCTATGCTCGTTCCAAGTGAAGCCGGTGAGATACGCGTTTTTGTTTTTTGTTTTTTCAGTGGTCGTTTTCACTTCCCCGCGGGGACGTCTCGTCGGGCACTCTGCCTGTATGCCCGCGCCACCATTCCAAAAGGGCAGGACGATACAGGACGGAAGAGAAGGAGCGAGGGGTCGAGGTGGTGACACGCTACAGAAAAATAGACACAGAAGCCAAAAGGCTCGGGAGAAGGCTCGAGGAAGGGGATGGAAGGCAAAAGAAAAATATTAAGTGAAATAGAATAAGGACCTTTCAGGGCGGGGAAGGCACGAGGGGAACGTGGCGGCAAAAGGATCTCCAAATAGGTAAGTAAGATACGAAGGGGGAAGACAGGAGCCAGGAAGGAAGGAACTCGACGAGGCAAGAAGCTGCGTTGCAGGAATTGAGAAGGTGAACTCGAGACGGCTCAAAGAAAAAAGGAAACGACAGTTTTAGGTCGAGCCTTCCTCGCTAGGCAAAGAGGCGCAACGGCATCAGACAGGATCAGACAGTAGTCGTCGATTATGTCACAAGGGCGCCTGCCTGGTGTACGAGCACTTGCACCAGAATTGGGGGTCCTTGGGGGGTTCTTTGCGGGGACTGGCCCTGTCCCCTTATTTTCTTACTCGTAGTTCTTGGCTGTGACGTTCGTTTGTTCCTTCCACATTGATCGAGGGGCTGGCTGGGCACTCGCAACTGCGCAACGGCCTTCTCGCGCACCGTACCGTTCCTTCCCAGGCGGTGGAAATCCTCCGCCGACTCATAAGTATACTGTACACTGTACAGACAAAGAAGCCCAGTAATCAGGTGACCTGCCCAGCGCTCTCGGGCCGCCAAGCAGGGCAAACAATGTCCGCCCCAAGCTGACATCAATCGGGGAGCAGATCGCTCCGTGACCCCGTATGATGGGCCCAGGGATGTGCGGCACGTGACCGCCGTGAAATCCCCCCGTACGAGTACAAGTATAAATGGCAGCGGCTGAAGTGCGGCGGAACTACGAGCAATTACTCCTATGCTCGGAATCGTTTAGTGCATTTTGTGTCTGTTTTTTCTTTTTCTTCTTTTTCATTCCGTCCATGCGTTTTGTTTTCCCTTGCTTCCTCTTCTCTTTTTGTTTTGCTCTCGGCTCGCGGCCATTGACCTCCGTCTGCCAAGCACAGTCCTAGCTAGTCCATGTCTGCCGTCCGGTGTCCGACGTCTGCGGTCGACCGAAAAGGGGAGATGATGCGCGACATTCACTGCTTGGACAGCGCCAAGATGCAAGTGTAGGCCCTGTGGAGTTCGGAGCACGGATTACAAACTGCTCTGGTGGCGCCGCCCAGTAAAGTCTCCAAGTAAAGTCTCCAAGCAAAGTCTCCATTTGTACGCCGTAGGGCTGGAGGGAATTAAGCGGGATTGCATGTGTTTGCATGCGTGAAGCAATTCCGCCGTGTGAAGGGCCGCACCGGAGGGGCATCTCATCTTATCTTACAACATGCTGTGATATCTCACTGTGATATCCTCCGTACGGTGCATACGAGACCAGCAGCATGCATGGGTCGTTTGCCTAGCGCTCGCGAGGCCACCCAATCTGTTGGGGAATTGGGCATGTGCGGAGCGCAGGGCGAATGTCGGCGAATCCCAGAGAATCTGACTCTCGCGCAGGCGCGGAGGAAAGGACAATAGCCAGGCCGTGCTCCGTTTCTCGCGTCTCGTTTCTTCGTACTCGTTCTCGCGTCTGGCCTTTGTCGTTCTCGCATTTGTCGGCTCGCACTTAAACGCCCTCTCGCACTTCTCGTCTCGCATCTCTCGCAGGCAGCACCCCCAAGCGACGTGGGTGGGTTTCAGATGCTCTGCTTCGGACACATACGAGCAATTACTCGTCGTCTGATCAATTTCCTGGAACAGTCAGCGGCGACGCTAGAACTGCAGCGAGGCAAAACAGTCGGCCAAAACGGCCCGCGCGCTGGCCTAATCGGGAACGCATGGCGGGTTTCTTGTTGTAGACAGGCCTCACCCAGGCGTGCTGACGCCATGCACGGGGTGTACTGCAGACAGTAGCATCGTGTGGCCTCTGGAAATGCTAGTTGTATTACTCTGTACTCCGTAGATAGACTTCATCTGGGCATGCTGACGCCATGCACGGTTGTGCTGTAGTACAGAGTACTCCGTGGTGGAAACCTGTTTCCTCTGGACATATTATCTCCGCATTCTCGGGTTTGTTATTCGGGCATAAGTACGACCGACTTTGGCCAGAACCTGCTCCAGCCAGGAAAGGTGGAGTGGTGATATCTGTTGTTGGATGTGGGCTACGAGTATCCCCCAACGGCCTCCCGCTGGTCGTCCAGGCACTGTGTGATGCCTAGCCGCGTTCGCCTGCCGTGCTCATGTCGTCCAAATTTCGCCAGTGCTGCCGCTCCACCGCATTTCGTTTCTGGTGGCCCGTCCTCCACAACAGGCCCCCATTCCAATTCAGGGACCGGAACTCGCAGCTGCCTAGAAGCAATCTATTTTACCTGCTCAATTCATCCCGCTCATGGCCTGTGTATAGCGCGCAACGTAAGGCTCCGGGCCAGGCCGTCACACATCCCTGCTGCCAAAAAAAGAAAGTCAATGCCGTGCCAAAACGGCATCGCAAATCCACAGCCTCACGGCTGGGATGGAAATATTCTTATATGCGCACTTCGTGATGCAGGTATGCGCTTTCGTCGTTGTGATGCTCTTGCCTCCCTGTGCCTGAACTGCCATCCTGCAGTGGGGCCCCTTGCCCGCTGCTCCAGCCAATAGCGTCCGCTGTTTTTGAATTATGGTGCAGCTGCCGAAAACGGAACCCCGCAATATTTTGCCATACGCCATTGGGACGGCAAAAAAAAAAGTTGCAGTCACGACTCTCCCACCCTCTTCACGTCACGACAATTTCCTACGCCAAGGCACCGACCATTGCCAAGAACGAAGCAATGCTTCCCGTGCGTATGCTGCGCCGTCTCGCGATTCGTTTGATACAATAGAAACAGGCTGCCATGTCGTCGCAGACGAGACGACTAGCCTCGGCCGCCGCCGGCGCTGGCGCCGCCTGCAGCGCGAGTCTTCGATCCGGCCGCATACCTCGATTTTCTGCCTCGACTGCCTCGACTCGTCCCTTACCACCGTCCTGCTCTCGCCGCAGCGGCTTCTCTACCACCGCCCGGACACGGCAGGGCCTTTCTTCTACCACGTCGTCGTCGCCGTCCCCCGATGCGTTTGCCTCCTCAGCTGGCCAAGACTCCGGCCCGGCCTCCGGCGCCATCCCGGCCTCCCCCCAGACCCTGACCGAGAAGATCGTGCAACGCTACTCGGTTGGCCTCCCCGCCGGCAAGAAGGTCAAGTCGGGCGACTATGTCACCATTCAGCCGCACCACTGCATGACGCACGACAACTCGTGGCCGGTGGCGTTGAAGGTGATGTCGATCGGCGCCACCAAGATCCACGACAACCGCCAGGTCGTCTGTACATTGGATCATGACCTGCAGAACAAATCCGAGAGCAACCTGAAGAAGTACGCCCAGATCGAACAGTTCGCCAAGACGCACGGGATCGACTTTTTTCCAGCCGGACGAGGGATAGGGCACCAAATCATGGTCGAGGAGGGCTACGCCTGGCCCGGAGCGATGACCGTTGCTTCCGATTCCCATTCGACCCACTATGGTGGCATTGGAAATCTCGGCACGCCGATGGTGCGCACCGATGCAGCCAGCATCTGGGCGACGGGCCGCACCTGGTGGCAGATCCCGCCCATTGCCAAGGTCACGCTGACGGGCCTCCTGCCTGCCGGCGTGACGGGGAAGGACGTGATCGTGGCTTTGGCTGGACTCTTTAACAAGGACGAAGTTCTGAACCACGCCATCGAGTTCACCGGCTCAGAGGAGACCCTGCGCAGCATCCCCATTGACGACCGCCTGTCCATCGCGAACATGAGCACGGAATGGGGAGCCCTCTCGGGCCTCTTCCCCATCGACTCCGTCCTGGAGGCCTGGCTGCGCGCCAAGGCCACCACTAGCGCCATGCTGCAGGACGCGGACCCGTCGCGCGCCCCCAGCAAGTTCACCCACGCGAAGATCGACGACTTGATCGCGAACCAGCTGCGCGCCGACCCGGGCGCCAAGTACGCCAAGTCGCTGTACATCAATATTTCCACGCTGCAGCCGTACGTCGCAGGGCCGAACAGCGTGAAGGTGGCCACGCCGCTCAAGGACCTCGAGCCCCAGAAAATCAAGGTCAACCGGGCGTACCTGGTCTCGTGCACCAACTCGCGCGCGTCCGACATGGCGGCCGCCGCCCGGGTGTTCCGCGCGGCCACCGCCGAGGGCCAGCCCACGCCGCGCATCGCCGAGGGCGTCAGCTTGTACATCGCGGCCGCGTCCCTGCCCGAGCAGCGCATCGCCGAGGACCGCGGCGACTGGCAGGTGCTGCTGGACGCCGGTGCGACGGCGCTGCCCTCGGGCTGCGGGCCCTGCATCGGCCTGGGCACGGGTCTGCTGGAGCCCGGCGAGGTCGGCATCAGCGCGAGCAACCGCAACTTCAAGGGCCGCATGGGCTCGACGGAGGCCAAGGCGTACCTGGCGAGCCCCGAGGTCGTGGCCGCCAGCGCGCTGAGCGGCTTCATCTCGGGCCCGGGGGTCTACCAGAAGCCCGAGGGCGTCGAGAAGGTCATCATCGGCGAGGGCAACGGCAACTTTGCCGAGGACCACGCCCTCGCCGTGGAGGACGCGCTCGACAAGCTCATCGCGGACGTCGACAGCCTCGTCGCGGGCGCCGAGAAGGAGCTCTCTGCCGACGAGGGCGCCGCCGCAGCACCAGCGGCTGCTGCGGAAGACGACGGCAGCAGCGAGTCGCTGACCGAGATCCTGCCGGGCTTCCCCGAGCGCGTCGAGGGCGAGATCGTCTTCTGCGACGCCGACAACATCAACACGGACGGCATCTACCCGGGCAAGTACACCTACCAGGACAACGTGCCCGCGGAGACGATGGCCGAGGTATGCATGGAGAACTACGACAGGGCGTTCCGCACGACGGCGCGGGCGGGCGACATCCTCGTGTCCGGCTTCAACTTCGGGTGCGGCTCGTCGCGCGAGCAGGCCGCCACGGCCATCCTGGCCAAGAAGATCCCCATGGTGGTGGCGGGCAGCTTCGGCAACATCTTCAGCCGCAACAGCATCAACAACGCGCTGATGGGCCTCGAGGTGCCGCGGCTGGTGGAGCGGCTGCGGGAGTCCTTCGCCGCGGACAGCAAGGCCGGCGGCCCGCTGCCCACCCGCCGGACCGGCTGGACGCTGCTGTGGGACGTGCGCCGGAGCAAGGTGACGGTCACGGAGGGCCCCGGCGGTGCGACGTGGAGCCAGAAGGTGGGCGAGCTGCCGCCCAACGTGCAGGAGATCATTGCGCGGGGCGGCCTGGAGAAGTGGGTCAAGAGCCAGATCTCGGCATAGAGGAAGAAAGAAAAGAAAAATAAAAGAGAGAAAGGGGGGGGGGGGTGGCCTGGAAATATATCACGGGGTTTAAAAAGGATATCATTTTTTTGGATTTTTTCTATTGAGAGAATAAAACATCTAGGGGGGGTATATGAGCAATGTCATTTATGCAAATACAAAAAGAGACCAAAGCGGAACAAAATTACTAGCCAGTGTGTCAACCCAAAGCTTTACTGTGGCACCAAGGACGGCTCTTCTATTCGAGGTGCGGAATCCTCTGTGTCTGGGCTGGGATCGTCGCTGGACTCTATCAAGTCCTTTCCCTGTTCCTCGCCGACCGGCACCGGCACAAGCGCCCGCCGCTTGCGGCTCCGCAGGACGCGCCGGTGCCGCGACCCTCTGAGGTGCTTGTCCCACTGCTCCTCGGACAGCAGCGTCACGCGGCAGACGGCGCACTCTTGGCGGTACGCCGGCCGGCCGGTCTCCAAGTCGGCCCCGTCCCGGCCCCGGCTGGCCGCGATGGTCGCCGTCAGCACCTCGCGGGCCGTGTCCGAGACGTCGAGCGGCTGGGGCAACTCCGCGGCTGCCGCGCCCTCTTCGCCGAGAAAGGCCGCCGTCAGCCGCACGCCCGTCGCCGCGACGTTCTCCTGCCACTGGGCCCTGTCGGTGCTGTCCAGCAGGAAGAGGCGGTCGAGGGCGCGCTCCTCGGCGACGTAGGGGATGGTCTTGTGCTTGATCCAGCGCAGCTGGTAGCGGGCGTAGCGGCGGGTGCCGAACTTGATGCCGTCGAGGCCGGCGTCCCTGAGCTTGGCGAGGTCGGCTGCGGCGCCGTCCCCTGGATTCCGCCGCAGAGCCGCGATGTACGGCTCCATCTCTTTGAAGCCGATGGACTGCCAGATGCCCTTGCTGCGGTCGACGGCGACGCCCCGCGCCTCAGAGTCCCGCAGCGTGTCGTACATCTCGCCGGTCTCCTGCTCGAGCCCGCGCGCCAGCATGGTATCGATGCGGGCGTCGAGGCGCGCGTTCAGGATGTCCGGCCTGGCGTACACCCACAGGAGGAGGCACTGCCACGGATGGTGGTGGTGGTGGTGGGCCGTCTGCCGGCCCCTCCTCTCCTTCTCCTTCTCCTCCTTGCGCTTCCGCTGCTCAGCGTAGATGTCCGAGGCCCGCCGCCCCGTCGTCAGAAAGATCTCGAGCGACCGCTGGATCTTGCGCCGGTCGTTGGGGTGCCAGCGGCCGGCCATGACGGGGTCGACCTTTTGCAGCTCAGCAAAGATGGCCTCGGTGGGCTCCGCCAGGATGGGGAACCGCTTGCTGTGGTCCTCGTACGCTCTCTGGTCCTCGGAATCCTGCTCTCCCTCATCCCCCTTGTCGTGCTCACGTGCTGGTTCGTCGACGAGGTGGTCCTCGAACAGCAGGCCGTCGGTGTAGTACTGCGAGCCGCCGACGACGATGGGCAGCCTCCCCCGGCCGCGGATCTCACCGATCACATGCGTCGCCTCTTTCCTAAAGCGGTCGACGTTCCAGGTGGGTTCGTCGAGCCCGATGGTACCCAGCAGATGGTGCGGCACGCCGCGCTGCTCCTCGACGGAGATCTTGTTGGTGGTGACGGGCAGCCCCCGGTACATTTGCATGGCGTCAGCGTTAATGACCTCGCCATTGAAGCGTCGGGCCAGCTCTACGGCCAGCTGTGACGATGTTAGAAAAAAAAAAAACACACTTTGACGGCACCATAAAGAAAGGCAGCTCTTACATCGGATTTCCCCGTGCCCGTGGAGCCGAGGACGACGACCAGCGGCTCGGACGGGCGGTGCAGCGGTCGAGACATGGCAGACGCATGCCGTGCAAGCTGTCGCAGTTGGCGCGCAGGGCTGCGAAGCATAGAATGTGAAGATGAACGGTGACAAAGCTGCTTCTGGCCGGTCAGCGCAAGAAGAACATGCTCCGATTTTGCTGGTGTATTTAATTCTCACGAACTTTACTTTTTCCTTATGCATGTAAGAGGTTTGAATGGGGCAATTCAATAACGAGAAATAGACTACTGCGCTAGTCCATATCGGGTAATCGCGTCGAAGCTTGGGGCTCAGGGGCTTGCTGGCCGTCACGTGCAGTCCCACAACGGGGAAGTTGGCCACATCGCAGGTTGGGGCCTGAAGCCAGATCGTTCATTGCCCTTGCTGGTGGCTCCCCCAGCCTGCGCGCAAAAGCTATCGCGCTGTTTTAGTATTTTTTCCTTCTCCCGATTTCCATCTCGCCAGCACACCCCTTTTCTATTTCCACCCACCTCCCCTTTTTCCTTTCTTTCGATCGGTTTCCAACTCCCTTTTTCTTTCCTTTCATCATCTAATTGCTTAACAGGAGAAGGGAGCGCTGCGATCCAGCCCAATTCCCCCTTCTTTCTTCTTAATTTTCTTCTTCCCCGTTCTCTTTTTCGTGCGCTGGGCTTCTCGTTTTCTCTTCTTCCATTCCTTTCTCAACTTGCTTTCCTATCCCATTGAGGCCATTCTAGGGCATTTCTCGATCGATACACCGTCACGATGAGCAGCTGTAAGTATTCTCGTCGCGTGGACGGTCCATCTCCAGGATGAACGCCTCGTTCCCATCTGGCTCCTCTCCCTCTGCTTCCGAGCTGTCTTCTGAGCTCCTCCCAGCTTCCTCCAGCTCCCCCAAAGCTAACGTACGTGTCTCTCTCCCGCGCAGTACGATTCCTCGACCTCGTCAAGCCGTTCGTGCCGTTCCTCCCCGAGGTCCAGCAGCCGGAGACCAAGATTCCCTTCAACCAGAAGCTGATGTGGACCGGCCTGACCCTCCTGGTCTTCCTGATCATGAGCCAGATGCCCCTGTACGGCATCGTCTCGTCCGACACGTCGGATCCGCTCTACTGGCTGCGCATGATGATGGCCAGTAACCGCGGTACGCTGATGGAGCTGGGTATCACACCCATCATCTCCTCGGGCATGGTCTTCCAGCTGCTCGCCGGCACGCACATGATCGACGTCAACCTGGACCTCAAGTCGGACCGCGAGCTGTACCAGAGCGCCCAGAAGCTGTTCGCCGTCATCCTGTCCATCGGCACCGCCACCGTCTACGTCTTCACCGGCCTCTACGGCCCGCCCTCGGACCTCGGCGCCGGCATCGTGTGCCTGCTGATCCTCCAGCTCGTCACCGCCGGCATGATCGTCATCCTGCTCGACGAGCTGCTGCAGAAGGGCTACGGCCTGGGCAGCGGCATCTCGCTGTTCATCGCCACCAACATCTGCGAGTCCATCATGTGGAAGGCCTTCTCGCCGACCAGCATCAACACGGGCCGCGGCCCCCAGTACGAGGGCGCCGTCATCGCCCTGTTCCACCTGCTCATGACCGGCGAGAACAAGCAGCGCGCGCTGCAGGAGGCCTTTTACCGCCAGAACCTGCCCAACATCATGAACCTGTTGGCCACGCTGCTCGTGTTCGCCGCCGTCATCTACCTGCAGGGCTTCCGCGTCGAGATCCCCGTCAAGTCGAGCCGCCAGCGCGGCGCCCGCGGCTCGTACCCGATCCGCCTGTTCTACACGTCCAACATGCCCATCATGCTGCAGTCGGCGCTGTCGTCCAACATCTTCCTGATCTCGCAGATGCTGTACTCGCGCTTCTCCGAGAACCTGCTCGTGCAGCTGTTCGGCGTCTGGGAGGCCAAGGACGGCTCGGCGCAGCTGTCGGCCACGTCGGGCCTCGTGTACTACATGTCGCCCCCGCTCAACTTCAAGGACGCGCTGCTGGACCCCATCCACACGGTCGTCTACATCGCCTACATGCTGACGGCCTGCGCCGTCTTCTCCAAGACCTGGATCGAGGTGTCCGGCTCGAGCCCGCGCGACGTGGCCAAGCAGCTCAAGGACCAGGGGCTCGTCATGGCAGGCCACCGCGACCAGAGCATGTACAAGGAGCTGAAGCGCATCATCCCGACGGCGGCCGCCTTTGGCGGTGCCTGCATCGGCGCGCTGTCCGTCGCCAGCGACCTGATGGGCGCTCTCGGGTCCGGCACCGGTACCCTTCTTGCTGTCACGTAAGTTTTTTTTCTCTCTCCCTCACCATGCTTTACCAAACGTTTGCTGTGTGTAGCAATTCTCCTAACATGTCTTCTCTTCTAGCATCATCTACGGATATTTTGAAATTGCGGCCAAGGAGGGCGACCTGTCGGGCCTGAAGGGCATGGTTATGGGCTAGACCCACCACCGTTGCCTTGCACCCTTCTTGCATTGCCATCACATCATCGAACCTGATGCATAAAAAACAACACCTCCAAACAGCCAAAAAAAAATGTTTGGATAAAGAAACACAAAACCCTAGGGAGGGGCTTTTCCGGGAACATTTGCTATTTTTTTTGGGCCTTTCCTGGGTAGCGGCGGGGGGCACAACCCCGTTGCTGTCTTTTTTTCCGACAGCGCCCACCAGAAGTCAGAGAGAGAGAGTGTGTCGTATATAACTTAACGGGGGGCCGGCGTGTAACATCATTTCTTCTCCAGAGACTCTAAAAAAGGTTTTGCCGGCATTGTTTGTACTGGTTAGAAAAATGGGGGGGACGAGCTTTTTTCTTTGTGTCTATACGAAAGGCAAAAAAATGCTTTAAAAAATCACTTATTTTTTTTTCCAATTTTGAAATGAAGTAAACAAAGAAAAAACGGCCTTGTTTTGATAGGAGAACAAAAAAACACCATACAATTTTCATGGAAAGAAACCCACGAACCCGATGTCTTGTATGCTCAAGGGCCCGCGAGTATGAAAAAGAAAGAAAAGGGAGCTTCAATCCCCCTCTGTGATATCATTGGACGTGCTTGGGCCCAAGCGGCCGAGCTGGCGGCGGGCCAGGGCACTTTGGCAGCAAGACAGGGAAGAAACCTCGAGCTTCCTCGCACTTTGCGGACAGCAAATGTTTCCACCTCCGTTGTCGCTTCGTATGCCTGCGCATTTCTATTAATCTGCAGAAACCAGATGAAAAGAGGCTGCCCTGTCTCGGGATGGACAGATCTCTGTGATTTGAGAGACCTCTGCTTTCTTTTTTTTTCGTGGGTCTGGCATTGCTTGTTCAAGGATGTGCAGTGCTGCGGAGCCTTCCGCCCACAACAGCTGAGACATGGCTCTCCATTCCGGTGGTCTGGGTATTAATAAAGCTCCGTACGAAGTACAGAGCTCTTTCATATCACGCCCATGCAAGGGCCAAGACACTTCTGCACGGGTCTGGACGCTTTCGGTCCATTGCAGGCTCTTGCTCCCGCCCTCGCAATTTTGCAAATCTCGTAGACTCGTCGACTGGTAGGCTGGCAGGTGGCAACTGCTAAGTGCAATTTTTTTCTCGTTCTCACCAAACCAGGCAGCTGCTGTACTATAGCAGGCCTCATAGTTGCTGTGTAGGATCCCCCACGGGCTGGTATCTTTAGGCCGGCAGAGCCAAGACGGGTATGTAGCAGCCGCGAGATGGGGACGAGGCACAAAAAAGTGGAGGACAAAATAGGTTGCAATGAGGGCGAGGAAAAAGCAAACATGGGATCTGCGACGGACGGCTGCAGTGAGAAGCGTGTGCTGCTCGAATAAGGAAGCCTTGAAACATTGTAGCCTGGAGAAGAGACCGGGAAAAAAAAAGAATGTGAAAGCTGTGGCCTGGCCAGCAAGTAGACCAAGATACGATGGTCAGCAAGGGCGGCAGAGAGATAACAAGGGCGGTGCCCAGGGAGGATATGGATGCATGTCATCTTGGGCCTGCGCATCATAAGCAGTCTAATTGAAGGATGCTGCTCGATATTATTGCTGCAGCTGGAGGGGAGGCTGCATACTACACGGGCTGTGGTGAGCGGTAATTGGGCGAAGGAGGATACGATGCAGCGCGGTTGGATGAGCATGGCAGAGCCAAGAAAGCTACGATAAGAGACGAATGTCACAAGGACGACGAGAGCACACAGAGATAACCCTAGACAGGGACCCCGGAATAAGGAGCCCAGAAGAGGATCAACAGTCCTGGATACAGAACTCGATCAGACGTTCTAGATACAGAACTTGCGATGAGAGCGCACAAGAGATGTCCCGAGACAGGGGGTCCCAGAAGAGGATCAGCAGTCCTCCGCGCAGATACAGAACCTGCTATTAATAAACGAGACGCAGAGTCTTCACAAGCGCCCGAGGGGGCAAGCAGTCGATGCGACAGTGACTCACGCAATTTGCCGGGTGACTCTTTGTCTGCAGAAGGCGCTGCGGGCGAGCCACGGGCGATGATACCTTGCGCGAGCGTGCAGCGGGGTGTCCTCGTTTGGGCTTTATTTGATTTGAGGGTCGCGATGCTTCGCGAGGTCTCCGTGCTGCTCGATGCTATGATGCCATTGCCTGCTACGAGAGCCAGAGCTCTGGAATGTAAAACGGCATGCTGATGGCCCGCCCCCGCCCAGGAACGTCCATGCACGTCTGGCATGCCGGCGCTGTTGGACGAAAGCAACATCTGAGACACTGTCACGCCGAGCGAGCTGGAACAATGACCTTGTTTGCTGTCAGGTCCTCCGTACTCGTGTGCTCACCTGGCCGAGCTGGCTGCGACGGAAACGGCCTTGCAGCGCCCGGCTAGCCGTGCAGAGACAGGCGCGCAAGAGCAAAGCAGGGTCCTGTCGAAGCGACGACACGAGAAGCTGGAGAAAGGGGCAGATGCACCGCTGGCCGCAAACATGGACGCGACGACTGCACACCGACGGGACGGCTTGCTGCTAGCGCCCACGGGGAAACAATGGCGCTGTCTGGGCCGTGCTCTGCAGGGACGGCGGTGGTGGCCAATTCGCACTCGCAGCGCGGCGCTCCAGAAGGGGCCTGTTGATCGGCATTGTGTGTCATAGCATCTATCGCGTGCCCTCCAACTGATAGCATGGTGACAATCTGGCGATGCAACCGTCAGCGCTTCTATCAGGAGGGCAGCGGAGAAAATGCAGCTCTCTCCGCCCCCTCCCCCTCTTTCCCTCTCTCGTCCTCCTTTCCCCTTGTCGCCAGCCTCTTCATCGGCTGCCGAAAGCGGGGCACGCCAGGCAGCATCTCACATATATGTGCGCTACTGCACAGACTCCTCGTTCGGAGTGACTGTTCGGAGCACGGAGCAGGAGCCATCCTGCGATGGCGCATGGCGTATCTAACCGTTCTTGCCTGCCCCAGGCTGCTCTGCACTTGTGCTGTATTGCTCCGTAGTACTCCATTCTCGTCCGGAGTACTAGCAGCGCCTTCCCTGCTGGCGTGTGGGACTTCATCGAAAAGGGAAGGAGCATAGGCGCGGCTGCCTGCAAATGTGGTATTGATGTCTTTGCGTGCTTCCTCTCGGGCGCGGCTGCCTTATGGCGATAAGTGATGTGCTGTCAGGCAGCGCAGTTTCTGCCCCTTCCTCAATTGAATAGAACGAGTTGCCATGCATGCTGCATCCAGGAGAGGAGGAGAGTGCTCTCTGCAGCAAGCTCCGCCTCGCAAAGCTTCATTTCGTGGACCGTCGCAATTTGGGTGGTGCCACCGCGCTACTGTCCAAGACCCCAAGAAAGCGAGACACATCCCAGCAATCAGATCCGAGGCGGCCCTAAAATCACGACTACGCCGCACCCTATCGCGCTAGCACGCGTCTGATAGCGTAAAATGCCAGTCCAAACCCAGCGCCTCTGCCCTTGATTGCGACCTGGTTGCGCCTTCCCGATTCAGTACGACGTACTGGCATCGTTTTTGTCACTGCTCTTTTTTTGTGTTTTTTTTTATGTATTTCTTTTTCTCTTTTGCCATTTCTTCTTTTTTGGGCCATGATCCACAGCAGGAGCTACCTTCTTCACCCCACTCCCCACTGGCTCCCCCTTCCTGTGTTCGGCCTTTTTGTCTCGTACTGACTCCGGTGCTGGGTCGTAGTTTCGTTCCTGCCGTCGAACGCAACTCATATTTTCTTGCCTCTCCCTTTTCCCGGCCGCCTTCCTCGACTTTTCTCTCCCTTCTCATTTCCTTGCTTCCTGCACGGCAAGGCAGCTATCTTCCTCGCATCCGTAATAAAAGAGTCTCCGCCATGACTGCACGTCTCGTCCTCTCGTCGCCGCAAGCTCTCAATTAACTACCCAGCGCTGCTTGTCCTCCTTCGGCGGACTCCACGGCCGGCATCTTTTCGACCGCAGCGCTTGCGTCTTGGCCTGGGAGTTGGCTACTCGCGGCTTTCCGTCATTAATAAGCTTGGCCTGCCAGCTTTTTTTTTCTTTTTTTTTGCCCTTTCGAGTTTCTGCTCGTCATTACTTTTAGTCTTTCATTTTTAGGTTCCGTTGCTCCCGCTGGCTGCTTTTATTGTTTGCTGTTTCTTTTCCTCCCCTACTCTCGCTCCCTCTTCCTCTCCGCTCCCCATCTCCCCAAATCATCCCGGCTCAGCAACACACCTGGGCTTCTGGACGTGGGGGTAATTAAGCATGGCTCTTGCGTCATGCTCCTGGCCAATCTGGCGCGTTGACGACTTCACCGTCTGCTTCCAGAGAGAGTGAGTTCCTGCAGTCCTGGCATTTCGCGATGCACTTTTCTTCCTTTTCCCTTTCTGTCCTGCTTGGCTGACTCGTCTCTAGCTACCTCAAAACTCTCCTCCCGATCATTGTCCTCTCCCTTTCGTTCCTCGTCGCCGCTCTCCAGACTGCTCGCCAGGTCGGCAAGTTAAAACGAAGGCTGAGCCAGTCCGGCGCCGGCTACCAGCAAATTCGCACGAGAATCAATAGCCACTCTTCGGCAGCAGGGCGCACGGAGCTGCCGGCCCCGGGGCCCCTCGACAGCGACGACGAGAGCAATGGGGCTGCTGGCGCCAATGGCTCGGTGGTAATTGACGAGGAGGACGCCGATGACGGCCTGGTTATCAATGGCGGCCGAATTAACCTGGTCCGCACCACCACCAAAGGCTCGATTGTGCAAGCCGACAAGCCCGCCGGGCAGACGCTTTCGATCGTGGTAGAGGAGCTGGCCGTTGCTGGCTTGATTGTTTTGAATGCGATCGCCTTGGCCGAGGGCGCCTTTTCCGGCCATGAAACCGGCCGCGGTGACGCGCCCACGTCCAAGGGCCGCGCGGCAGCCATTGTCGGTCTCTTGACTTGGGTCTATGCCGCGGTCCTCGTCACGCTCCGTCTTGTCGTCGGCAAGACCCAGTGGCGTATTCCTCATCTCTGGAACCACACCGCCACCATCTACCTGGTGCAGTGGCTCTTCACCCTGGTCATCTTCCGCTCCGTGCTCATCCATCCGACCTCGCGCCTTGTCGAAATTCTGGTCATCGCCGAGTTCTCGTTGACGTCGCTTCTCTTCGTCCTGACCATCTCGACCCGCAAGGGCAACAAGACTGTGCTGCTGGAGTGGGAGGATGGCTTGCCGCCGTCGCGCGAGAGCCTTGCCTCGCTGTTTTCCTACTTCACATTCTCCTGGATCGACCCCATCATGTGGGAAGGCTACAAGGAGCCCTTGGAAATGGAGCGTGTCTGGAATCTGAGCCCCAAGGACAAAGCTGGCACCGTTCTGGCCCGATACCGCCAGGTAAAGAAGACCTTTTCTCTGAGCGTCCACTTGCTGCTGTTTTTCAAGAAGGACCTTGCTATCCAGACCGCCTGGGCTATCATGTCGGGAGTCTTCACTTTTGCTCCCACGATGCTGCTGAAGGCCATCCTCGAGTACGTGGAGCACCCGGAGCAGGCCCCGATAAACGTGCTGTGGCTTTACGTCATCCTTCTGCCCGTGAGCGACCTCATTCGCTCGTTCGGTGACAGCCGTGCTCTCTGGATCGGTCGCAAGATCTGCATCAACATTCGTGCCATTCTCGTCGGCGAAATCTACGCCAAGTCCCTCCGTCGGAAGGCTGCCGCAGGCAATGACACCGTTCTCGGCGACAAGAGTGACAAGAAGGCTGAGGCAGAAGCACAGAAGGGCTGGATCGCTTCCGTCAAGCGCAAGCTTGGCTTCAAGGGATCCGATGAGAACAAGGCCAACGCCGCGGATGGAGCCGCCGCCGCCGCCGACCAGACCAACCCTACCGCTCCTGCGAAGGACGACGCGAAGGACAAGGCGGGACCGGACGAGCAGGCGAACGTCGGTACGATCATCAACCTCATGTCTGTGGACAGCTTCAAGGTTTCGGAAGTCACGGCCTACCTGCATTTCCTTCTTGCCTCCGCTCCCACGCAGCTCATCGTCGCTGTTTTCCTGCTGTACCGCGTCATGGGTCTCAGCGCCATCCCCGGCTTCATTGTCATGGCCCTGCTCCTCCCCGTCAACATCGGCTTCGCCAAGGCTTTCCACTCGACACAGAAGAAGATCATGGCCGCCACCGACAAGCGTATTCACACGACCAACGAAATCCTGCAAAACATCCGCATTGTCAAGTACTTCGCCTGGGAGCTTCGGTTTGGCAACATTGTCGACGAGAAGCGCCGTGCCGAGCTCCGCGCCCTGCGCAAGCGGTATATGATCTGGGCGTCCGCCGTGATGATCTGGAACTCGGTCCCGATTCTCATCACATTCTGCTGCTTCCTGGTTTACACCCTCATTGAGGGCAAGCCGCTGTATCCCTCCGTGGCCTTCACCGCCATCTCCCTCTTCATGCTCCTGCGCTACCCTCTCGACCAGCTCGGCGACATGATTGCGCACGTCCAGGAGTCGCAGGTCTCCATCGACCGTATTGAGGAATTTTTGTCTGAGGAGGAGACCGAGAAGTTTGACCAGCTTGGTCTCGACAACATCGACGAAGCCACAGGCGAGCGTGTCATCGGGTTCCGCGACAACGCCAGCTTCATCTGGGGCGGCAAAAATGTCGTGGCTGAGGACGGCTCGATGGCGTTCCGTCTTCTCGACATCAACGTGGACTTCGAAATCGGCAAGCTGAACGTCATTACTGGCCCCACTGGTTCCGGAAAGTCGTCTCTGCTGATGGCTCTGCTCGGTGAGATGACCTTGACCAGCGGCCGTGTTTACTTCCCCGGAGGCCGGAGCCGCGAGGATGTGCGTCCGGATCCGGAGACGGGCCTGGCTGAGACGTGCGCCTACGTTGCCCAGCAGGCTTGGCTCGTCAACGCGAGCATCAAGGACAACATTCTTTTCTCCTCGCCATTCGATGAGCAGCGGTACCACGATGTCATTGTTGCATGTGCTCTGGAACGGGACCTCAACGAGACTCTGGACAACGGCGACGAGACTCTCGTGGGCGAAAAGGGCATCACGCTTTCGGGTGGCCAGAAGCAGCGCATCTCTCTTGCCCGTGCTCTGTACTCCAACTCGCGCCACCTGCTCTTGGACGACTGCCTCAGCGCTGTCGATTCGCACACTGCCCAGTGGATCTTCAACAACTGCATCCGCGGGCCGCTGATGCGCGGCCGGACTTGCATTCTCGTCACGCACAACATCTCGCTCTGCGTGCCCTACTCGGACTACGTCGTCATCATGGACAACGGCCGCATTGCGACTCGGGGCCCGTCGCAGGAAGTCATTGCTTCTGGAAAGCTTGGCGACGAGGTTCTGCAGAAGTCGCAAGCCGGCGGCTCTGCTGACATTTCGCGCATTCCGTCTCGCGTTCCATCGAGCGTCGGCGACGAGGCGGAAAGCCGCGACAGCGCGACCCTCATCGACAATGGCGGTGCTGCGGACCCCTCTCTGCCCGGCGACAACAGCAACGTTGCGAAGAAGGTGAACGCGGCTAAGAAGAAAGTCAACAAGAAGCAGGATGCTCTGGAAGAGACCAAGGCAACGGGCGCCGTCAAGTGGCCGGTCATGAAGCTGTACCTCGGCGCAATGGGCCCATGGTGGTTCTGGGTCGTTGCGGCCTTTGTCTTCTCGACTCAGCAGCTCTCTCAGGTGGCCTCCAACCTTTGGATCAAGGAGTGGTCGAACCAGTACGCGGAGGAGTCCGTCGATGTGGCTGCTGGCGGCGTTGGCCAGACTTCGCTTTTCGCTCGGTCGGTGTCGCACATGTTCCCGCCCAGCGCTGTGAGCTATGTGGCCTCCATCCCGCAGCAGTGGATGCCAAAGAACTCGACGGTCTTCCAGGCAGAATCTGCGCTCGCGGCGGTCATGAAGCCGGAGGTCAACGCCGAGTACTATATCTTGGTCCTGGCTGCTATTGGTTTGGGCGGCGCCCTCTTTGCTTTCATCCGCGATCTCTGGATTTTCCTCGGATCTCTGACGGCGTCGTGGACACTCCACAACAGGCTGATGCACTCTGTGTCTTTTGCCCGCTTCAAGTTCTTCGACGTGACGCCGCTCGGCCAGATGATGAATCGCTTCAGCAAGGACCTCGAGGCCATCGACCAAGAGGTGGCACCCGTGGCCATCAGCGTCATGACATGCGCGCTTGGCATCGTGATTACGATTGTCCTGATTGCCTCGATCACGCCAGGCTTTTTGGTTGCCGGTGCGTTTATCACGGCCCTGTTCGTCCTAATGGGCAAGTTCTACCTGGGCTCATCGCGCGACCTCAAGCGTCTCGAATCGGTGCAGCGCAGCCCCCTGTTCCAGCAGTTTGGCGAGACGCTCTCGGGCGTCACGACCATCCGAGCCTATGGAGATGAGCGTCGCTTTGTGCGCGACAACCTGTCGCGCATCAACGCTCAGCTGCGACCGTTCATCTTCCTGTGGGCGGCTAACCGCTGGCTCGCATTCCGGACGGATCTGCTTGGCGACCTCGTGTCCTTCTTCGCGGGCGTGTTTGTGATTCTCAGCCTCGGTGTGATCGATGCTGGTTCCGCCGGTATCTCCCTGAGCTACGCAATCGGCTTTGCCGAGAATATCCTGTGGCTTGTGCGCCTGTACGCTATGAACGAGCAGAACATGAACTCGGTTGAGCGGATCAAGGAGTACCTCGATGTCGAGCAGGAGGCGGCTGCTGTGATTGAGGACAACCGGCCGCCTGCCGACTGGCCGAGCCAGGGCTCCGTCGAATTCGTGGACTACACGACGCGGTACCGCGCAGAGCTCGACCCTGTGCTGCGCAACCTGACGTTCCGCATTGCGCCGCACGAGAAGGTCGGCATTGTGGGCCGCACCGGCGCCGGCAAGAGCTCTCTCGCCCTCGCGCTGTTCCGCGCGCTCGAGGCCGAGACCGGCCATATTCTCATTGACGGCATCGACATCGGCCAGATCGGCCTGCGCGACCTGCGCGAGAACATCACCATTGTGCCTCAGGATCCGACCCTCTTCATGGGCACGATCCGCAGCAATCTGGACCCCTTTGACCTCTGCTCGGACGACCAGATCTTCGCCGCTCTCCGCCGGGTGCAGCTGATTGGGCCCGACGAGTCGGTCTCGTCGAGCCCCCGCGCGACGACGCCGACACCGGTGGCCATCACGGTGGACGACGGCACGACGCCGGCGACGCCGGCGACGCCCCCTTCGCCCACCGGCAACGCCGCCGCCACGAACAAGAACATCTTCCTGGACCTGTCGTCGCCGGTGACGGAGTCCGGCTCGAACCTGTCGCAGGGCCAGCGCCAGCTGCTCTGCCTCGCGCGGGCGCTGCTCAAGACGCCGTCGATCCTGCTGATGGACGAGGCGACGGCGTCGATCGACTACGCGACGGACGCCAAGATCCAGGAGACGCTGCGCGAGCTGACGTCGACGATCATCACGATCGCGCACCGGCTGCAGACGATCGCCGACTACGACAAGGTGCTGGTGCTGGACCGCGGGTCGCTGGTGGAGTTCGGGCACCCGTGGGAGCTGATGAAGAAGGCCGAGGGCACGTTCCGGTCGATGTGCGACATGAGCGGCGACTACGAGACGCTGGCCAAGATCGCCAAGAAGGCGTACCAGGACAAGAACCTGATCGACATTGACGCGGAGGAGCAGCCGCAGCAGCAGGAGGAGCAGCAGTGAAGGAAAAAAAAAAAGGAGTGTTGTGATGAGGACACACTCGGGGAAGGTGGAAACTGAAAATAAAAAAGGGGTGTACATATAGTATGTTTAGAACCGGGTGCAAAATGTCGGGCTCTTTTCTTTTGTTTCTCTTTTGTTTCTCTTTTTCTTTTGTCCATTGGCGGCTGTCTGTCTCTTTTTTTTTGCATTTAGATCGATTCTTTGTTTTTTCTCTCCGGTCGCCAATGACAGGAAAAGACTGAGAGAGCGGCGTTTATCTGGTGCAGGTAGTATCTGAAATGATAGAAAGACATTTTCCTCGAGATTGCTTTAGGCGTGTTTCAATGTGAATCGTACAGAGTGCGGACTAGTGCCGTGATGGATGTCTTTTATTTTCCTCTCGTACTACAGAGAGCATTTGCTGTTTGTGATGCTGTGGTAAGCTCCCCCTGGCGCTATTTCTAAGCGTGCGGCCGCGCCGCTCAACGTCGGACGAGCTGCTTGCCCCACTATCAAAAAACCGCCGGGAGAGACCACGAACAAAATCGTCCGACGTCAGCCCTCTACGTCACCGCTGCTTTCAACCATGCATTGATCGTTGCTCTCTCGTCTATTGTATTTGTATATTTTCCCAGCCGAGACGGCCCTGACAGCACAGCACACACGCCGCCGATGGACGTCCCCAACCCGCGCCGCATCCTCGCGGTCGCCCTCGCCGAGTCGCAGGACCACCTGAGCCGGGTGATCAAGGGTGAGTGAATGGGAATGTCGCTACGGTTTTGTTGCTGTATTCTGAATGCTGACGACCCAGACCTCACCGGCGCGTACCCCGCCGACGCGCCGGCCGGCACGACCCAGGAGCTGGCGCTGTCGACGCCGTACTACGCCGCGCGGGTGCCGGTCTGGCTGGACCTGGTGGGGCAGACGAGCGACGGCGCGGCGGCAGAGAAGGCGAGCGCGAGCGAGGGCAGAGACGCTGCGGCTGCTGCGAGCAGCGAGGACGCAGACGAGGCGCCGGCCGACCCCCGGCAGTGGGCCGACGCCTTCCTGGCCGACGAGGCGCGCGAGGTGCGGGCCGCGCTGGGCGGCGTCGTGGCCGTCGTGGCGGTGGGGGGCGGCGGCGGGCCTTCTGAGAACAAGCACCGCGACCTCGTCGAGCACGTCGGCCGGCTGGTGCGGGAGGGGCTGGGGACGCCGTACAAGCTGGACGATGGCGACGACGACAAGGACGACAAGGACGACGACGACGACGTCTTCTACGACGCCTGGGACGGCGTGGGCCTCGTGGTGGGCGTGGCCGCGGCCCCGCTCGGCGACGACGACGACGCGCTGGCCGCCTGGGACGACGCCTGCGCCGCGGCGGGGCTGGAGTTCGTGCTGGTGGCGCCGGGGCAGGCGGCGACCAACGAGTTTGGGGGTGCGTGCGAGGAGTCCCTTGATACAGCTACACATTATTACGTGAATGTTTCTATGCTGACCGTCTAGAAAAAACGGGCATCCCCCGCGTCTTGGAGGCGCTGGAGGCCAACGACTGGAGCCAGGGCGACGGCGGGTTGGGCGACGACGATGAGGAGGACGAGGAGGAGGACGGGTTTGGGGGATTTCAAGGCGCTGAAGGCAGCAGCAAACGGACAGCGGGCGTAACCGGCAAGGACGGCAAGGAGGAGGAGGAGGAAGATGACGACGGCCTCTTCGACCCCGAGAGCCTCGACTTCGGCTTCGACCGCGGCGACTTTGCGGGGCTGCGGCAGGCCATCTGGCAGCAGCGGGGGCAGGAGACGGGCGGCGAGACGGCGGGCGGAGAAGAGGCCGAGGCGGGCCAAGGCGAAGACGAAGACGACGACGACGTCCTGGCCATGGACCGCATGATGCGCAAGCTGCTGGCGGTGCGCGATCTGGGCGCCGGCCTGCCGCCGGAGCAGCGGCGGCGGCTGGCGGCGCGGGCGGTCGGCGAGGTGATGCGGGAGCTGTAGCGAGAGCGAGGCAGCACAGCGCCGCAATTTACTATGTACAACAGTGTGCAATACAGGAAAACAACAGTGGTTATACGATGAGAAGCTAACGATGGCATTTTGTTTGCGCCTGTCGCTCGGAACGTGCGTGAATAGCGCAAGACGAAAAGATGCATACATGGCAACCTGACCCTTGTTCCAACGGATCAGAGGCTATTCAACGCAGGGTACAAACTCATGATGGATGATATGATGCCGTCCGATGTTCCTTTTTGTTCTCTTTTGTTTTGTTGTCTCGTCTCTCTCGTCTACGCTGGCATTGCCTTGCATAATATCAAATACATTTTATGACTGAATGATGTCGACATTGATATATATAGATGCATTTCACTTCCAATTTTTGATTTCAATGTCCATTTTATTAATGTCTGTTAATCCCAAGCGTTTTAGTTCTTTTGTTTGGATCATCGGTCTGCTACTCGGTCTGCTGCCTCAAATACCAAATCTTCCAGCACTGCGTGACTGAGTGAAATTAGAATGACGATGCCTTTCGCCTATCTGGCTAACTATGTGGGCGATGTGTACTGGTCAGTCTTATATGAAAGAAAGACTGCTAGGAAAGATGACAATAATGAAATAGATGAAGATGCCATCTCTGATCACGGCAGGGAGAGTGTTGGGCCAGGGGTTTCAGCCTCCCGTAAAAAACGCCTTCATAAAGCTCTCTGCCGCTTCTCCAGACACGTCGCCGGTTACCGCAATCAAGCCGTCTCCGAATTTATTGTTGGCAATAGCTGTCTTTCGTCCAGCCTGGCCGTGCCACTTCACCTCGCCAATGTTGCCGGTCATGATGCGGGCTTGTTTGCCAGTAATGTTGCCGTAGAAAACTCCGTCGCCCGTGGTTCCAGACGCGGCGGCGCCTTCTGCCGTATCCTCAAGACTCAGAAGCCCGAGTTTCTGGACGTCGTCCCGAGTCAGCGGTATGAAACCGTCCGCTTGGTATCAGAGTTAGCTTGTCTTCCATCCATGGCTTACTTTTGTCTGGCTCTTACCTGTCTGCTGTGCGGCTCGGTCTCGCAGGAGCTTTGCGAGCTCCAGCCCCATCCCGATGACCTCCTCCACCTTCTCGTTGATCTCTTGCAGCGTCTGGAACGCTACCCGAAAGCCCTGCTCCAGGCTGCCCGTCAGGCCCACGTTGGCGACAGAGATGCGTATCTGCAGCTCGCTCCGGGCGGAGTCGATTCGGCTCACGATCTCCGCCAGCTGCTTCTCGTCGCGGTCGCCTGCCCACAGCGCGCTGCGCACCCGCGCGCCGCGGCCCTTCTTCTGCTTCGTCTCCATCCGACCGAGCACCTGCTTCAGCTCATCGGCCACCTCGTTGATGGCCTGCACCTCCTGCATGACGTCCGCCGTCTGCAGCGCCTCCGTGTCGCGGACGAGGCTGAGCGACTTCTCGAGGCCCGTCAGCCGCTTGACGGAGTTGCTGAGCATCTTCGGGGCATCGTCCACTCGTTTTTGCGCATCTCGGACATCGCGGATCAGACCGAAGGTCGTGCCGACGAGGCCGACGACGCTTGCAGCCGCCCCGATCGGGTCGGCCTATTGGGTGGTATTAGTGGCCGTCGGGCGTCCGCACCGTCAGAGCACCCGCTTTGGCGTGGCTTACCATGTTCGTTTTATGCGCCTTCAGCTGTCATATCCTTGGTGCATTTTATTCTGTGATTGTAGGCGCTTGCTTTTGTTATTTTGTCTGAAACAATTATGCTTTGTTCGGACACGCACCAAAACAACTTCAGAGAGCGCACATGCTGAAATATGGAGGAACTTAGAAGAGCTGCTGCAGCCCAGCGCAGCCAGCTTCAACCTTGGTGACGTGGGGTGTGCCCATCGCAACAGCATGGACGACGTGCCCATGTCGGGCATGCATGACCAACACATGCTTGGCTGACCATCTTGCCCTGGTGGTTTGGCTGGGCCAATTGCGTATGCTCATGGCTCAGCCTTGTCCGTGTCTGGGCCGCTTTTTATTGCTTTTTCACGCTTGCTAACCATTTCGAGGAGGGATAGCGATGGCTTGCATATAGCTCACACCCTTATTCAAGCATTAACAGCACACTAATCCGTACACTGCTGTGGATGTAGCCCAAGAAGAAGGGAAGGGGGGAAAGGGGAAAAGGGGGGGGGGGGGGGGAAGTTGTAGGAGGAGCCCCTATTTGCAACAGACACGACCATACACACTCTATGAGAAAATAATGAAGCGAGCCTCTTATTGGAGCAATGGTTTGAGCAAACGGCAGCCCAAAGGAATTGCAGGATTTTTGCGTCAGCCACCATTACTAATTGTCGCCTTTTCCTTCTTTCCAGATTGTTGGCCGTCGTCTCTTCTCCAAGTCTCTGAAAGTTGGGTGTTGAAAGCCTTGTCCCTGTTTATTGGGAGGGTTTTGTCCTTTTGTTCTCGTTTCTTTCCACCTTTGTGGCATCATATCCCAACCATGGAGAGTCTTCGGGGCGGCAGCAAGGCCTCTACGCCGACGGCTAACCGCGCCATTTCTCACAACACAATAGGAGACAACGCGAGGATCTTCCAGGGCGACGTCCACAATACTCTCATCGGGGAGCTCCTCCCGACGGCAAACGATGCAGCGTTTGACTCCTATGCCGAGCAGCACAATGCACGCTGCCACCCGGATACTCGCACAGAGCTTCTTCGACAGATACAGCAATGGGCACACGATCCTCGCAGCGAATATCTGTTCTGGCTGAACGGGATGGCGGGCACGGGAAAGTCCACAATCTCCCGCACCGTGGCGCGGCGATTTGAGCAGGCGGGAATGCTCGGTGCCAGCTTTTTCTTCCGGAGAGGTGAGGGTGACCGTGGGCACGCGCGCTTCTTTGTCACAACGATGGCCTCCCAGCTTATGTCCCGGGGGCGTGCTTTGCAGCAGCAAATCGAACGTGCTGTACGCATTGACCAAGGCATGAGAGGAAAGGCACTCAAAGAGCAGTTCGAGAACCTCATTCTTCGGCCCCTCCAAAGCCAGCGACGCGAGGCCGAGAATCCCTCGACGATGGTCCTAGTCGTTGATGCTCTCGATGAGTGCGACAAGGAGGACGACGTACGACTGATCATCCACTTGCTGGCGCAGATGGGCTCGGCGTACCTGAAAATCTTCGTCACCAGCCGGCCTGAGCTGCCAATTCGCCTTGGTTTTGTGGACATCGAGGGACAATACGAGCATGTGGCTCTTCACAAGATACCAGAACGTGTGACCGAACATGATATATCTACATACATGAGACACGAGCTCGCGAGGATCGGAACCGAATACAAAAAGAGAGGGATAGCTGGCGGCCGGGAACTGCCGCTAGACTGGCCCGGCGAAGACGCCGTCCAGATCCTTGTTCGGAGGGCCAGTCCGCTATTCATTTTTGCAGCGACCTTGTGCCGTTTCATCGACGGTCGAGCGTGGTCCGACCCTGTGAGGCAGCTCGAGCAGCTGCTCGGCCAGGTCGACACTACTGATACTGAAATCGACAAGCTCGACGCAACGTATCTCCCCATTCTCAACCAGCTCATTGCTGGATGCGCCGAGCCTTGGAAGCGCCGCCTGGTGGATGAATTCCGAGAGGTTGTTGGCACGATTGTTCTCCTTGTCGAGCCACTTTCGATATCGTCTCTTGCACAGCTGCTCGGCATTCCTCAACACGTCCTCGCTCACAGGCTCGACGCTCTCCATTCCGTTCTTCGTATACCTTCCGAACAAGACCTTCCTATCAAACCCATTCACCTATCGTTCCGCGACTTCCTTACGGATCCGTCCAAGAGCAAAATGAGGTTCTGGGTCGATGAGAGAGAGCACCACAAGAGGATTGCGAGGCAATGTCTCCTGGTTTTAGGATCGAGCGGCCACCTCAAAAGAGACATGTGCGGCCTGGAAAGGCCTGGCAAAGTGCGTACAGATGTCCAGCCAGAAGTCCTGGACGAGGCCCTGCCAATGTACGTCAGATATGCTTGCCAGTACTGGGTGCATCATCTGGAACAGGGCAAAGTTCAGATGCGAGATGGAGAGCAGCCTCATCTGTTCCTCAGACAGCATTTCCTTCACTGGCTTGAGGCGCTCAGCTTAATTGGAAAGATATCCGAGAGTCTCATAATGATAAATACCCTACAAACCCTCATTGAAGTAAGGTTTCCCCTAGGAAAGCTGGGCCCATTGATTTAAGGCTGACGTGCTTCCTCAGCCTCAGACAGGCGCCGAGATGTCTGCCTTCCTCCATGACGCCGAACGGTTCGTTCTCAACTGTCTCGCAGTCGTCGAAGACTGCCCTCTTCAGCTTTATCTCTCAGCAATCATCTTTGCTCCAGCGAAGAGTGTGATCCGAAGCACATTCATAGACGAGGCATCACAGTCGGTTTCTACAGTGTCTGGAATAGACTCACAATGGGGCGCTTGCTGCCGGACATTTGAAAGCCATGACCGACATGCTCTTGCTTCAGTCGCCTACTCACCGGACTCGAAATACCTCGCATCCGGGTCTAATAAGCAGATAAGGATCTGGGATGTGGCAACCGGTCGGTGTCGCCTGACACTTGACTGCTGTGAAAACTGGTTGGATTCTATCGTCTTCTCACACAATTCTAAGCAACTCGCCGCAGCAGCAGGCAATACAATTCAGGTCTGGGATGCAGCTACAGGCCTATGCCTCCAGACTCTCACCTACGATGTTAATCATATTAAGTCGGTTGCCTTTTCACGCGATTCAAAGCGCCTTGCGTCAGGGGGCACATACTTGAAGATCTGGGACGTGCAGACTGGCCAGTGTAGCCAGACGATTTTCAGCCGCGGTGTAGGTGTCTGCTCAGTCGCTTTCTCACCTGATTCGAAATATCTTGCATCGGCGTCCTATGACCGTACGATTAATATCTGGGACGCAGCGACCTTCCAATGCCTTCTAACACTACGGGGGCACAAAGGAGACATCGGATCGGTCGCATTCTCGTCCACCTCGGAGCACCTGGCGTCAGCGTCGGGCGATTGCACAGTAAAGATCTGGGATACAGCGAACGGCCAGTGCTGTCAAACGCTACGGGGCCATAGCATCAGGGTCGACTCAGCTGTTTTCTTACACGACTCTAAGACTCTCGCGTCGGCGTCTTCCGACGAAACCATCAAGATCTGGGACGTGGCGACAGGCCGGTGTCTTCAGACACTAAGCGGTCATGGCAACTGTGTATCTTCGGTTGCCTTCTCACCCGCCTCGAAGTACCTCGCGTCGGCCGCGTTCGACGGCGCAGTTAGGCTCTGGGACATAGCGGCAGGCCAGCACGTCCCGGCGCTTGATGGCGACGGCAAGAGTGTGCGTGGTCTCGTTTTCTCGCCCGACTCCAAATGCCTCGCATCAGTATTCCACGATGACACGGTCGACATCCGGGACGCAGAGACCGGCCGGCACCACCAGACACTGTACGACTGCGATGGCCTTCGCGAAGTATTCTCATATGATTCAAAGTACTTCGCATGTTCGAGGCGGAACACTGTTAAGATCTGGAGCCTTGCAACTGGCCAGTGCCGCCAGATGCACGACCACAGCGGTGACATAGCTATGTCGAACGCTTTCTCGCACGACTCGAAATCTTTTGCGATAGCATTCCGGAATGGGACGATTAGTATTCGAGATGTCGAGGCTGGCCAATGCCTGCGCACAATTGAGGTCCGCAGAACAATCTACAAACTGGTCTTCGACACTTCCGACTCGCGCCTGCATACAGAATATGGTCCTGTCGAGCTGGACAGGCCGCGGTCTTTGCGTTCGGCTGTTCGAGAGCCTCGGACGCAACCTCCGGGCTATGCCGTGGGGGACCATTGGATTACGTGGAAGTCCGAGAATGTACTGTGGCTGCCCCCAGAGTACCGACGGAGTCGCTCCTGGGCAGTTGCAGACGCAATATCTACTGTGGCCATTGGGCGTCGGTCGGGACAGGTTCTCGTTTTGCGCTTTCGCGGCAAACTACCGGCCTCTATCTAGCCTATGAAGACCAGGGAGATGGAGTCTGTGAGGGCTGTCCAAGTCAAGCAGACCCCCGTACCCCCGGAAAAGAAAAGTAGAAAGTGAAATGCGACCAGAACGCTGACGAGGATGTGTATTGGAAACAGGGGCATGGAAGATATCCACGGGCTGAGCTTTTGTTCGGAACGTCCCGCCATTTGGATGTAGACCAACTGTGCTTGTAAATAATGTCCACTTTATTAATATCTGTGAAATGTTGTGTCTTTTTAGTTTGTTTTCGGTGATGGATTGGAACAAAAAAATTCATACATTGGGATCTGACAATGGCTCTGACCTCTTTGCTGGTTAGAGCTCTTTCTTTCCTTCTTTTTTTTTTCATCAAGACTCCGTATCCTTTCAAAGCAAAAATTGGATATCCTTTTCTCGTCTTTCTATCTGTATTCTGCCGGCCCCTATCTTTCACGTCCACCCCGTTGATTTTCTTCTGCCTGCTACGCAGTTACATCCGGTCGACCGGGTTCAGCCCCAGCAGCCGCATGCCGTTGTTGAGCACGATCCGCGCCGCGTCGTACAGCGCCATGCGCGCCTTCATCAGCTCCGGCTCGCTGCCCACCACCTGCAGGTGGTCGTACGACGACGACAGCGCGTGCGTCATCTTGAACAGGTACGTCAGCACCGTTGTCGGCTCCAGCGTCTTGAGCGTGTTCTGCACCACGTCGGGCCACTGCGCCAGTAGCCGCACGATGTTGACCGCGTGCGCCTCGGACAGCAGGCTCGTGTCGGCCGACGCGAGCGCCTCGGCGCTCAGCGCCGCCCGCCGCTCGATCGAGCACACGCGCGCGTGCGCGTACTGCAGGTAGGGGCCCGTGTCGCCCTCGAACGAGGTCATCTTGTCCATGTCGAAGGTGTAGTTGTTGATGCGCTTGCCTGTCATGTCCTGCACCATGACGGCCGAGATGCCCAGGATGTCGGCCGTGTGCTCCGGGTCCGCGACCTGCGCGTACTTGTCGTCGTTGGTGCGCATGACGTCGTGCATCTTGTCGGCGACGTCGCGCAGGATGTCGTCGAGGAACTTGACGGTGCCCTTGCGCGTGCTCATGCCGAGCACCAGCCCGAAGTTGACGTGGGCGCACTTGGCCGCGATCTCCTTGTGGCCCATGAGCTCGACGATCTTGAAGAGCTGCTTGAGGTGCAGGTCCTGCGCCGACGCCACGACGTAGATCATCCGGTCGAAGTGGTAGCGCTCCTCGCGGCCCAGCAGCTCGCTGATGTCGCGCGTCAGGTACAGCGCGGTGCCGTCGCGCTTGCGCACGAGGGGCCGCTCGAGGCGCTTGCCCTCTTTCCCGGGGACGTGCTTGGAGAAGTCGACGATGACGGCGCCCTCGGACTCCTCGGTGATCTTGAGGTCGGCCAGCGTCTTGGCCGACGCGGCCATGGCGGCCTCGGGCACCTGGGACTCGCCGCTGTAGCTGTCGAAGAAGATGTTGAGGCGCGCGTAGGTGTCGCGGTACCGCAGGATGGACATGTCGCGGAAGCGGCGCCACTGCTTGACGGCCTGCTCGTCGCCCTCGGTCATGCGGCGGAAGTACTGGCGGGCCTGCTCGTCGAGGCCGGCGTCGGCCAGCGCGGCGGCCTCGTCCAGCTTGCCGTCCTTCTTCAGGGCGTCGATCTGGTCCTTCTGCGCGGTGAGCTCCTTGTTGATCTGCACGTAGAGGTTGTACAGGTGGTTGATGGGGTCCTTCTCAAAGGCGGCCTCGTCGCCGTACCGCTCAAACGCCAGCCCCAGCAGGCCGTACTGCTTGCCCCAGTCGCCCAGGTAGTTGACGCGGACCACGTCCCAGCCGGCGTTGTCGTAGAGGTTCGCCAGGAAGCCGCCGATGATGGTGCTCCGCAGGTGGCCCGCGTGGAAGGGCTTGGCGATGTTGGGGCTCGAGAACTCGATCACGATGCGCTTCTGGCCCTTGCTCGGGTCCGCCGGGTCCTTGAGCCCCAGCGACTTGTTGTTGCCGAACTCCTTGCCCTGCGCCCGGATCAGCGGCACCGTGTACTTTGTGAGCGCCGCCGGCTTGAAGTAGAACTGCATGAAGTAGCCGTTCACCGTCGGCGCCTCGACCAGCGGGTCGTCGGCGGGGAAGGCGGCGACCCAGTCGCGGGCCAGCTCGTCGGGCTTCTTGCCCTTGACGCGGAGCGCGGGGACGGCAAGGATCAGGTCGCCCTTGTCGAGCCCCGTGGTCCACTGCAGGGCCGGGTAGACGAGGGCGGCGTCGACGCCCGTGACGCGCGTGAGGACATTGGTGAGGTGGGCGCGGTAGAGGTCGAAGGGGTTGGCGTCCGGGTGGCAGTTGGGGTAGGTGCGCTCGGCCTCGCCCAGGTCGAAGCCCTGGACGAGGCTGGCGAGCTGGTCGACGGCGGCGGCGGCCATGGGGGTGAGGAAGGGGGTGAGGTGGCGGGGGAGCGGGGGGAGCGGTTCAGGGTGGAAGCAGCAACGAAACCGAGAGGAGCAGAGAGGTGTGACTGTCGATCGAGCTGGTCGAAAGGCAGCACAGAGCGCGCGCGAAGCGGAGGATGCTGGTCGAGGCAGCGGTCGAAAGGCGGAGGTCAGCACGGCGAGCGCAGACGAGGGTGGCATGAAAGGGTCTTGCGAGAAGGAGAAAGGGGGGACCCAGAAATCTCGACTGTCTGCAGAAAAAAGTGACGTTGAACTTTTTTTAGCCCCCCCCCCGTTTGACTCAATTCATAGTCTCCTGGCGAGTCACAGCGGGCTCAGCCCAAAACCACAGCGCAGGCCGGCCTCCGGACAATATTTTTACCGACTGAGACAAAGCATTTTGGCGGGTGGTTGACCCCGCAATGCGATAAGCCAGGATCGTCTTTGACGGCAGAATGGACACGGCAGAATGGCGGGGTGACTCAGTGTAAGAGCAATTGCCTATTTGGGCGAAAGGGTAGTTGTACGCAGCACAGAATATCTTCAGAGTATCATCTTTGTATTCAAAAGGGAAGCCAAAGTTATCATTGTAATAGTATTCAAAAGAAAGCCAATTCGCTAGTTTCTATGCATCAGAGAACCATATTCATATCGTCATATCTAAAAACAAATTCCAAAAGAAGCCGCCCAGGCAGTCCTGCCAATGTCTTAAAACCCATACTCCTCGACGTGCAGGTGGATACCCTGCGCCTCGGTGCCCTTGTGCACGGCCCGCTCGTCGGACAGCTTGGCGACGCTGTTCCGCGCCCGTGCCACCAGCGACTTGCCGCCGCAGACCACCACCGACGTCTCGCCGCCTGTGGCCTCGACTGCGCCGCGGATGAACGCGTCAATGTCTGGCCGGCTGGTCAGCTGCTGCACGTGTGAGTCGTTGCTGCCCACGCTGCTGGGCCGGCGCCCTGCCGCTGTCGCCGTCGCCGTGCTCTGCAGAGCAGACTTCTCGACGTCTGCTGGGCCTGCCTGGCAGCAAGAGCTCTCGACGGCGTTCGGCGCAGCGGCAGCGGAAGTGATGCTGTTGGCGCTGCTATTGACGGTGCTCTTGGCGGCGCTCTTGGCGATGCTCTTAGCGTCGATAGATGAAGATGAGCTGGTTGCCTCGTCCTGGTCCTGGACCTTCCGAGGGACGGCCGACCCTGGGTGGAGCAGAGACGGGAGGGATTTTCCGTCTTGGGTCACGGCTATGCTCACCGTCAGCTCGATGCCGACATCCTTGGCCTCTTCGATGAGCTCGTGCAGCCGCCGGACGTAGTAGCCGATCTCGTCGCCCTTCTTGGCCGCCAGCAGAAAGTCGATGCGCTTCGTGCAGATGGTCTGCTTCGCCTGGAGGACGCTCTCGAGGATGGGCAGCGTGAACGACGCACCCGTCGACGCGGAGATGAGGACGAGCGTCTCGTAGATGTCCCAGCGCGCCGGCTCGCCGAACGGGCCGGTCACAAACGCGGTAAACGTGTCCTTCTTTCCACCGGACGCCTGCAGCTTTGCGGCGCGGTCGTGCAGGCGCTTCGAGAAGCCGCCGTGCTTTCGCACGACAAGCTGGATGCTGTTGCAGATGCACGTGTCCGGCAGCTGGTGGGCGCAGGCGATGGTGTAGGGGTGCTGCTCCAGGGGGCCAATCCACGGCATCCAGAGGTACAGGTGCTGGCCGGCGCGCCACTTGAAGTGCACGTCCTTGATGGTGACAATGGTGATGTCGTCGCCGACGGCGCGGATCTGGGCCTCGTGGCCGATGCGCTGGCCGCCCTTGCAGCGCGAGCGGTTGGGCTTCCGGAACTTGATGTTCTGCCAGACAAGCATCAGGAAGCGCACGACACGGTCGAAGGCCAGTGCCGCGACGGCGAACCAGACGTTGTACTCGGCGTAGGCGGGCACGTGCTTGTAGACGACCCAGAGCAGGACGACGGCGACGACGATGTGCTGGATGACAAAGACCTCATAGCAGAGATGGCGCAGGGGCGCCATGCCGACGAGGAAGGACCAGAGCAGCAGGCCCCATGCGGCCATGCCGTACTTACCCATGGGCTCGACCTCGAAGAAAATGTCGGTCATGCCGGCGATGGCGTACTCGCTGTAGAAGTGCCAGCCGTGGACGGAGGCGGTGACAAACATGGTGCGGGCGATCCAGCGGTGCATCCAGTTGAGGCGCTCGTGCGAGGAGCCGGTGATGGTGGCGATGATAGACGACTTGCCGGCGAGGAGGTAAAGGAGGGGCAGCTGTGTGACGGTGACCCAGGCGTTGCGGAAGCCGATGCGCTCCCAGAAGTAGACGTCCTTGATGATGGAGTTGGCGCACATGAAGCCGATGATGATGGCCCAGTAGACGAGCAGCATCAGCACGCGGCCGGCCGGCGGCGGCGTCAGCCATGTGAAGTAGCGGACGGGGACGTAGAGCTGCGGGTAGCTGATCTCGCGGCCGACGGCGGTCAGGGTGGCCCAGGTCTGGAGAAAGGCGGTTTTTGGCCTTGTCGGGTACTCGAACGAGCCGGAGGCGCGCGTTCGTAATCTGGCATGTTAGTCCTCAGATGCCATCGACGTTGTGGGAGTGAGGCTGCTGCTTATTCCTACCTAACCCAGCCATCGTAGTAGTTGACGACGCGGACGGCGACAAACAGCACGACGACGCCGGCGACGATGTACCAGTACGTCCTGGCCAGCGCCATGTTGGTCGTCTGGAACATGTTGGTGCCCATCGACATGTCCATGATTGCGGCTGTTGTGGCTGCGGCCACCGGTGTCGACTAGATTCTGAGTTGGCGAAGTTTGGTTATTTTTTGGCGATTTTTCTGGTGATGCCGCAAGTCAGGGTAGATAAGCACGGATCGTGGTGTGTTCCACACAGAAATGGCCCGATGCAGGTGCACCGTGACACAAAAGCGGGAAGCGGCCGGTTCAAAAGGCTGAAGCCAAGAGGTCGCAGTTCGATTCGAGGGCTGCGGAGCACACGCGTCTGTCTGCGTAGACGAGAGAGCGACGGAGAAGAAGGGAGAAGAGGACTGGGCAAGGTATGAAGGGGAGCCAGAAGGGAAACGCAGACTGGTCGATGGCGAATGCGCAAGATCAATGCGCAAGATTCCAGAACCGGAAGAAGCGTGAGATAGGAGACGGGGCGTGGAGCGGAAACGAGCGCGCGCAAGTTTACGGGGGCGAGCAACTTGGCGGGGAGGAGACGAGGGAGACGAGGGATGAGAAGAACCCCTGCCGAGATGTTGTCCACGGGATGGATGTATCTTAACGGAAACAATTAAGAGGAAAACAGAAAAAAAGAAAAAGAAAAGATAGGATGTCCGTCTTGACAAATGCCGCAGTGCCAGACCCAGCGTCGCAGCGATCCAGAGAACGAAGAAGCGAATGGCGGGGCCGATGATGCACTCGACGATGTCCGCGCTGGATACCGTCGCAGCCGGCGGGTCGCTGTGGTTGGTGTTGTGTGAGAGGTCCTGCGGGCTGGGGGCGGAGACGGTGAGGCCAGGACGGACGTGAGGTTTAAAAATGGAAGCAAAACGAGAGGAGGGAACGAATAAGAGAAGGAATAAGCGAATAAGAGAATAAAAGACAGGTCGAACCGGTCGTCGTACTCGCAAGTCTTCGTAAGGAAGGCGGTCGATTGGTCGGCGGACGAAAGAGGAAGCGACGTTGGAGGTCGTCGACATGGAAGGCGGGACCGACCCTGGTCAGTGCGATCGTCGCCTGTGGCGTCCTGGGAAGGAGGGGAGCTGCCAGAAAAAAAAGAAAAAAGAAACAAAAAAACCTTCTCACAGTGGACTGCCGACCGCTTGGGCGGGCCTGGGCAGGCTAGGACGCTTTGGGACGCCACAACTTGCTCAAAGTTGCGCACGCACTGCGACGCTGCGGCAGGCGCAACGGACAGGCGCGCTTGGGCCGAAACAGGCCTAGCGCCGATGCGGTTTTCTGGAACCTGCTCACAATGGAGGGGCGGCAGGCACGCCCACAGGCAAGAGCCCCTCTTCCGTATTATGTGCAGCAGCAGTGCATCGCTGCAGGCAATGACGACTGGCTGGTTTTGCTGTGCTCGGCTTTGCTTCATTTTGACGTCTGCTCGGATTCCGCCTGGCATCACGGCACCGACGCCGCCAGCACACCGCAAGATGTCTCGACACCTCGATGGGCCGCTTCCTCTGCGTGTAGTAGAATACCACCAGGCCCGGGAACTGACGCTCGTCAAATTGCAGCCGCGCTTTTATTGTCAATATTAATTGTCTCACCCAGGGCCGTGGGAAGAGGACCGTTCCCTGGATGCCGGATTTCGGGTTCGATAGCACATTGGTCTATTGGCCCATTGGCATTGGAATTTGTTGCCAATACGTGCCATTGCGTGGCACCACACGGGCACTGCCCATCGTCTCTGGGGTGCATGATGGCCGCCATCATCACGAACCGCCGTCTCGGCAGGGGAACAGGAAGAAGACATGAACAGCCTCGTCCTGGTGCATCGTGGTGACAGCTCCTGGGAGCTCGTTGTTAAACAATCTAGCTAGCTCCGCGGGCCTCTCAGGTCCCAGCCTCGGCAGAGAGCACATTGTTTGATATTCCCCCAGGGAATGTGGGAAAGGGGAAATTGCAGCTGTCTCGATATTTGCTCGCGGACCCTCGAATTGCCAAATAGCCTCACGCGGCCGCTAGCTGGCTGGCCTGGTACACGGATCTTTTGGTCATTTTAGGACTGGATGGAACGGAAACAAAAAGAAGCAAGAAAAATAACGCCCTCACCCCAGGGGGGGGGGGGGTCCCACCTGTCTGATCCCGCCGGCCAACGGCGCAAATAGACTATAGACTTATTCCTTATTCACCGCGCGCACTAGCACGGCCTCCTTTCTGCGCAACAAAGAACCGCCGCCATGCCACTCACCCGAGAGCTCGCCCCCCAACCTCTCTGTCCCTTGGTGTCACTCCTCTCTCGGCTCCCCTTGCCAGCCGAGCTTGCTCTGAGTACCCCTTTGTCCTTATAAGAGGCAGCTCGGTCAGCTTTTTCTCTTCTTGTGTAGCTCTTCTCCCTTCCCTTAAGCTGCTTCTTCTCCCTGTGTCACATCTCCAAGACACCTTTATACTTTACCACACACCATCTTCTCTACGACTCTCCTCACTCTCCTCACTCTCCAATAACCTCTTCTCTCCCCCCACAATGGCTCCCCTCGCTTCCTCCTTCGCCGCCGCGGCCCTCCTCTTCGCCGCCGCCGCCCGCGCCCACTTCACCCTCGACTACCCGCCCACCATCGGCTTCGACGACGACCTCGAGGGCACCGCCCCCTGCGGCAGCTTCTCGCCGGACTTCTCCACGGACAACGTCACCGACTTCCACGTCGGCGGCGACAACATCGCCATCAACCTGCTCCACCCCCAGGGCGTCTGGCTCTACCGCGCCACCCTCGACCAGACCGCCACCGGCAACAACTGGACCCAGCTGTTCCCCGAGACCATGCAGACGGGGCTCGGCAAGTTCTGCGAGCCCGCCATCGCCGTGCCCGCGAGCTGGGCCGGCCAGAAGGGTGTTATTAGCGTCGTCGTCGACGCCCCCGACGGCCTGCTGTACCAGTGCGCGGCCGTCAGCTTCGTCAGCGGCGCCGCCGCGGCCAACCAGACGACGTGCACCAACAGCTCGGGCGTGACGGCGTCGTACACGACGGACGCGAACCTGGCGGCGCTGGCGGCCGGCAACGACACGGCCGGCGCGTCGGCCTCCACCTCGGCGGGCAGCAGCAGCACCGCGACGAGCACCGGCAGCGCCAGCACGGCCTCGTCGACCAAGAGCGCGGCGGCCGGCAAGGTGGGCGGCTCGCTGCCGCTGGGCAGCGCCGCGGGCGTCGTGCTGGCGGCGATGCTGGGCAGCGCCTACATGCTGCTGTAGGGTTGCGGTTTCGTTTGTTGACGAAAAAAGGAAAAAGGAGCGAAAAGAGAAAAAGAAGAAAAACGATTAATGTATATATCCCCTTTGTTTTGTTCGATTTCGCGTATTAGCCGGCTCGCCAAGTTCCTCTTAATAGTGTGGGCATTTCATTGCACGATTCAAAAAGATTTCATGAGATTCAAGAGATTCACAAGATGCCAAGAGACTCCAAGAGATGCCGAGTTGTCCAAAAATAAAACATGTGAAATCCAATTGTCTAGTATCAATCCAAAAGTACAGCAATAGCTAAAATACAGGCCGCCGGTGGTATCAATGTATGCATAATTATCCCCTTTCGCTCTCACTTCCCAGTCTCCACCCTCCCTCAGCAGGGCGCCTGCACGTCCTTGCTGCTGTCCAGCCGCACCTTGCCCATGCTGCCCACCAGCTCCAGCATCTTGGTCGACTTCTGCCAGCTGCCGCCCTTCTCGTTGCTGCTGCTGGTAGTGCTGCCGCTGGCGGCGTTGGAGCGGGCGGCGCCGCCAAGGCCGTGCTTGCTGTCCTGGACGAACCCCTCGTCGAGGTCTTCCGCCGCGCCGCCCCCCACCTCGACCCCGTCCAGCGTCTCGTGGCTGCTCCCCCCTGGTGAGACTCCTCCGGTCGTCGCCCACGGCTCGTGCAGCGTCAGCGACGACGTGCTCAGCGCCGCCGTGTTCATGCTTAGCAGGCCGCGGATGCCGCCGCTGCTGTGGCCGCTGCTGAGGCCGCTGGCGCTGCTGCCGCCGCGGCGGAGCGCAGGCGGTGCCGGCGGTGCGGTCAGCGCCGAGGCAGCCACCGGTGTCGACGACGCCTCTCGCGTCTCCCGCGTCGTCGTCGTCGCCCGCCGGGCGTCGTCCGGGTCCATGATCTTGACCACGGCCTCGCCGCCGGGCAGCCGCACCTCGCCCGCCTCGAGCGTCTCCGCGATGTCCAGCAGCAGCACGTCCATGGGGCACAGGTACGCCACGCGCTTGCGCGCGCTCCACGCCAGCACGTGCCCGCAGAGCCGGCCGTGCTCGCGCTCCACGATCCAGGCGCCGCTGTCGCCGGGGATGCCGATGGGGCGGGGCGCCGACGGCTTGTTGTTGTTGTTGCTGTTGCTGTTGCTAGTGGTCGTCTTGGCCACGCCCGCCGCGCTGATCTGGTACGTGTGCGACGGCGACGTGCGGCCGTAGATTTTGACCGACGTGATGGTCGGCAGGATGCGGCCCGTCTGCAGGCCCGACGTGCGCGCGATGCACTGCACCTCGAGGCCGGGCAGGGCCGACGCGGGCGCGACGGTCGTCGGGCGGAGGATGCCGGACTCGAACTCTTCGTCGGGGGGGGTTGCTTCCGCCGTGGCCAGGGGCAGGTGCGGGATCGAGTTGGCCGGCGGTTGGCGCTCCTCCTTGAACTCGAACAGCGCCCAGTCGATCTCGTGCACGAGCCCGTGCTCGTCGACGCGCCGCCGCACCCCGCTTGACGCGTACACGTCGCCCAGCCCGCACGAGTCCAGGTGGTCGTCGTCCTGCGTGGCCTCGTCCGGGTAGAAGTTGCCGTCCACGTCGTCCAGCGCCGGCTGCGTCACGATGTAGCCCTCGCCGTAGCCCGGCTCGACGCCGGGCACGTCACCGGGCTCGCTCTCATCGCCGCCCGCGCCGCCGTGCTTCTCGTCGTCCTCGTCGTCTTCGTGCTCGTCGTAGTCGTCGTCGTGGTCCTCGTTGTCGCTGTCGGACCACTCGCTGGTAATGTCCGACTCGGACACCGCCGAGCTCGTGTCGGAGAACTCGCAAGCGTAGTCGTCGTCCTCGTCGCCGCCGCTCGAGCTGGCCGCCGACGAGTCCGCTTGCAGCTCGGCGTACCAGTCGAGGACCGACCGGCCGAGCTCCGCAATCTCCTCGGTCTCCTCTCCGGTCTCGTCCTCTCCAGCGAGGGCCGACGCCGCCGACGCCGTCGCCGCCGCATTGCCGCTGCTCCGCAGCGCCTTCTGGCTCTCCCGCGCCGCCGCCGCCTCCGTCGCGTCCGGGTCGTCCAGCATGTGGTGCACGGTCATGCCGAACGGCTTGTCGTCCACGAGCACCAGCCCGCCGAAGCTCACCGGCGGCAGGTGCCGGTCGCCGATCCACGCGCCGATACTCGCGCCGTTCTGCGGCTTCTGCTGGAACTGGTTGTTGGCCGCCGCGATGTCCTTGCAGTCGAACGTGGCCTGGCTCCGCTTGGCAGCTGCGCCGCCGCCGCCGCTGCCGGACGTGTCGCCCGCCGCCTTGCGCGAGCGCATGACCCGCCCCTTGGACACCTGCAAGCCGACCCCGTTGGCGCCCTCGAACACGTTGCCCAGCTTGCGCTTGAGGATGCTGCGCACCTTGTTCACCGACGTGCACACGACCACCACGGTCGGCCGCGTGTTGCGCGGCGAGTCGCCCACGGACTCGAGCGAGATCTCCACCGACTCCGGGTGGCTGCGGTAGAAGCTGCGCAGCGCCGCGTTGACCTCCCGCATCAGGAACGAGTGCCACTTCTCGACCACGTCCGGCGGCAGCGGCACCTGCGGGTACAGCCGCAGGCGCGGGCGCGGCGCCTTGAGCGGCGCGTCGGCCTGCTGCGATGTGGCAGGCGCTGCGGAGGCTGCCGTCGTCGACGCCGTCGTCGTCGTCGGTGGCGGGCCAAAGGTGTTCGTCTTCGGCGGCACGGGCGGCGGCTTGGCGTCGAAGGCCGGGGCGCGCGACCCCATGTCGTCGGCGAACCGCTCCCGCATCGGCATCGAGAGGAGGCTCTGCGTGCGCATCTGGGGCCGCAGCGAGAGCGGCGCTGGTGGCGGTGTCGCCATCTTCCGCGGGAGTGGAGGCGGTGCCGCCGCCGCCGACGCCGTCTGCAGCGGCGTCGGGATGCGTGCTGGTGTTGCTGGTGTCGTTGCGGTTGCTGTGGTTGTTGTCGCCGTCGGCGTCACGATGTCGTCGCCGCCCAGGTCATTGCGCAGCCGCTCCTCGAGCTTGCTGACGTCGTCGAGCACGCAGCACGCCTCGAGGTAACTGCTGGCGCGGACCTGCAGCCGCGCCAGGTGCGAGTCGCCCGCCACCTTGCCCGCCGACACGACGAGCTCCATGGCGTTCCAGCACGTCTGCACCGCCTTCATGTAGAGCGTGCCGCACTGGGTCGACAGCTGGTCGAGCACGGCCTCGGACACCATGGCCGAGTCCTGGTGCGGCACCAGGTTCTCGAGCCGCATCCACATGCCGATCGACAGCAGCAGCATGGCCAGCGAGTACAGGTCGAAGACGCGGGGGTCGGCGTCGACGATGGGCGGGGCGCCCGGCGCGAAGGAGATGGGGTTGAGCGGGTGCTGGTGGAGCCGCGAGCTGCGGCGCCTGATGTCGCTCCTGCTGCTCGGGCTCGGCGTGTCGGGGAACAGGTCGTAGGACGCGATCAGCGGCTTGCGGATGTCCACCTGGGACACGTCCGCGGACGGGAGGCCCGAGTCCGGGTTGGTGACGCGGCCGAAGAGGATGCTCGAGTCGACGAGGTTGCCGTGCGCGATGCCCTTGGCGTGCATCTCGAACACGGCGTTGGCCAGGTTGGACGCCAGGCGGAACTTGGCCTCCAGCTTGGGCTCGACCCCGGGGCTGCCCAGCAGGTCGCCCAGCGTGTAGAGGCAGGAGCGCAGGCTGGCGGGCGACTGCGCCGCGGTCTCGGGCGAGGTGATGGCGTGGAAGCCGGCCGGGAACTGGTAGACGAGGCCGAGGCGCGAGTGGTCCATGTCCTCGAAGTAGCCGAGGAGGCGCGGGATGCCGCTCCAGGAGTCGGGCATGCGCCGGCTCTCGCCCTGCAGGCCGGCCGACAGCTTCTCGAAGCGCGCCATGGAGGGCATGATGCCGGTGGTGGAGTAGACGGGGTCGAAGTAGGCGTACTCGAGGAGCAGCGGCGCGTAGGTGCGGCCCAGCGGGCGGGCGGCGAGGTCGGCGTAGGCCTGCTTGCCCATGAAGACGACCTCGCGCGTCTTGGGGTCGTCGGGCGGGCGCGTGCTGGACTCGATGCTGGTGAGCGTGCCCGAGTCGATGTGCTGCGGCACCAGCATGCGCGTCGACTCGAACAGCTTGGCCTCCTCGCTCGTCAGCTGCATGGTCGACGACGGCGACTGGCCGTGGTGGCCGTGCTGGTGGCGCTGCAGCGCGTGCTGCATGGTGGTGGAGTGGTGCTTCGGCGAGGACGGCGACCAGGAGGCCGACGGCGTGAGTGCCAGCTTGCCGGAGCCGGCAGCTCCGCCGCCTGCGCCGCCGATTCCGCCCTTGGTGCCCGCCGACGACCGCGTGCGCGAGAGGTCGTACAGCGTGTCGATGGACACGGTCAGGTCGCGGACGAGGTCGGCAAAGCGCGCCTTGTCCCAGGTGACGATCGGCAGCTTGCGGTCGAGATCCAGCTTGCGGTCGAGGCCGCCCTTGCGGTCGAGGTCGCGCTCGCGCTCGGCGGCCGCGGCCATGGCCTTCTCGGCGTGGTGCTCGGCGGCCTTGTCCAGGGCGCCGCCGCCTGTGCCGCCGCCGCCGCTCACCAGCAGCTTCGAGCTCAGCCACAGCGGCTCAACCTCGGCCAGCGTCTCCTTAATCGTGGACATGATGCTGCCGACGACCTCGCTAAGCCCGGCGCGCGACAGCGACGAGTCGATCAGCACCTCGGACGACTGGCTGGGGTCGGACCACTCGAGCCCCCAGCTGACGAAGCGGTCCTTCTGGATGCGCAGCTTGCGGTGCAGGGCCTTGATCTCGGGGTCTTCGGCGTTCTGCACGGGCGCCATGACGAAGTCGGACGACTTCTTGGTGTCGTTGTAGAGCCGGCTGAGCCGCCGCTGGAACGGCAGCTGCAGGCCGGGGAGGGTGAAGTAGGAGTCCATGGTGGAGGATGGAGGATGGAGGAGAGAGAGCCGGCAGCAGAGGGCCTGGCGGGGACGGAGGGGGCTCTCTCAGAATCGGTGGAGCTGGGTGTCGTGATGGCTTGATGTTGTGATGTTGTGATATCGTGAGATCGCGATGTCGCGATGTTCTTCGGTCGTCGATGTCGGTCGCAGTCTTGCTTGTTGACGGCAAAATGGGTTGTCCGCGACAGAGACGGGCGATGCAGAGATAGATGAAGTGCCGCCTGGTGGGTAGGCAGCAAGTTAAGCGGGCTGGCCCCGTCTGCTAGCCAAGGTGAGCGGATCGAGCGAAAATTGGAGATTGCCTGCTGTCAGCAGTTCCTAACAGCCTGCAGCCTCCCTAGCACAGCGGCCTAGCCGTTGCTTCCGCGCGCTTCTGTCGTGAGCTGGTGCTTTTATTCGGGTGCCTATGCGTCTGCTCGGTGGCACTGGGGCGGTTTGTGGCCCTCGCTCGTGGTCGGTGGCCGCCGTGGTCCTTTGTTCTAAGAAAAGCTGCTGCCTTGCGCGAAAAGGAGGCTTGGCCACGACGGAGAGGGGCCGCGCATCGCCACGGGCAGCAGGCCTCGTCAGTACGGTGCAGGTGGACTGTGTGATATTATGGGGCACTGTGATTCTGACAGGTTAGTCATATCATGTCAGTAAAAGTGGGGCAGTCTTGAAATTCTGCTATTTGCATATTCAGTTCGTCTTTCCATTATTCACATACCGGGACAATCTTACAACGGCGTCTTATTGCCCTTGGCCCTCGACATGCTCCGTCTCCGTGCTCGTTTACGGCGCGCTCATATTGCTGCTCTCGGCTGGCATGGGAACCAACAGAATTGCACGTATAGCCGGAAGGGGTCCAATTTTCTTTTTTTCTTTTGCGCGAGGCAAATATACCACGGCCGGCAAGAAAAGCCGAGCATGCGCAATGCAGAGGACCCTGAAGAGGAGGCGAGCGACGAAATGACGAATGCGTCCCTTCCTTTTTGTCGTCGGACGGTGGAGAGGAATGGATTCTGGCGATCGAGGCATGACGCGCAGTGTGTGTTTTAATTTTTCCGGCGTGTGTCGATGCAGAAGCGTGCATTTCTCTGGCGATGCCTCCGTCGCCCTCCTCGACATCGCGAGAAACGTCAGCCCAAGATGCCGCAAAATGGCGCGAGGATGCCAGCCTGACGGATCTGTCGGCGGGTCTAATTATGCCTCCCGAAATATGTCCATATGAATGCTGCTTTTTGTCTGGAAGCGACTCCTTCATATAGTAGGACCCTGAGGACGGTGTGGCGCGCCGGCTGGCGTCCTCCCGGCCTGGCCGCAGCAGATGACCTCCTCCTCGTCTCGTTTAGGGATGAGAACCAAATAGGGGGTTAGGTTATTTGGGACGGATCCAGGAGAACCAACACGTACTCCTCTCCTCGCGCTGCGTTCTGCAGGCACATGGCCTCACGATGCCGGACTTCCATGTAGGAGACGGCACGCCATGCACCGCTGGGAAAATGAAATTAATTAAAACAGGACCCGTCCTCCCCCCTCTATGTGCGCCCTGCAGTGTAGTCACCTATCCCAGGGACCTCGTCTCCTCTTCTCGTCTCTGCCTGCTGTCTTTATGGCTACTGTTCGTACCTTCATTCGGTCTGTGCAGGTATCGCTTCAATGCTTTTAATATTTAGCCTGTTGCTGCTCCAGTGTCTGCCTTCGTCCCTCCAAGTCGTTCACATATGTCTTGGCTCTCGTTCCTTTTCATTTTTGTTACCTCTCTGCTTTCTATTTTCATTTTCGGATGTGACCAAGTCATCGCATTCATTCTGCATCAACGGGCGTTCAGCATTTATCTCAGCACGGATTATCTCACGACTCACGGAACACAGTCGATAGCATCATGAGGCTGCGCCTTCAACTATCACGGTGTCGGGCAACGAGAGACTAACGAGCTTCTATTTTGAAGAGAGAATAAAAAACGCTATTTCTGAGGGCGGCCGCACACGTGCCATGGCCGCACAGGCGGCTAGGCCGCCGCTCGAAGGGCTGCAGCAGCAGCCGAGCATGGCTGCTGTGTTGGAGACAGCCGCATCCACTTCCGCAGCCGCCGGACCAGCCTCGCGAGCGCCAAAGCTGCCGGGCCGCCATGAGCAGTTCGTCCTCGCGTCGCCGCTGCCATCGCCGCCATGTGCAGTGGATCCCGCGGCCGAGAGGCGGCTCGTCCGGAAACTCGACTTCATCATCTTGCCGGTCCTGTTTATCGTCTTCATGGTGTCGTTCCTCGACCGCATTAGCATGAGCAACACAAAGGCGCAGGGGCTGATGAAAGACCTTGATCTGACCCTGGAGAAGTACAATGTTGCATATTTTGTGCGTATTCTTTTCTGCAGGAGAAGTCAACTCGTCAAAAAAATCAAAAGAATATGTGTCACAACTAACCCCCCTCCCAGATCTGCTTCGCGACGCTGGTCCTATTCGAAGTCCCCAGCAACCTCCTCCTCGTCAAGTGCCGCCACTCGTGGTACCTCGGCGGCCTCATGGTCTGCTGGGGCGTCGTCGACCTGGGCATGGGCTTCGTGCACACGTTTGACGAGCTCGTGGCGCTGCGGTTCCTGCTGGGCATCTTCCAGGCCGGCCTGCAGCCGGGCGTCATCTACCTGACGTCGCTCTACTACACGCGCTTCGAGTACCAGAAGCGGCTGAGCCTGCTGTTCTGCGGCAACCTGGCGGCCTCGGCCTTCGGGCCCCTGATCGCCTACGCCATCGGCAAGGGCCTCGCCGGCGCGCAGACCGTCAGCAGCAAGAGCAACCCGGGCCCCATCATCAGCACCAGCAGCAACGGCTTCAACGGCTGGCGGTGGGTGTTCATCGTGGAGGGCGCCGTCACGGCGGCGCTCGGCCTGCTGGCGTGCGTGCTGATCGTCGACGAGCCGGCGCGGTGCCGGTACCTGTCGGCCGACGAGCGGCGGCTGCTGCAGCAGCGGCTTCTTGCTGCCGACGCCGACACGTGCGCCGACGACGGCCGCGCGGCCTGCGCGATGGACCGGCTGGACCGGCGGGCCGTCGTCCGCATCGTGGCCGACTACAAGATCTGGCTGGGGTCGCTCGTCTGCATCGGCATGGGCACCACCGCCCACAGCACGGCCATGTTCATGTCCAGCATCCTGCACGACTTCGGCTGGAAGTCCCGCGACGTGCAGCTGCACACGCTGCCCGTCTACGCCGTGGCCGCCGCCGTCATGCTGGGCGTGGCCTGGCTGTCGGACCGCCTGCGCCTGCGCTACGTGTTTATCATGGCCGGCACCGTCGTCGCCACCATCGGCTACTGCATGCTGCTCGACGAGACGTGGATGAACCGCGAGGCCAAGTACGGCGCCAGCTTCCTCATCAGCCTCGGCGGGTACGCGGCGCTGCCGCTCGCCGTCGGCTGGCTCGTCGACAACCTGGCGGGCCGGTGGAAGCGGGCCGTGGGCATCGCCATCCAGAGCGCGCTGGGCAACATGGCCGGCGTCGTGGCGTCCAACATCTACGTGGCCTACGAGAGCCCCGCGTACCTGACGGGGTACGGCGTGGCGCTGGGCCTGCTGTGGATGGGCGCGGTGGCGGCGACGGCGCTGGCGTACCTGCTGTGGGAGGAGAACCGGCGGCGGAGCATGGGCGGGCGGGCGGGGCGGCTGCGGCGGCCGCCCGAGGACGTGGCCAACATGGGGGACAGCCACCCGGCGTTCCGGTATACTATATGAGTGTATAATTGTGTGAGAGAGGGGGCGTGCGTGTTTCTATTTCTTTTTTTTTTTGAACCAAAAAATGTATGTATGAACAAAAAATTTGAATAAATAAAAAATAGCATTCCACTTCAAAACCGTACACACTGCAGGGACTTGCATCAAATCAACTGAATACGAAAGAAAATTACCAAAATTAAAAGAAAGAAAACAAAAATGGTTTTATTTCTTTTGCACCGTAGGATTCCGTTTCTCCCCTCTTCATTACAACGTAGAAATTCTATCCAGGTACAATTTATGATTTCTACATAGCAGCTCTCGTTAATTTGATCTATTACCAAGAGAATCCAGGACCATGAGTACGGACATCCAGGGACACACCACCCATGCTGACGCTCGTCAGGAAGTGGTCGTTGACGTGAGAAGTGCGTGTAAGAGACTGTCAGAGATGCTCGCTTAGCTCCGGCTATGCGCGGATGGTTTGCCCTGTAAATGGGCCCAGCCCTGGCTGTGGCCTAGTGCGCTAACCCCCACTCCAAACGTAAAAAAGAGTGGGGCATGCCGCTCGGTTTTGCTGCTGTGCAGCTCGTGTCCCGCCATGGTGGGAAGGCGCAATCGTACGGCTTAGTTTTGTCAATGAAGGGCTGTTGCTGTGTAGTTCCTTCCTCTATTTCTTCTCTGTTTCTCCTCCTTGTTCTCGGTTCTGCACCAATTGGCCTCACCGCGTCTCTTACTGTCTCTCTGCATCTCCTCTGTCTCTCTCCCTAATACAAACCCACCGCCCATCACCATGGCCGCCCCGCCCTCGGACGCCCACGCCACGGCGTCGGTGCTCGAGCTCATCAACCACACGCCGCTCGTGCGGCTCAACAAGGTGCCGCAGTCGCTGGGCATCGCGGCGCAGGTCTACGCCAAGGTCGAGCTGTTCAACGCCGGCGGCAGCGTCAAGGACCGCATCGCGCTGCGCATGATCGAGGAGGCCGAGAAGAGCGGCCGCATCAAGCCGGGCGACACGCTGATTGAGCCGACGAGCGGAAATACGTGAGCCTCGCCGTCTCTCACCCCCCTAGTTTGCTTCTCCCCGCGCTGACTGTAGCTCCTCCAGAGGGATCGGCCTCGCCCTCGTCGGCGCCGTCAAGGGCTACAAGACCATCATCACGCTGCCCGAGAAGATGTCGGCCGAGAAGGTGTCGGTGCTGCGCGCGCTGGGCGCGACCATCATCCGCACGCCGACCCAGGCCGCCTGGGACAGCCCCGAGTCGCACATTGGCGTCGCGCGCCGCCTGCAGAAGGAGATCCCTAACAGCCACATCCTCGACCAGTACACCAACGTCGACAACCCGCGGGCGCACGAGTTCGGCACGGCCGAGGAGATCTGGGCGCAGACGGGCGGGAAGGTGACGGCGGTCGTCGCGGGCGCGGGCACGGGCGGCACGATCTCGGGCATCGCCAAGGGCCTGCGCAAGCACAATCCTAGCATCAAAATCATCGCCGCCGACCCCTACGGCAGCATCCTGGCCGAGCCGGCCAGCCTCAACGAGGGCGAGGGCGCCAACACGCCCTACAAGGTGGAGGGCATCGGCTACGACTTCGTGCCGGACGTGCTGGACCGCCCGCTCGTGGACAAGTGGTACAAGACGGGCGACCGCGAGTCGTTCCGGCTGGCGCGGCGGCTGATCGCCGAGGAGGGCCTGCTGGTGGGCGGCAGCTCCGGGTCGGCGATGGCGGCGCTGGTGGCGGCGGCGCGGGACAAAGACTTGAAGCTGGGCGCCGACGACGTCGTGGTGGTCGTGCTGCCGGACAGCATCCGCAGCTACCTGTCCAAGTTCGCCGACGACGACTGGCTGGCGGCCAACGACTTGCTGCCGGTGACCGACAACGGCGCCGAGGCGGAGCTGGCGCACCGGGAGAAGGAGAAGGCGGCGCACAAACATCGGCGCAGCGACCCCTACGGCACGGATACGGTGAAGGCGCTGCGGCTCAAGCCCGTGACGTCGGTGCTGGCCGACAGCCCCTGCAAGGACGCGATCGAGACGATGCGCGACAAGGGCTTCGACCAGCTGCCGGTGCTGACGCCCAAGGGCGACCGGCTGGCGGGGCTGGTGACGCTGGGCAACCTGCTGTCGTACACGTCGCGGGGCCGCATCACGCCGGCGAGCCCCGTCAGCGCGGCCATGTTCGACTTTGGGCGGCTGGACGAGGTGGTGACGGACCCGCGCGACGTCGTGGACAGCAGCAAGCGGAGCCGGCGCAGCCGGCGCGGGTTCGTGGAGATCACCATGGACACGCCGCTGTCGGTGCTGAGCAGGTTCCTGGAGTGGAACAGCGCGGCGATCGTGACGGAGCGCAGCGGCGACGCGCGGACGGCCAAGCCCGTGGCGGTGGTGACCAAGGTGGACCTGCTGACGTGGATGATGAAGGAGCTGAAGAGCGAGTAGAGGGGGAAGGGGGGGGAAGAGTAGACCAGACGGGAGCATCATTACGGAATAGAATCACAGACGCATATTTTTGGGGAAACCTCGGGTTTGGGTATTCTACACAGATTACAGGTCTATTATTATATATTATTATTTTCATAGTCGTAATTTCATATTTGTTACAACTCGACCCTTGGGGCACGATCCTACTCCTTTTTTTTCAATCTCTCCACCAGAAACTCCCACTCTCCTAAATCTTGTCGGCGATCCAGCTCCACCACTTGTCGATGCCCGGCCCGTCGTCGCCCGCGACGTTGCCGGCGACGACGTCGACGTCGACGTCGAACTCGCGCATCTGGCCGAACGCGAAGCGCGCGGACCCGTACTCGCCCAGCCAGTCGTCGGCCTCGTTGCCGCCGCCGTCGACCGCGTCGGCGCCCACGCCGCTGTCCAGCAGGCCCTTGCTGCGGGTCGTCCGGATGCGGCCGAGCTCGGCCTCGAGCTGGGCCTTGATCAGCGGGGCGGGGAGCGCCGTGAACAGGTCGGCCTTGTTGGCGGCGACCAGCACGGGCACGGCGCTGGGCGCCTTGGACGAGTTGCCCGCGCCCATGCGCTTCTGCAGGGCCAGGAGCACGTCGTAGAGATACGTCGCGGACGCCGCCAGCAGGCCGTCGTCGCCGCCGAGGGCCGCGCTGTCGACCATGAACACCACGGCCTTGGGAGAGGCGCCCTTCCCGAGCCGCGCCAGCGTGGCGCCCCGCAGCTTGCCGTGGCCCGGCGTGTCCACCAACAAAAACTTCTTGGCGACGGCGTTGGCGGCGTCGAGGTCGTCGCGGAAGCTCGAGGAGCCGTCCTCGTTGACGGCGAGCTCGACGACGTTGGTGGCCTGCGAGGTGTAGGTGGCGGCGGGCTGGCCGGCGCGGCGCTCGAGGCGGGTGACGAGGGCGGTCTTTCCGGCGCCGGGGGGCCCCGCGACGAGGACAGACGGGAGGGTGACGTAGGCGGTGGCCCGCGTGAGGTACCAGTGGAGGAAGATGGGGAAGAGGACGACGACGGCGAGGCCGAGGGCGAAGACGGGCGCGGAGGGCGTGAGGAGGTACTCGAGGAGGCGCATGGCGCTGTCGTGGAGGGCCATGGCGGGTGGTGGTGGGCAGAGGGTCGAGAGAGGAGATCTACTGAAGTTGAGGAGTTTGTTGGATGTCGACGAGAAGCAAGAGAAATGCCAAAAGGCCACAAGTGGTGAGCGATGAGCGTTGAAGTCGATCGGGTCGGGTCTGCTGCGCTGCGAGTGGCCTGACTTGGTCTAGACCCACTATAGGGACACGCCCCATAGAAGAAGTTGGAAGGGTTAGAAGGGTTAGCAGGGTTGACAGGGTTAGAAGGCAGGCGCCCCGCACAGTGGACGGTAGCTCTTTCACTTCCTGCCCCGTCGCGCTGCTGGCCCCTTCGGTGGCTCCCTCCCTGTCAGCCTCGAGCCAGCCAAGGCCAGCTAACCGCCGCACGGGCCAGCTCTGCGCCGTATTACGGTATTAGCCAATAGCCGGCGCCTGTGGCAGCCACCTATTGCATATTAGTCACCACTGAAAGTCCACCTCCAGCGCGCCGTTTCGAAAATAAGCGGCGCCCGCACGGCTGACTGGGAAAGGCGCAGCAGCAGGAGAGGAAGCGAACCGCGCCAGCACACACGCGAGCGAATGCGAAGGAAAAGGAGATTTGCATGGGTAAAGGAGAGAGGCCCAGACGAAAGGAACTGAAAGGACGAGACTGAAAAAAGAGAACGATTAGAAACGGCTTCACCGGACAGGACAGGCGTCGACTCGGCGTGTCTTGGCTTTAGATTTTCGGTTTCTTTTTTTCTTTTCTTTTCTTCTATTTTCTCCTTTTCTTTCCCTGTCCCCCTTTTCACTCGACATCCTTCGAGTCGACATCGACGATTCTCCGCCCTTCCCATCTTCGTCATTCCTCGATCCCCTATTCCGTTTGCCCATCCGCATGCTGCCTGGCTTGACCTGACGACGACGACGACGACGAAGACGACAACGATATCTCGACAAACCTCTCCTCCTCTCATCTCCCCCCCTCCCCTATGCCACCGCACACCGACTCCAAATCGGCCCCCGCACAGCCGCCGGCCAAGGGCAGCGCGGCCACGCCCAAGCTCAGCAGCGAGATGGAGCTGGGCGACATGAGCGGCGGCGAGGAGGCCGGCGGCAAGGGCGCGGCAAGTGACCAGGCCGCCGATATCATGCACCTGGCGCGCGTGGGCGACGTGGCGGCCATGGAGGCGCTGTTTGAGAAGGGCGAGTACGACGCGACGTACACGGACGGCGAGGGGATTACGCCGCTGCATGTGAGTAGTGCGGTGTGGTGATGTTGTGGTGATGTTGTGGTGGTGATGTTGTTCATTGTTCATTGTCATCTCGCGATGTTGATGGACCCCCCCCCCCCCCCCCAACCGCTTCGCTCGTTGTTTCTTCAACACTGGCTTCGCTCGTACTTCAACTAGACTCGCTTCGTTCGTCTAACGAATGCAACGCTCGCTAACGCTCGCTCCTCGCGCAGTGGGCCGCCATCAACAACCAGTACGCCATGTGCAACTACCTCCTCGACCACGGCGCCCCCATCAACCAAAAGGGCGGCGAGTCCGTCGCCACCCCCCTCCAGTGGGCCGCCCAGCGCTGCCACTACTACACCGTCCACCTCCTCCTGCAGCGCGGCGCCGACCCCCTCATCACCGACTCCCAGGGCTACAACACCCTCCACATCTCCACCTTCAACGGCAACGTCCTGCTGCTCGTCCTGCTGCTGCACCAGGGCATCCCCGTCGACGTGCTCGACGGCTTCGGCCACACGGGGCTCATGTGGTCCGCCTACAAGGGCTTCCCCGCCTGCGTCGACCTGTTCCTGCGCTGGGGCGCCAGCGTCTCGGCCCAGGACGAGCAGGGGTTCACGGCGCTGCACTGGGCGCTGGTCAAGGGGTCGCCCGGGTGCATCCAGAAGCTGCTCGAGTACGGGTCCGACCGCTTCGCCAAGACGGCCACGGGCAAGACGCCGGCCATCACGGCGCGCGAGCTCAACACGGTCGCCGCCTGGCACAAGGCGCTCAAGGAGTGCGGCTACGACCAGGACGGCAACGCCGAGACGAGCCAGTCGCCCGTGATCGGCGTGCTGTCGAGCCTTCCCGGGTCGGCGTCGTTCCTGGCGGACAAGCGCGGGTTCGTCACCAAGTTCCTGTTCCTGTGGCCCTTCCTGATCGTCTGGGCCATGATCGCGCTGCTCGCGGGCCTGCCCGTCTACGCGGGCGCGCCGTTCGCGCTGCTCGCCGGCTACGCGCTGCAGTGGGTGGCGCAGCAGGTCGCGCAGCACGCGCCGCCGGACATGCGCCAGCTGCAGCGCACGCCGTGGCTGTCGGGCATCTTCGCGGGCAGCCTGTTCATGGTGGGCGCGGCGTGGCTGCTGCGCGTGCTGCCCAACACGACGTGGCGCGTGGTCACGTCGACGACGACGCCGACCGTCAGCGGCGCCGCCACGCACTGGCTGCTCAACATCGCGTTCGCCGTGCTCTTCGGGCTCACCACGTACTTCTACACCGTCTGCATGGTCGCCGACCCGGGCTTCGTGCCCAAGCTCAACGGCATCGCTGAGCAGAAGGCCGTCATCGACGAGCTCATCGGCCAATGGAAGTTCGACGAGGCCAACTTCTGCGTCCCCTGCATGATCCGCACACCACTGCGCAGCAAGCACTGCCGCCGCTGCAACCGCTGCGTGGCCAAGCACGACCACCACTGCCCCTGGGTGTACAACTGCATCGGCGTCAACAACCACCGCCACTTCTTCCTGTATCTGATCAACCTGACCGTCGGCGTCGGCATCTTCGACTGGGCCGTCTACCACTACCTGTCCGCGGCGGCGGCCACGGCGCCCGACCAGTGCAGCCTGCTGTCCCCGGGGCTCTGCCAGGTCGTCAACGCCGACGCGTTCACGCTGATCGTGGCCGTGTGGGCGACGCTGCAGCTGTCGTGGGTGTCGATGCTGCTGTTCGTGCAGTTCATCCAGGTGTCGCGCGCCATGACCACCTACGAGAACATGTACGGCGTCGACCCGCACCACGGCGCCGCCGGCGCCCTCCAGTCGGCCTTTACGTCGACGGGCGCGCCGCTGGACCCGAGCCACCCCTCGGCTGGCGGTGCTGCGGAGGGTGCCGCAGCCGCAGGAGGCCATTCTCATGGCCACGGCGGTCACGGCGGCCACGGCCACAGCCACGGCGGCGGCTTCCTCAAGCAGTGGAGCAAGATCCTGGGCGTCGACACCTTCATCGAGACGGCGACGGGCCGCGGCGCCGCCACGGGCACGCCGACCAAGCGGCGCAAGAACCCCTACTCGCGCGGCTGCGTCGTCAACTGCCGCGACTTCTGGTGCGACCCGGCGCCGCTGTTCGGCCACCGCGAGACGGGGTCCGCCATGCTGGGCGGCCAGGCCATCAACTACACGGAGATGTACGAGTCGCCGAGCCTGATGGAGGCCGTGCAGCGGCGGAAGCGGCAGGGCGCCTACGAGGCCGTGGCGGGCGAGGAGGTGTAGGGGGTGGAGTAATCTCAGGAGCAACCTCGGGAGTGGTATGGAGAGTTAAGATACTATGTAATGACACATGACAAAAAAAAGGGAAACGGACAAAACGGGAACAATTGGGTCGCAGCAAGCTGGCAAGATTCGGTTCGATCTTCGGAGGATTTTCGTCTTTTTCCCTTTTCTTCTTTTTCGTTTTCGGTTCGTTTTGTTTCGCCTCGGTTTTTGTTTCGTCTCCTAGATCTGGTTTTTTGTATATTTTCTTTCTATTTTCCTCACGGCACATGCTAGCCTCGTCGAGCCTGATCCAGATGCCGAAAGGCGCAATACAGCGGTTTTTTTTTGGATGCAATCCCCCCTCTTGTCAAAGGGCGCGGCCTCGGGTCAAGTGCCACGCTACGGATGGTAGTATCTTACTCTTTTTCTGACGCCCACCCCCGCGCAACTGTAGACCCTCCCCCGGCTTCGGGCAATTCCTCGCTCCCATTCGCGGGGGATGCGCAAGCCTTCCAATGGCGATGACAATTCATCGACCATCGGCCGCCACAGCCGAGCCATTGCCGCTGCACACTGACGTCGGCGGGAGACATAAGACGGGCCAAATAACGCGGGTTTCCAGGATTGGCACGCGGTGTGAGTCACACGCGGTGCGGCATATAACCATCTCGTTCGACACGGGCATCGAAATTTGAAGCATTGCGGCTTTCGACACTCATCGACATCGCATCGACATCTCGTGCTCACCAACCTTCTCAGCAAAAGCTCTCAGCTAAACCATCTGCCACCCTCCAAGCCTTCCCACCATGCCTCCCCAGCTCACCCTCTACGGCTTCTACAAGTCGTCCTGCTCGACGCGCCTCCGCATCGCCCTCGCCCTCAAGAAGATCGACTACACCACCGTCTTCGTCGACTACGCTGCCAAGGAGCACCGCGAGCCCGCCTACGCCACCATCAACCCCAACAGGTCGCTGCCCACGCTGGCCGCCAAGGAGTCTCCGGACGCCGACCCCGTCTACATCGTCCAGTCCGTCGCCGCCCTCGAGTACCTCGAGGAGGCCTTCCCGGACAATGCCGTCCCGCTGCTGCCCGCGTCGCTCGCCGGCCGCGCGCGCGTCCGCAGCCTCGTCGAGGTCATCGTGGCCGACCTGCAGCCGCGGCAGGGCGGGCTGACGCTCGAGTGGCTCGGCCAGCAGTTCGGCGCCGACACCGAGGCCCAGGTGAAGTGGGCGCACGACTGGTGCGTGCGCGAGCTGGGCGCCTACGAGAAGCTCGCCGTGGCGGGCGGAGCCGGCAAGTTCTCCGTGGGCGACTCCGTGACGCTGGCCGACGTGGTGCTCGTGCCGGCGATCCAGAACGCCGTGGAGCGGTGGGGGGTGGACCTGGACAAGGAGTTCCCGACGCTGGCGCGCATCTACGCCAACCTCAACGCGCTGCCGGAGGTGCACGCGGCCCACTGGCGGCGGCAGCCGGACACGCCGGAGGCCCTACGGGCGTAGGTCGGTCCTGCAGGCGTAGCTGGCCCTGCGGGCGTAGCCGGTTGATGGCAAGATAGGAGGACATAAATTCAACGTGGATTTTTGTTTTTATTTTTAATTTAATTTCCCACCTACAGTATCTAAAACGACCGCCCGTGGAACAGGTCCCCCGCGCCGTGCGCCTTGGCCAGGTGGAACAGGTCCGCCTGCCAGGCCGCGGCGGCGTCCCGGATTTTCTTGCCGCCGGCCGTGCGGTCCTGGGCGGCCGCCAGCGCCGCCAGCGGAGTAGACTCGCCCTCGGCGCCCTCCGGCGCGGCAAACTCGTGCACCGCCAGCCACGCCGGCCGCGTCGGCGGCGCCGCGCCCGTCGACGGCAGGCCCTTGAAGGCGCGCGACTGGTCGTTGGACCGCGCGTACCGGAGCGCGTAGCGCGTCGTGCGGAGGTAGCCGGGGGCGCCGGCGAGGGCGGGGAGGTACTCCTCCCGGTACCACGCGTCCAGCCCCTCCGCGTCCCCCGTCTCGACCTGCTCGGCCACCAGCGACCGCGCGTGGCCCTTGCCCCGCGCCGTCGGGTCCGCCACCTGCACGATGTTGTAGTAGCCGACGTCGAAGGCGGCCAGGTCGTAGCAGAGGCCCGACCCGGGCAGCAGCGCGCTGGTCACGCTGATGCTCTTGAACTCGGGCGTCCGCAGGAACGCAATGTCCTCGAGCGGGTAGAGCGACAGGTAGGGCAGCGGCGCGGTCGCCAGCTGGTCGTGCTTCCAGCGCAGGGCCGAGTCGACGCCGCTCGTGCGGATCACCTCGGCGATGTGGTCGCTGTCGTACCAGTGCATGAACGCCTCCTCGCTCATGACGTCGGGCTGCGTGATGCGCGACTGCACGAAGAGCAGGCCGGGGCCCTGGATGTCGCCGGTGTCCATGGTGGGAGGAGGAGCGCGCGGCCTTTCGTCGATGATGGGAGAAAAGGGGTGTAGTGTATTTAGTGAGGTTGTGGCTAGGTGGGTCACGCGGGTGTTGGGAGACGCAAAGGTGAAGCTATTCAGAAGTGGTGATACTGCTAATTTCTGCACAACCCTCTTCATACTTATACCACGTCTGTCAGGCACCGGCTTGTCGGCGGCCCGCGGTCGCCAGGCGCCTCCGCACGCCTCCGTAGTCAAGGTAGTTGCGAATGCTCATGGGGACTTGGAGGCCCCTAGCCAACGCTACTTACGGAAATGCATCTCCATGCGATGCTAGCTACCCCCGCTTTCTGGGCGTCATTCTGGCACTCGTCTCCCGTCACAACATCTCCTCATAGTCCTTCTCTCCCCTCCTCTCGTGTAAGCTCCCCTGAGTATCTCCTCTTTCTTCGCCCTGTCGTCCCCGCTGTCTCCAATGCAATGCGTCAAGCCTCGTCCCACATTCACTGCCAACGACATTTCCAGGCCATGCCCACGCTTACCTCGAAGTCCTCTTCCCGGAATGGCATATCCCTCTTTCCGGTCATCCACGACTCCGACCGCTGATGTACAGTAGTCATCTAAGCTGGCGCCTTTTAACAAGTCGCGCTGCAGACCCGTTCTGATGTCTTATGCAGACCCGACTGCTTTTCACCGTCCGCTGTCCGGGATATAAATAAACGCTTTCGTAGCATGTAGACCGATCACATTCCCATCGAGCTGTTCTCTGCTTGAGAAATTTCGGATTCTCGGACCGGGTCGACTAGTCATTGTATAGTGCATTTTCATTCTAGATTGCTACATTTCATCACCCTAATACTTTCACTCCACGCCCCCAGCGCCCCCACCATGCCGAAGCCCCTGGCCGGTCCGGCGCCCTCCCCGGCCGGCAAGCTCGTCAAGATCACCATGTTCATGAAGAAGCTGCCCCACGTCTCCGACGACTACTTCCACGCCTACTGGGCCAACAACCACATCGCGCCCGCCCTGCGCAATAAGACCTTCCGCGCCAAGGTCCGCCGCTACAACCAGCACCACATCACGCCGGCCTGCCGTGCGCAGGCCGGCGTGATGTGGTGCCCCCGTGCTCGACTACGACGGCGTCGCCGAGATCTGGGTCGACAGCCTCGACGACTGGGTGGCCGCCGTCACGGAGGACGAGTTCGCCAAGGCCGTGGATGGTGAGCTCCTCGTGGCGGTAGACCGTTTCGCTCCCCCATCTCGCTAACCTCTGCTCGCTGGCTCTAGGCGACGACGTCAACTTCTTGGCCCAGCCGGTGCACGTCATGGTCGGCTTCGACCACCTGGTGCACGGCGGCGACGAGTGGACACCCTACAGAAGGGACAAGGAGACCAGCCGGTTATAAAGTGAAAAAAAACAACATGGAAAGGTGAATGTGGAAAGAAAGAAAGGGAGATGCCTAGCATGGCCATGTGGTGTTTGGCTTCACAAGTGGGAGGGCAAGGATCGATTCTCCGCAAACAGAAGCAAAGAAATATCCGCTCTGCGGCTCATAGTGGCTGATAAAACAAGAAACGAAGAGAAACCAGGCCAGAGAAGATAGTGGCAGATCCCTGTCGGGCAGCCTTTTCTCCCCATCGTAGAAGCAGCCTCCGTGTTGTTAATTTCTCTGGCAACCCGAGGTCGACCAGCCAGGGAAAATGGACCAGTATCATGCCCAAGATTTGAGGCTGAGGCTGAGGCTGAACATCGACTGAGGTGGTGTGGAGGGCGCGAATGAGAGACAATTGTTGGAGCGGTTCAGCTCTTGCCAAGAGCGATTCTAGTTTCCATCCCTCATTCTTTTCATATCCTTCGTCCTGCGCCTCGAACGTCAACCTATTATTCCAGTGTCAGCATCAAGTTTCTTCTCTAATAAACATCTGTACGAAACACAGCAAGACCACCCCACCGATTCAAGATGCGACTCATCAATATCGAGACCATGAAGCTGGAGAGCTTCGTCAACGACATCCCAGCATACGCCATTCTATCCCACATGTGGGAGAGAGGCGAAGTCACCTACCAGGCCATGGAGGGCATCAATGCTGCTGACGATCCCGTCCCGCGCGAGCACCGCATGGGCTGGCGGAAAATCGAACGGACCGCCGACATCGCCCGCCGCGATGGTTGGCAGTATGTGTGGGTCGACACCTGCTGCATAGACAAGACCAACAGCGCCGAGTTGGGCGAGGCCATCAACTCCATGTTCCGCTGGTACGAAGAAGCCGCCGTCTGCTATGCCTACCTGGCCGACGTGTCCAGCGACCCCGATGCCGAAGACGAAGTCGACGACGGCATCGAAGTGTTGGGGGATGACCCTGGCGATCTCGTTGTCGAAGAATGGGAGCTGCGGCAGGCTCGAAAACCGTTCTGCGAGTTTAAACACAGCCGCTGGTTTAAGCGTGGATGGACCTTGCAAGAGCTTCTCGCGCCCAAGTATGTGTGCTTTTTCAACACGGACTGGACTGAGATCGGCACCCGCACGACGTTGGTCGACGATATCAGCGAGACCACGTCGATCCCGAAACTGTACTTGGCCGGCGACGGCGCGTTTCGGCAGGCGCCCGTGGCGACCATCTTCTCGTGGGCGGCTTTCCGTCGTACCGAGCGCGCAGAGGACCGCGCCTACAGTCTCCTAGGACTGTTCAACATGCACATGCCTCTGATTTACGGGGAGGGGGCAGCCGCATTCCGGCGTCTGCAGGAGCAGATTATTCAAGAGCGGGACGACGAGACCATTTTTGCAAGGCAATATTCTCGCCGTGGTAAGATCCTCTAGCCTACATGGCTCGTTCACCCTCTAGCATCGCTGACAAAATAAAATACGTAGGGTCTCGCGGACTTCTTGCCGAATCGCCAGAAGACTTTTACAAATGCGCCGAGTTTTCCAGGCACGAAGTCTACAAGAACCGCGCAGGCTTCGCCCTCTCAAACAAGGGACTGGTCCTCCGGGCCCGTCTCTTTCAAAAAAAGGATGAACCCAGTGTATGTTTGCTGCCACTCAACTGCTGCATCCATGCAAAGACATCTTATGAGGGCGATGTTTGCTTGCGCGTTTTCCTTCGCTTGACCGAGACATCTCCCGATTTGGGCCTGTACCGAGTAGACAGGTCCATCCTTGTTGTGCCTCCCAGCTTTATGAACGACACAGTGCGACTGACCACAATTCCAAAACTGCCCACCATCGACCAGTGTACATTTATCGATGAGATGCAATCTCTCTCTGGATCCAAGTCCAATATTTTGATCCTTGATCAAACAAGGTACTCGGGACCTCTGGAGAGGGACATTCGACTTGAAAACCCACGGAATCCCCCCCTCTCGACCAAGCGTAAAATTGACAAAGTATCGGCCGTCACATTGAGGATCCCTCGCAGCATCGGCTTGGCAGATGTTGTTGTGTCGTTCGATAAAGACGCCGACTCCGACGCCACCAAGAACGTCTTCAGCCCCCTCAGACTGGGCCCAATGCTTGTCGCTAGAAGCGCAATATCGAGAGCGGACGACGCCGCGAACACGCGGAAAGACGACCATACCATCTACCTCGACACCAATGCTTGCGTCCTCGCTCTAATCAGGGTTGACCTGCTGACGGGCGAGCATGTCTACCTTTTGCTGAGCGTCCGAGTGTACATACGTGGCCTTGTCGAACCGGCAAGATACGGCCTCTGGGACATCACAGCGGAGTGGAAGCAGTTTCGACTCCACTCGCTCGACGCCTACCTCAGAATTTCCCGCGTGCTGGAACGATACCATGCGACCCGCGACATGCCGTCCAGAGTGACCATGGGAGACGAGACTGGCTCGATTGGACATGATTTTCAAGTGTCGGTACGGCCACGGCCCATGGCTATGCCTCTGAACGACGTCCATGACTACGTCCCGATGCATTTCCTTGCGGACCAGGCCAAACTGGTTGTCGACATTTGCGTCGAAAATATACCGAAACCCGAAGAACCGAAACCATTTCGAAGCCCTTTCGATGTTGAAAAAACGAGAAAGTGGACACCATCACGAAGGCCGGGAGAGCCAGGAGCAGTAAAGGAAGAGGGAGGAAGAGGCGAAAAAGAAGGAGACACTGATGTGGTCTAGATTGTTTTTTTTTTTTGAAGTTTTCTTTGCGGGATCTTCGTGCTGCCATTGTATCCTAACGATGAGCTAATCGAGATGAACGGTTTCCCAAGGTGGTGACGTCTGCGTGAGCAGTCATTCCAGCGAATAAAATTAGGCAAGTCGCTCTCTCTTCTTGTCATGCCGGGCTATACAGCTAGTCGTATATCTGATGTTGGTATTTTGATGCTCTGATGAGCTATCTTGCGCAGCTTTCTTCGGTTAAAGGTTAGTGCACAAACGACAAAGGGAGAGCGGTTGTAGAACAAGATATCTTTATCAGTATGTCAAGTCTCGGACACGTAACAAAAGAGGTGAAGAAGTGAGGGTTGATTTCCTAACTAGAAGCAACTGCCTAAAAAGGTCTCAACAGTTAAATGCTGTACTAAAAAGAAGTTTGTGGATCACACCCATTAGGGAGGGTGCCGGAATAAGATATCCCCCGTAACGCATACCCATGAAATGGTCGGATTGCAATGAGCGCTTGGTTAACCATGTGAAAACTGTCCAGAGTGACGTTTTAGTTCCGCGAACCAACTGGCACTTTATGATCTTGTGTGCAAGTCAACTTGGATGCCATTGACCATTTTGTATGCTTGACACAGTGGTACAATCTCACTTGTCAAGCGCTTGTATTCGCAGCCTCTTTCTTATTCGTCTCCTTCTCTTCGTGAGCCGGGATCCTCGTTGGGGGAATCAAGAGCGCAACCAGCACAGTTGCGGCCGCTCCTGCAACGGCGAAAATGAAAACATTTTTGATACCGGCCATGTATGCCTCGAGTACAAGAGTGAGCTCCTGTCCGCTGAAAGTGTTCCGGAGGCCCGCCGCGCCAGCCTCGCTGATGCTACTCGGGCTGATATCTGGAGCTGTGGCTGCTAATCTTTTGTATATAGTGTTCTCGAAGACGGATTGTGCTGCGGTGTTGAAGTAGGCGCCGCTGATGGTTTGGCACGCTATCCGCGCTTGTTAGTAGTTTCCCCGACGGCTGCTGAAGGTTTAACTCACTGAAGATAATGCCCATAATGGCTGCAACCTCTGCTGGCTTGGCAAACGCCTGCAGCGCAGTCACAGGGACTTGATTACCGAGGCCGATGCCAAATCCGAACGGAACCTGTGCTCCAACATACCAGGCTTTGGAGGTATTGATATCCATCCGGTAAAAGAGGATGGTGCCAATCAGGGCCAGTAAAGGACTGACGATCTCGGCGGCGACCGGGAGCCTCGTCTTGCTGATCCAGACGTCCGGGGGTGATGGCGAGGAGAGCCTTTGGCGTGCCCACTCTGGCGACCAAGGGCCTGTCGTTTTTAAAATTGGTGTATAGTTCGCTTTGCGTCACCTTTTGCCCGCAGCCGCTCCCCTAGAAATGGACGAGCGACGTTCTGGCGTGGACCGCACGCTGCTACGGTTGGCAAAAAGGTCTACTACGGCCTTCGGCCGGCGGGCAAGCGTCCTGGCCGAGTGATGGGCTGCGGTTCGCTGTGGAGTTCATGGGCTGCCAATGAAATGGGCGTTTGATAAGTGGGCGCTCTCCCAGGGTTTCATTCTTTCTTTTTATCTTTCCTATGTAGCGTTGATATGTAGCAACATTTTCCTGTTTTTATTCTTTTCCTCTCTCCATCTATGTAGGAGCAGCCTCCGCGTCGTTAATTTCTCTGTGGCAGCTCGAGGTCGACCAGCCAGGGGAGATGGAACGGCATATCGTAGTCGCCCCGGATCGAGGCGTTGACGAAGAGCGTGTGCTTCCCCGGCTCGAGCGGGCGGCTGTCCCCCGCGCAGTGGCTCGTCGCGCGGCAGCCCTCCGACTGAAAGGCCTCCAGCCTGCGCGCCTTGGTCGCGGCGGACTCGTCGTCATCGAACTTGCCGCGCCGAAAGCTCTGGAGCGTGTCCACGACGGCTGACCGGCCGTTGTCGATGGCCGTAAAGTGCGACGGGGGGTCTATCATCGAGGATGGGTCCCGCCACGCCACGAGCTTGGCGCCCCAGCCCTCGTGGATGTGGCCGAAGCAGTGCAGTCGGGGCCGAGCACGCGCCACAGATCGGAAGAGATCAGGGGCGCCGGCTCGCTGGAGGGACTCGGTCCGGTCGAGGATGCCCTCGGGCGGGCTGTGAGTGATGACGACGTCGGTGCCCTCTTCGACGGCGAAGTCGTGGCTGTCCGTGCGGAGATACTGGTAGCCCCAGCAGGCCGTCTCAGACGCCGTGAAGGGGCTGGCGTACACCGTCAGGGCGGCGCCGTTGTCGAGCACGAACTGATGTGTGCCCTCGTCGAGCAGGTGGATGCCGTGGGCGCGCCGCGCGTCGTCGAACAGCTGCCGGGCCTCGCCATACCGGCCGTACTCGCGAGCGACGAGCTCCGCGTCCGCGTCCGCGCCGAGGCCCGCGTCGGCGACCTTTTTCCGAAACACGGGCAGGTCGAGCGTGAAGTCGTGGTTGCCGGCGATGACGAGCTTGAGGGGTGCATTGAGCGACTTGAGCAGCTCGAGGGTGGTGCGGAACTCGCTGATCTTGGACCCCGTGGTGAGGTCGCCGCAGTGGATCATGACGTCGGCCCGGTGCTGCGGATGCCGGCCGGGCGGAAACAGATGACCGTGCGTGTCGGAGAGGATGAGAATCCTCGTCTTGATTGCCGACGCCATGGCTGCCGACAACAAACGGGATATCGATGACGGTGCCAAATGAGTCATGAAGAAAGTATGCGGAGGAGACGAGCCTGGACGAATCAACCCGTTTGGACAGTTTAATTTTTTTTGGCCTTTGTGTAGAACTCAACGCGAGAAAACGCAATGAAGGGCTGAACGAAGCGAAGGCGGCATGGCGGATGTTTATATATTGCCATCTGATGGTGAACCTTGTTTGTTGTGTTGAAACCTGTATCGTTATTTCGTGGGCATGTGAGGTTATGTTATGTAAGACTAGGTACGAACAAGGCGGGAACGATAATATACAGTGCCAACAGATGGCATCGAATGACTAGACGCCAGCGCAGTTCTAAGAAGGGATGGCCCTTATCCATTTCTTTTCCCTGACTGCTTCGAAATAAGAGAACCCCTTTTTTGTGCAAGTCTCCTTGGCAGGAATTGGGCAGTCTCGCAAGAAAAGCTACTTGATAAAAAGCGAAATGACCACTGCACCGAGAGGGAAGAGAATGCCATCTCTTACTTTTCTTTTTCTTTTGTCCAGATGTGCTCTTGATTGATTGTTGAGCGTCGATTGGGTCTCGGCTTCGTCCCTCTCACACGATCTCATCTATGTAAATATTAAACTACAATCCTAATTAATAAATTAGGATGAAATGGACGCCTAGGAAGAGCCGCGCAAGATCGCATCCACCCGCGCGGCGGCTTCCAAGCACAGCTCGTCCTGGAACGTCGGCGCCACGATCTGCACGGCGGTGGGCGCGCCGTCAAAGGCTTCGGCGTCGTCTTAAAAGAGTTTGGTCAGATGCGAGTTCGTTCCCCGGGTTTGGATCTTATGGTCTTATGACTCTGCAACTCTCCTCATTAGGCAGTAATTACTCACATGGCGGGTTGTCCACCGTCGGCGCGGCCGACTCGGTCGGGTCGAGTTCCTTGGACGCCGTGCCGTACGGAAGAATGCAGGCAGGGTACTGTCCCGTCGCCATGGCATGGTTAGCGGGAATGCGCGCGTTTGCCTGTTTGCTTTTATCAACCCCCCCCCCCCCCCCTTCTTTCACCCTGATACTTACATCCAAAAGATTCCAAAGGACGGTGTAGCCCGGCATGCCGTAGGTGTCGTGCTTGGGCGCGGTATGCTGCGCGCCGGGCCCGATGACCACGTCGAGCTGGCCGTCGCTGAAGACGGTCCGCCAGGCGTCCCGGAACAAGGCCCGCTGCACGTTGAGCGCGGCCAGGTCGGCGATGCTGTGTTGTTTTTGTAGGATGGGTACAAGGCGCTCCGGCGGCTTCGCCGCCGCCACACTCGCGATCATGGGCTCGCCGCTGTCCGCAATGTGCTGGAAGCGCGCCCGGGTCGGGTCCACGGAAAAAAGCGTGAAGGCCAGGTCGCAGCCGCGCGCGACGCTCGTGTGCGGGTCCAGCGGAATCGGAACGATCGCATGGCCGGCGGCCGCGAGGGCGGCCACGGCGCGGTTGAGGGCCCGGCGCACAGGCGGATGCAGAGGCAGCTCGGGGTCCTCGGGCAGCACGCCGATGCGCAGCACGGGCCTGCTGCGCACGTCCGCGACTGAGCCGCTTGCCGCCGGCTGGAAAGGGACGGCCACGGCCTCGGCGTCCACGGTCCAGGGCTTGGCCTCTAAGACGGCCTGGAAAAAGAGGCGCAGATCGGCCATGGTGGTCGCCAGCGGGCCGGCTGCGGCCGCGATGCCGGGCAGGCCGGCGAGGCCCGGGGTCGCCTGGCCGCCGTAGGGCACGCGGCCCGTCGTAGGCTTAAAGCCGTAGACGCCGCAGCATAGCGAGGGAATGCGAATGGAGCCGGCAATGTCGGTGCCGACGCCCAGGAGCGACCCGCGGAAGGCGATCAGGGCGCCCTCGCCGCCGGACGAGCCGCCGGCCGTCAGGTTCAGCTTGCGGGGGTTGCGCGTGCGGCCAAAGATGTTGTTATCGGAATCGGCCGTCTAGACGAGGAGAGAAAGAGAGAGAGAGAGAGAGAATAAGAAACCATAAGACATGAAGACGAAACAGACAAAGAAGGCAAGGAGGGTCTGGACAAGTTGTTACCATCAACGTCTGCGGAATGTTGGTCTTGACATAGAGGACCGCGCCGAGCTCCAGCAGCAGGCCGACCAGCGCGCCGTTCGTGGTCGGCACGGGCCGGCTGAGGAAGGAGACGTAGCCGATGGTGGACTGGATGCCGGCCACATTGAACGAGTCCTTGATGCTGATGGGCAGGCCGTGCAGGGGGCCCACAACCTTGCCGTGGCGGGCGCGGTATGCATCCAAGTACCGGGCGCGCTCCTGGGCCTGGTCAAAGAACGTTTCGGTGAGGCAGTGCAGCTTGCTCTGGTTAGCAGGGGCACCATGGGAAGAGGAAAGAGGAGGAGGAGGAGGAGGAGGAGGAGGAGCGGGCTCACCAGCTGCTGGGCAATGGCCGCGCGCTTCGAAAACGCCAGGGTGACCTCGAGGGCTGTCAGCGTGCCCGCCGCCAGCTGGGCGAGCAGGTCGGCCGCGGTGTATTGCTCGGTGATGGCCAGCTCGCGGTCCGACAGGATGCCGCAGTCCCGCAGCAACGGCGTGTTGTCGAGGCTCAGCGTCGACTCCAGCGACAGGTCGACGGCGGCCAGCAGCGGTGCCGGGATGCGCCATTCACCGGGCATGGCCGCCTGCAGCTGGGCCTGCTTGGCGGCCACGATCGTCTTCCACGCAGGGAGCGTCTCCTGTTCCTCGTCCATCAGAGCGGGCGGCGCATCCACGGGCAACATAGGCACGGACGAGGGGGGCAGAGCAGCGTTCGGCATAGTCACTCGCTGTCGGTCTAGATGGTGCTATCGTGGGCAGAGGGAATCTGTAATCTAGCATCTGGCTACGAATCGTGAGGCGGACAGAAGACTACAAGGTGGCAATTATTCACAATTATATATGCATGAAGCCAAGCCAGCAAAGGAAGGAAGGAACAGGCAGGGAGGCTTTCTCTCCAATATCGGCTTTCCAGAGCAAAGGGGGGGAGGGCACAGAAGAGAGATACCGCGATAGCGCGCTTGCGCAATCCCATGTCTGTTGATCGTGATGCTATCGATGTGGAGATGTTTCTTGGGCCATGGGGGCTATCGATAGGGCAACCGGGCGCGATAAGGAGCTCCGGCGCAAACGCTATCGATTGGCTGCGCTCGCGGACGCTGTTAAGTCACGGTCTCGGAAGACGAGGAGCTTCCGTATCGGCGCGGCCGAGTTTCGATTCAGCCTGGACGCCGTTTGTTCGCGATGCTGCTCCTGTCGTGTGGGTGGTGATGGTTGTACGCGTACGCGCGTCGTCTTGATTCGGTTGCCTTTTTCTGTTTCTCTCGTTGTTCTATTTTATATAATTTTTGATTTTATTTTCCACTTCACCGCCCTTGTCAGTCCCCTTCCCGGATGCATTTTCGTCTTTGAGGCCCTCGATCCTCGGGCCCTGCCCTGGTGCCCAGGTGTACGAAACACACCGAGGCCAACACACTACGATGTCAACCGAGTGCCGGCATCGGGAGCGATGTACCGTCACGCGTGCCCCCAAACTAGTCCAGACTACACTAGCTATCAGAGACAGTCGTCTGTCCCATGCGCGGCCGCCAAAGCCGCCGTATAAGCGGACGCCCGCGCCGAACGCCGTCCGCCGCATCGCCAACACTCCCATTTTCACAACCACCAACCCAAGCCTCACCTCGTTCCTCCGCTTCCCTCCCGAGATCCGTATCGCAATCTACCGTCTGCTCCTGACGAGATGCGAGAAAGGCACGTACATCAACTACCCCATCTGCTCCACGGTGCGACTTTTCGTAGCGCCACGGGCGTGGTGTCCTACTGAGAGCCGGCCGTGGATCCGCCACGGGCTGTTTCCCGCCATTCTCGGGTGCTGCCGCACCACGCACCTAGAAGGCAGCGAGGTGTTGTATGGCGACAACCAGTTCAGGCTTGGTTGCTTCGCCTGGAACGATCACTATACCTGGAACGCGGTGAATTCGTGGCCGCTTGGCGACAGGTACTTGGAATACATCACTCGGCTTCGGTTCGGTCACTCTGAGCCTAAGGCAGCAGCGTCTTTGTCGGCGCAGTTGGCTATTTTCCCGAACATCCGCCATCTCTCGGTGTACCAAGACATGTCCGGGAAGCAGTGGACGGCATTTTTGCGGCAGAACATCGACATTCTGCAGCGCATCCCACGTGCGGAATTCCACATAACGGTCACCTAGAGTCAAATCCGCGGTCTCTATACTGTGCAGCCCTTCCGGGAGGCTCCCGTGGACCCCAAAGCTGCGTGCGAGAGGTTGTACCTGGAGGAATTGAAAAGGAATACTGCTCTGATTAATGGAAGGAGGCTGGCCTGGGCTTTTCATGATTTGACCGACGGATGGGACTGTTGTGACGGGTATTGGAATATCGACGTTTTCCTAGGGTGACAACTCGGGTCCGACGCGAGACGGGGGCAATCAGACCTCTGTCACCCAAGTAGCGACTTCAGTTTGAGATTGGCGGCATTAGCTAGCGGAGTGCCAGTTTCCGTATGGGATTCGTCCACGGGTGTGCCAGTAGCATACTCGGCACAGTATTCTACGGGCGACGGTTCGAGAGACGCTTCTGTGGCCCTTGGTGACTCGAAGGGCAACGCGGCAATCTCGCCGCGCGTGGACCTCGTTCCCACGCGTTGTAGAATCGGCGCATTTCGCATCGCAGGCTGTCGGGAGTTGGCAGCTCGTCCTCATCATCAAGCTTGCCTATTGTTCCGCGTGCCATAGTTTCGGCGAAATGCTTCATCACTCGCATATCCCGGGGATCAGAAGGTCCATGTTTCACTACCTTTGCTCTAATCTGCCTAGTGATTGTGCTCTTGTGTGCCTCGTGGGCTAACGAGTCTACAAGGCAGTATATTATATACCGACCTCCTTATACGGATTTTGACCCAGTCTACTTGTCTGCCCTCAGATCTTCACTCTAGACCTCGGATTACTCAAACAAAACCGAATATCCTAGGCAATACACATCTCCGAAGCTATGGATACCGCAGGCCTGCACCAAAGCGGAAGAGCGGCTGCGCCGTGTCAAACGGCACGTCCTCGCGGCTCTGGGCGGCGGCGGCGTGCGACCGCGGCAGGTCAAACGGCAGACGGCCTTGTGCGAGAGCCGAGCCGCCGACGCCGATGCAGACATCCAGGAAGGCGTCGTCGTCCGCGCCAAAGTTGACCATCAGGGTGCTGCCGCCGCCTCCTGTGGCGCTCTGTTGGCGGTTGTTGACGCGCTCCTGCGCCGCGACCAGCGGCGTTAGCACCGCCGGCCGGTCTAGGTAGACGTCGAGGAGCGTGAGCTTGACGGTCTCGACGATGGTAACGAGGCGGGCGACCTCGGCGGCCGGGAACTCGAGCGAGCCGGCGTGGAACTTGCTCTCGAAGCCGCCCGGCCGCGGCTCAAACGGCGCCCGCAGCCGCAGCAGGGCGACGTCGGCGTCGGCCGGCGCGGCTACCAGGTGCAGACCGCGCCGTGCCGCCACGTCCGCCGACAAGCCCTCGGCGTAGACCTTGAGAGCCGGCGCCGCCGTGATGGGAAACGCTCCGCTCTTGTTGAGAAGCACGGTGAAGGCCCGGCGCTGGACGTCGCGGCCGAGGCGCCGGAAGCGCGCGTGGCCGACGGTCTGGGCGGCGGCCTCGGCGTCGACGAAGCGGCGCCCGTCAAACAGGCCGAGCTCGAACTTCTCGCGGAGCAGCCGCCGCGCCGACTGGTCGACGCGGCTCTCGGCCACCAGGCCCCGGCGCACCGCCTCCACCACGAGCTCCGGGCGCGACTCGCCGCCAAACTGGTCGCAGCCGGCGTCGAGGATCTTGGCCACGCGCTGCAGCTCGCTCAGCTGCTCGCAGCCCCAGGCCCGCGCCGGCATTTTCTGCCCGCGCAGCACTGCGTCCGTCAGCAGGCCCCAGTCCGTGCATACGATGCCCGTGAAGCCGAGCTGCTCGCGCAGGACGCCGGTGATGAGGTCCTTGTTGAAGGCGACGCCGACCTCATCATATTGGGTGCCGACCGGTTTGCCGTAAGCCGGCTTTTTTGTATTGTTAGAAACTGCGTAATATAACTCTGAAAATGGTCCTGGGAAGGGGGCGAGCGAGAGAGAGGTACCATAATTTGCCTCGTCCCGGCTTGTATGGCGGCTCGGAAAGGCTTCAGGTGGTAGTCCATGTTGCTGCCCGGGTACGCCAGAGCCTTGCCGTAGACAAAGTGCGAGTCTTCGCCGTCTCGCTGAGGACCGGAGCCGGGGAAGTGCTTCGTCATCGCGGCGACGCCGGGGCTGCCGTCGACGGCCTTTTGCAGCCCTTCAATGTACGCCGCCACCAGGGCCGCGGCGAGGTCTGCGTCCTCGCTGTAGGTCGACTGGGACCGCGCCCAGCGGTACTCGGTGGCCAGGTCGGCCTGCGGGTGCAGCGCGAGCCGCAGGCCGACGGCGGCGTACTCGGCGGCCACGCACTCGCCAAACGTCCGGGCCAGCGCGGCGTCGCGCAGGGCCCCGAAGCCCCGGGTCTCGGGCCACTGGCTGAGGGCGCCCGCCCGGAAGCCGGTGCCGACGTTGGAGCTGAACTGGTGGCGCGGGTCGGACGCCAGCGTCACGGGGATGCCGAGGCGCGTGTGGTCGAGGACGTGCTGCTGCAGGCGGTTGTGCCAGGCAGCAGCGGTGCGGGCGTCGGTGATGGGGCCGATGAGGTTGAAGTGCGACATGTGCTTGGTCTCGAGCAGCTCGGCCGTGTCCAGGATGTCCATGGCGGGCACCGGCCCGGCGAGGCTGCCGTCGGGGCCGGGGCAGAGCATGTTGATGAAGAGGAGGCCGGCCTTCTCGCCGAGCGTCATGCGGCCGAGGAGGTCCTCGACGCGCGTCTCCGTCGCCAGTGCTGGATCTTCATAGGGAAAGCGAGCCATGGCGGATTGGAGCCGGGATGGAAGCTGAGCGTGGGTAGGGCCACGGCGGAGGAGGAGGGGGCCTCGCTGTCTTTAAGAATACGAGCGTGTGGACAACCAACATGCCAATCACGCACGCAACCGCTAACACACAATCGCCAAGGGCTATTGCAACAATTCAAGCGGCTATTATTACTGCAGAACTCCAACTTTGTCGGCTATCTACAGCGAGTGGGCTATCTACTGCGAGTGGGCCGCACTACGAAGTTATGGCGTTCTTGCCGCTGCACACTACCTCCACACTAATGCTAGCTCCTCTCACAGTATATAGCGAAACTGCGTCTGCTCCCAGTCCGTCTTGTCCTCCAGGCTGTGTGCAATGGCGGCGTCCTCAGACTCGTCGCGCACGGGGCCAAACTCGCGGTCGCGCCGCTTGTTTTCCCAGATCAGGTAGCCGCGCAAAACGGCCACCAGCACGGTCGAGACAGCCAGGCAGATGAGGCAGGCCCTGAAGCCGGTGGGATACTCGGGCGACTCGGACGAGAGGAAGAAGTGCGGCGACGCAATGTTGGACGCGCAGTACGCGATGAAGAGCTACGGAGAGCGAGGGAATTAGAGAAGACGAGTCCGGCATTCACGAGATCGCATGGGATCGCAAGGCCTGGGGGGGGGGGGGGGGAGGGAACGACGTACTGCAGCATTGACCGTGGTCTTCTTGGTGAAACCGGTAATGTTGCCCGTTGCCATGGCAAAGATCATGGGCATGTTTCCGGAAAAGGCAATGCACAGGCAGTAGCCGAAGAAGCGCGCCCAGAGCTTTTCGGAGTCGATCTCGTTGACCATGACGGCGCCGATGACGGACAGCACGTACAGGAACATCATAAAGTACGTGCGGGAGTTCTTGATGTAGGTGCTGCCGATGCAGGCGATGCCGACATAGATGGCCTGGAAGGCGGTCGGGATCATCTGCGCGACATATGTGTGGACCATGGAGAAACCGAAGCCCTTGATAACGATGGATTGGAACTAGAGAGAACGTTAGGAAAGGAGCTTGCCGAGGGGAAGAGACATCAGAGAGACGGTAAGAAGGACATACGCTGGAAAGACCGTTGGCCAGATTGGCCGACGCCATGATGAGGAACAGCAGCCAGACCTTGACGTCCAGCAGTCCCTCCTTGAGCTGGTACCACTTAAAGGTCTCATCCTTGACCACGCTCATGTTCTCTCGGAGGCGCAGGACTGCCTTCTGGCGCTGCTCCGGCTTGAGGAAGCGCGCCGTGCTGGGGTGGTCGGGCAGAAGAAAGGCGAGGCAGATGCCCCAGGCCATGGTGACGGCTCCAAAGATGAGAAAGAGGATCTGGATGGAGAGTTAGTGGCGGGTTTGCAGAGAAACAAAAGGAACAAACAACAACCTGCCTTCCAGGTCGCGATGCTGCCGTTGATGAAGCTGATGGCATACGCCAGAAGCGACGCGAAGAAGCCGGCAGTTACGTTGCCTAGGAACCAGACACCGTGGCGCAGCGGCTGCTCCGACCGCTTGTACCACATCGCCACCATGGCCGCTAGGCCGGGCGCGATGGCCGCCTCGGCGAAGCCCAGGAAGAACCGCGCCGCCATCAAGCCGCCGTAGCTGGTCGTGCCGGCCGTGCACATGAGGATGCTGCCCCATAGAATGCTGCCCCAGAGCCATTTGGTCAGCGGACAGTTCTGCTCGAACCATGTGCGGTCTGAAGCAAAAAAAAAAAAGAAAAAAAAAGAAACCCACCAAGCACCGCCACGGGCAGGCGCACAATCAGGTACGATGCCGGGTAGGAGAACGCCAGGTAGCCAAAATAGTAGATGCTGCTGGCCCAGGAGTAGTCGGTGCCCGTGAGGCTCAGGTCGGTCTCCAGGCCCATGATGGTCGAATAGCTGAGGGCCGACTTGTCGAGCGTTTGGAAGAGGTAGGAGAAGAGCATGACGGGGATGAGGCTGTTTTCGGGCAGTTCCTGGTCAGCGTCTGCTTGTCTTCGAGTCCTCGGGCTCTGCCATCACTCACTACAGATCGATGCGGTACAGCAGGCTGCGATCCTCCGCGGGCGTCAGCGTCTCGACGGCCGTGGCCTCGCCCTTTTCGACAGAGCCCCGGGCGACCTCTTCCGCCGCGCTCTGGGTGACCGCCATGTCCTTCTCGGTAGCCATTGTGCTTGTGGTGTCGTCTTTGGCAGCAGCAGCGGGATCTCTGGTTGAGGATAGGTCTCGTGGTCGAGGAGATGGACCAGAATGGGATGCGAAAGAAAGCCAAACAGAGAGGCCAGGATCGTCACATTTTATAGGCAGTAGCAGGGAGCGTCCTGTCTTGATATGGGGTCATCCGATACGGGGCTACCAGATATGGGGTCTAGCCATGTGTTCTCCGCGTAGACGGAGCCGAAGATACGGCTCTGCCGATGTTTTGGCCTTCTCCACCGTCACCAATCGTGCACAGAAGCAGAAATATGAGCGTCCGATAGTCGGCTAGCGGCTATTTCGATAAAGACGAGAGCCGCCTATCGCCCATATCGCCCGTCTAGACCACTAGTACGTCACGCAGCTAGTCTATCATATTGCGTCGATGGGTCCAGAGCTATCTCACGGATATGAGCTACGATGAAGTACAGACGGGTCTCAGAGGTCTCGTCTCCGACCTCTGCATGTCTTCCTCCTGCCGGACTGTCGCCATGACTTGCCAAACTTTCCTCCGGTTCCATCTTCCTCGTCGCCTGCCATTAGCAGCAACAGCACCAGGAGCATCACCATGACGGCGACCATTGCGTTGCCGCCGACCCCCAGCGTCGTTGCCGTCACCGACGTCGCCATGACCAAGGCCATAAGCCAGGTCGTCGTGAATGACGGATTTGCAGACGGCGACGACGACGCCCGAGAAATCATCGCCACGACTGTAGCCAACCTACACGCTGACATCACCGCTCTCAACCAGGCAATCCACGCGCACCCGGAGACGGGCTACAAAGAGGTCTTTGCGCACGCCATGCTGGCCGACTTTCTCGACGCGCACGGCTTCCGCGTGACGCGCCATGCGTACGGCCTCGACACATCCTTCTGCGCCGAGGCGGGCTCGGGCGGTCGTCTGGTCGTCATCTGTGCCGAGTACGACGCCCTTCCGGGCATCGGCCACGGCTGCGGCCACAACCTGATAGCCACGTCTTCCGTCACGGCTTTTGTCGGTGCTGCCGAGGCGCTGCGCCTCCGAGCATTCCCAGGCCGCGTCCGCATTCTCGGCACGCCAGCCGAGGAGGGCGGCGGCGGCAAGATCAAGCTGATCAAGACGGGCGCGTTTGTGGATGAGACGGCGACGGCAGCACCCACACCCACCGTCGCCGCATCCATCATGTGCCACCCGCTGCCGCAGCACCAGCTCAAGGCCGGCTGGCATGGCACCGCCGGCTTCCGCACGGTGGCGTCGCGGCGGTTTCGCGTCGCCTTCCACGGCTGCAACGCCCACGCCGGTGCCCAGCCGTGGGACGGCCGCAACGCGCTGGACGCCGCCGTCACCGCCTACGCCGCCGTGGGCCTGCTGCGCCAGCAGGTTCGCCCCTACGAGCGCCTGCAGGGCATCATCGAGGACGGCGGCGAGGTGCCCAACATCATCCCCGACTACTCCTGCATGGCCTGGGGCCTGCGCAGCCGCTCTGTCGCCGAGGTGGACGCCCTGTACGAGCGCGTCCAGGACTGCATGCGCGGTGCCGCCACGGCCACAGGCTGCCGCGTGGAGTTCAGCCCGTGCGTCTCTTTCCCTTTCCCCGTTTTCTCCCCCCCCCCCGGCCGTCCAGTGGCACTGTGCATGTGCAAAACGCTCAACTCCGGGCTGACAAACCTCTCTCCCAGCATGGACCCCTACATGGAGCTCCGCGTCAACGACACGCTGTGCCACGAATATATGCGCTCCATGCTGTCCATTGGCCAAAAGATCCTGTACATGGATGCTGAGCCGTCGTCTGCAGGCACAGACATGGGTGAGTCCTCCACGGGGTGACAACGCCCCTTCAAGCAAACAACACAACCTCTCTGGCTCTAACCGTTTGAATCACCCCACTGGGCAGGCAACGTCTCCCATGCCGTGCCCGGCTTCCATGGCGTCTTTGGCATCCCCACCCTCCCCGGCGTGCCTGTCCACAACCGCGCCTTTGCCGACGCCGCCGCCACCCGCGAGGCCAACGACCAAGCCATCGAAGTTGGCAAGGGCCTGGCCATGCTGGCCTTCCGCGTGCTGTCCAACGATGCCGTGGCGGCCAGCATCATGGACGACTTTCTGCAGGGAAGCCAGGCCGAGTGCGTCGCCCAGGTGCAAAAGTCTACGTAAGATCGCTCTCACAACGACTGTACGATAAACGAAGTACCGGAAAAGAGAGGCTGAGGCTCGGGGACCTCTTTCGTATGCTATCATCTACATGGAACAAGCTTGCCTCAGTAGAAAATTTCAGTGTTTTTGCGCAATTGCACAACGCAACCCCTGTTCGGCTGGCAAATAGGAGGAAACCGAGAGTGACAATGTAGCGGACAATCGGACGCAAGCTCTCTGAGCAGAGAGCAGTGCGTTCGTGTCCGGGACGGCCACGGGGTTTCTCAAGTTTAGCAATGGCGAAACTCAGCTTCTTCTAAAATCGAATTCTGGACATGGCTTCGCGACACATCCGTGACCCAACGTTTAGATCAGCTACAGAACACATGGTTTTGCCCACAGGACGTCCATTGACCGGGTAGTTGATACACGCAGACGGGTGGACTCGGTTGTTTTCTGTAGCATGTCGGCAGGTAACCGGCAGCACGTTAGTGATGCGTAGCGATAGCGCTGTTGAATAGGCCTTGAAAAAAGAAAACAGGTTGTGGGACCACTGTTGCCCAGTTTTGCTGTCATTCCAAGTCATATGATCTTGAAATGGCTACGGAGATCCTGTCACGACATATGCAACATGCGCTCACCAGGGGAGCCCACAGCTATTATTTCAAAGCGCCATGGCGAAGCACTTGATGCCTAGATTCGACGAAAAGAGAGTAAACAGTAAGGGGAAAAAAGGATGAACCACGAATTCACAACTTCAAACTTAGCTATTCCCACGCTCTCCTAATTTTTACTCCTTTCTGAATAAAAAAACAAACCATCTTCAAACGTAATCAACAAAACTCCCAAGGTTGCAGGCGCGCCTCGTTCGTCCTTTCGTCGTCGACCTCTGCCGCCATCCTGGTCCCCTTCGGCGACTGTTGGACGCTCAGATATGATCCGCAGCCTGGCGCTCGGTCATCTGCACGGAGGTCACGGCCTTGTGAAAGTTCCCGGCAGGCGTTCATGCCTCAAATAGCTCGTCCAGCTCCTGAACGAGCGGGCCGGCAGTCTGGAATCATTGAAGTCAGCCTGCCCGCCTTTCGATCTCATAACAGATTACGGAGAAGCGAAAGAAGGGCTCTGTATATATCTCTGGGATAGTAAAAATATGTTAGGTTGAGGGTGATGAGTGCAAGCGGCGCGTAGAAATAGCCGACTCGAATGCTCCGGCATACCACCCAAGTTTACCAGAGTCGTCTACCCCGTGGACCGACAACCCGTGACGAAACAGCAGGCGAGATGCATGTGGTCGGGCCTCTTGGCAGTATTATCTTGGGCTAAGCAAGCCGCCTTGGATCTCTCTGGTCTCTGCAAGCGCTGGGGATTCACGGTCTGACTTTATCTCGTGCTGCCGCATATGACGTTTCGGTGTTACTGTGCCGGGGTAAACTGGACGGTCCCGGGGGAAAGGGGGGGGGGGGGGGGTGGTAGGGCGATGTTGCAATGCGTTTGAGGAGGTGCTTCCAGGGCCATGATCTCATGTCAAAATGAAAGGCTCGTACTGCGCCATCATCTCGCGAAGATCAACGCGGGCGCCTGTCTTCTCCCGGACGGCGACGGCGTCCCGCAGGAAGCGGTCCGCACGCGCCAGGTGGTTGCCCAGCGCGCGCATGGTGGCGAAGCGCTCCAAGATCCAGGCGCGATGCACGGCATCGTCGGTCTCGACGCAGGCGATGACGAGCGGCCAGGTGATTGGCGTCAGGCCCTCGGCACCGCGGTGGCGGAAGGTCTGAAAGGCGAGCTTCATGATCTCGCAGAGGAGGAAGCGCTGGCGGCGCGAGCTCCTAGACGTCGAAGAAGACGAAGAAGACGAAGAAGAAGAAGAAGAGGCTGTGAGGCGCAGGAACTCCAGCTGGATCGTGTAAAAGATGGGCACAATGAGGCGGATGTTGGACACCAGGCGGCGGCTGCGGCCGTCTGTGTCAATGGACAGGTCGTGGGCCACCTCGAGCGTCTCGGCAAAGGCGGCGCTCGTAGACTGGATGACGCGGGCGACGCTGGCGGCGCGCTGGCGGAATTCCGCCGGGGACATCGTGGTGGTGGCGACGGCAGCAGCCAGCTGGGCCACCATGAAGCGCAGCGGGCAGCAGCAGGCCATGAGATTGAATATGCTGCGGTTCTCGAGATCGTCGAGCAGCTCGGCCTGCGGGTACGCGGTGCCCCAGGTCAGGCGGTACAGCGCGTTCGAGTAGCGGTGCATGCGCATGAAGCTGTCGACAGGCGAGATGGCTGCGGGTGCACCGCCAGGCAGGCCGGGGTCTGCAGCGGCTAAGAGGTCGAAGTCCGAGCATGGTGATGAGAGATCATCGTCGGCATCGTCATGCTGGGTGGCGGCGGCGGCGGCGACCGCGGCCTCGGATAAGACGGCCAACAGTGAGCTGGTGAAGTGGCCGCCGACGCCCGATGCTGCCGCAGCCGAGTCGATGTGGGAAATCCACGACAGCATGCGCACGGCATACAGCGACAGGGTCGTTGGCGGTGTGCTGGTGTCAACGGTGGTGCTGCGCTGGGCGACTGAACGCAGAGAAGGCGGCGCGGAGATCGCTGCGGCAGAGCCGGCGTTGGAGGACGGGAAGACAAGCAGGTGGCGCAGGTGGTGCTGAACGAGCAGGGCGGCGCCCTTGAGGTGGTTAGCCATGCCCTGGCTGCTGCCAAACTGCTGCTCGTACAGCGTCATCAGCCATAGTGTGGTCAGCAGCGCGTCGAGATCCCGGGTCGGCTCGGCCTGGCCGATGACGTGGGCGAGAAGACGCAAGGCGGCCGAGTAGTGCTGCATGGGCCTGCTGCCTGGATGAGCCGACAGGGCTTTCGAGTTCGAGTGCAAATTCGAGCTGGGCCGGCGCGCGTCCCTCTCGCGGGAGCCGAGTGCCAGTGCCATGTGCATGACCATGGGCTCCTCCTTGGCCAGGCCGAACATGATGGAGATGCAGCCGTACTCGGGGTGCTTGGTGTGGTGGAACTCGGCAAAGACGGTGCGGAAGAAGCGGATGGCGTCGTGGTCCTCGGCCGCCAGCGTGATCGAGCAGGCCGCCTCGCCGACGTCGACCACGGCCAGCGGCGACGCAGCCGTAGTCATGGGCGTCATGGACCTCGCGGACATGGCGGGCACCACAGACGCGGTAGAGGACGGCGACGACACGGCCGACGACCGTGCAGACGCGGACCGTGGCGGCTTCTTGGGCCGCTCGCTGTAGTCGCAGACGAGCCCCAGCCGCATGCATCGCCCGCAAACGGGGCGCTGCTCGTCGCAGCGCTTCTTGGCCGCCCGCCCACGACACGTCCAGCAGCCGTTGCGCGACCGGGGGGCGCTGCGGCCCCGGGCGCCAACGCCGACGCCACCGGTCACGGTGGCGGCCACGATGCCGAGGGGGGCATCTGCAGGCATGGGCGCAGAAGGTGCCGCAGCGGAGTCGGCCGGCCCAGTGGACATCTCTGGATGAAATAAGGGGGCAATAGACGAGATCGCGCTGGGTTTCGGTTGCAGTCTGCATACCTAATTTACAAGATTGGTAAGGTCAGACGATCGTTTGCTAGTCACCATGGTCGATATCTGGTCGTCTGTCGGCTATCTCCACTGCTCGATCGCCAAAGTCCACTTATCTTAGCCGCTGCACAATATCACTAGAACCTCGAGTCAGAAGCGGCTGTGCTAGCGTGTGCAGCGCCCTTGAGTTATGAACCTTTAGTCCACTTGGTCTTTTTGCTTCCGTACTCTTGAGGTTTCTTTTACTAGGCATCGCCGACTACTCACTTGCCACCCAAATGGACCGCCCGATAAACTTGCCGGCATTCCCGCGCAGCTTCTAACCGCCCAACACTACAGCTTCGAACCGATTTCCGATCTTAGATTTAGCTGTGACAGCGAATCTATTTTGGTAGCGCGGCATTGCTGCATGTTGTTATACCAGCGGTTGGTTTGTGGGTTTAGTATTCAACCCCAGCTACATGGCACTTGAAATGGCCTCTCCTGACAGACAAGTTTATGGTCGTCTGTTTACGTGAGAGCTGATATTTAATCCCCTGTCGACATCGGGCACCAGTAGCGTGGGACACACGAGAAAGCAAGCATGCGTGCGTTCATCCAGCAATCCAAAACCGAGAGGTCAGCCCAAAACATGCCCCATCCGAATATGTGATTGGAACAAGAGAGAGAGAGAGACAGAGAGAGAGGCCGGTCTCCTTCCGAGGAGGTGCGTCGAGCATGACGACCGTGGCCAGTGAACCTGCCCTTCCGTCGTAGCTTGCTCGCGCCGTACACGAATGTAGAGAGCTCTCGATACAGGGGGTGCTCCATACGATTGCACTGAGAGAGTCCGTAGCTAAATAGTCCTCTCCTGTCGTCCCCCTCTCAGGACGAAGAGTTTGAGATCGACATCACCTTCGCTTCTACCTCATTCTCCATTATCACCACCTTGGCGAACCCCCCTTTCTACCACCATGGCGTACAAGCTGCGCAACATCTACCTCATCACCCCGATCATCGTCATCGGCGGTCTGCTGCAGGGCTTCGACATCTCGTCCATGTCTGCCATTGCCAGCAACAAGATCTGGCAGAAACGCTTCGGCAACCCCAGCGCCGCCACGCAGGGCGGCGTCACGGCCAGCATCTCGGGCGGCTCGTTCCTCAGCTGCTTTGTCAACATGCTGACCATTGACCGCTTTGGCCGCCGCACGTCTCTGCAGATTGCCAGTCTCATTTTTATTGTCGGCGCCATCCTGTGCGCGGCCAGCGTCGCCGTGCCGATGCTGATCGTCGGCCGCATCCTGTGCGGCCTGGCCGTCGGCATGTTCACGTCCACGGGGCCGACATACCTGGCCGAGCTGGCGCCGCGCGAGGTGCGCGGCCGCATCCTGTCGCTGCAGCAGTGGTCCATCACCTGGGGCGGCATGATCATGTTCTACATCACATACGGCTGCAGCTTCACCAAGACGGAGGCCGTGTTCCGCGTGCCCTGGGCACTGCAGATCATCCCCGCCCTGGTCCTGTTTGTCGGCCTCTTCTTTGTCCCCCGCTCGCCGCGCTGGCTCGCCGCCCAGGACCGCTACGAGGAGGCCCTGCAGGTGCTCGCGGACCTGCACGCGCACGGCGACCGGCACGCGCCGCTCGTGCGCGCCGAGATGGCCGAGATCCGCGAGTCGATGCACGTGTCGCGTGCGCTCGGCGAGACGGTGCGCTGGGCCGAGATTTTCAGCAGCACCAACCGCCTGCGCATCATTGACGGCCTGTGCGTGCACATCTGGACGCAGCTGAGCGGCAACAACGCCGTGCTGTACTACGTCACGTACATTATGGAGATGGCGGGCCTCACCGGCAACGTCAACCTCGTGGCGTCGAGCATCCAGTACGTCGTCAATGTCGTGTTCACGCTGCCCACCATTCTGTTTCTGGACCGCGTCGGCCGCCGGTCCGCGCTGCTGTTTGGCTCGACCTTTATGATGATCTGGCTGTACGCCATTGCGGGCACGATGAAGACGCATGGACACGACATCCCAGGCGGCTTCGAGGGCTCGAGCGTCGTGACGTGGACGGTGGACACGGACGCGCCGCACGCCAAGGGCGCCGTCATCGCATTTACGTACCTGCTCGTGGCCACGTACAGCTTCACGTGGGCGCCCATCAGCTGGTGCTACTCGCCGGAGCTGTTCCCGGTGCGTCTCCGCGGCAAGGCGGCTGGCGGTCGAGGGGCGGGTGGAACAAGGGGTAGAACAGAAGTAACACTCAGCAGCATAGTTGTTCATTCTATCGTATGTATCTAGATGCTAGATGACTACATGACTACGGCAGCTTATAACCCTCCTCCAGTTCCTCACGTAGGAAAACGCCAAACTCGGACACGTAGGCCAGCCAGTGCTTGACCAGCTCATCCAGGATCACCGGCTCCTTGTCTGCGAGGTCGTGGATCTCGCCCTTGTCCACGGCCACGTTATACAGCTGCCACCGCTCGGGGCCCTTGGGTTTCGGGATGAACACGGCCTTGTAGTCGCCGCGCCGGATCGCCTGGTGAAAGAAGAGCTCCCAGCCCACAACGTAGTCCTTGTCGTGGATCCGGGGCGACGTGCCGCGCAGGTGCGGCAACCACGAGGAGCCTTTGACCGGCACAACGTCGCGGCCGCGGAACGTCGCGCCCGGGTGCGGCACGCCGGCGAGGTCCAGAATGGTCGGCAGAATGTCCATGACGGTGGCGAACGCGTCGGTCACCCTTTCTCCTCCTTGGTTTGCAAACGGCGGGTAGTGCACAATTGCTGGGCACCGGATGCCGCCCTCCGTCACGTAGCCCTTGTGCATGCGGCTGGGCGCCGTCGACGCCTGCGCCCAGCGCGGGCCGTACCAGATAAAACTGTCGCGGTTGCCCAGGTTGTCGGTCTCGTTGTTGTAGTGCGCGTCGATCGAGCGCTTGATCACCTCGCCCGTCATCGGGATCGCCTCGATCACCGCGCCCTCGGCGCCGTTGTCCGACATGAAGAGCACAAACGTGTTGTCCCACTCGCCCAGCGCCTTGACGTGCTCGAACACGCGGCCAATGTTCTCGTCCATGCGGTCGACCATGCCCGCAAACACCTCCATGGTGCGCGCCGACCACGCCTGCTCCTCGTCCGTCATGGCCGCCCACGCCTTGGTGTCCGTCTCGACCGGGTGCGCCTCGACGTCCGCGGGCAGCAGGCCCAGCTCAATCTGCCGCTGCAGCCGGCGCTCCCGCAGCGCGTCGGGTCCGTCTGCGTACACGCCGTGGTACTTTTGGATGCTGTCCTGAGGCGCCTGCAGCGGCCAGTGTGGCGCCGTAAAGGGCAGATACGCAAAGAACGGCTTCTCTTTCTTGGCGGGGTCGGCCTCCCGCTCGTCGAGAAACTCCACCATGCGCGTCGCGTAGTAGTCGGACGTGTAGTAGGTGTCTTGGGGGAGAGACTTCACGTCGACTTTGGCGTCGTCCTCGTGGTACAGCGGCGCCCAGTGCGCAAACACGGGCGTCCCGTCCGGGTGCGTCGGCTGGTACAGGTAGTGCGACGAGCCGCCGGGCAGCAGCGCAAACGACCGGTCGAACCCGCGCGCGTGAGGGGCCAGCTCGCGCTTGAGACCCAGATGCCACTTCCCGCTCATGCAGGTGTAGTAGCCGCTGTCCTGCAGGATCTCGGGCAGCGCGGCCACGCGGAAGTTGAGGTAGCCCTCGTAGCCGGGACGCTGCGACCAGGGGACGGGCGGGTCGCGGCCGCGGCCCCAAAACTCCATCTGGCCGAGGCCCGCAATGTGGTTGTCGGTGCCGGACAGCAGCATGGAGCGCGTCGGCGAGCACATGGACGCGGTGTGGAAGTTGGTGAAGCGGATGCCCGCCGGTGACGCGGCCAGGGCATCGAGGTGCGGCGTGCGGATCTCGCCGCCGAATGCGCCGACGTCGGAGAACCCGAGGTCATCGGCGACGATGAGGAGGAAGTTGGGGCGTTTTGCCATGGTGGTTGCAGCAGTTCTATTCCAACTGGAGCAGAATGGGCTGTTGCTGGCAACCTGTTTGCCTTTAACTCCTTACGTTCAGCGCAAGATCACAAAAACGAATGGCAAATAGCATGGGTGTTATTGCGTAGTAGTACTATGGATAAATAGTATGGAGTACGCATGCTCATTAAACGATACGATCCATCCCACCACCGTGAAGGCCGGTCTCCGAACCAAAGCGACCGAGGATCACTGCGGGTGAAATGACCGTTTTCAGTGTTTTTTTGCCGCAAGGGGTCCAGATTTTATGTAATTTAGTGTGGTAACCTAACCTAGGGGCCTGGGGTGAGATTATTTCCTCTTCCCCCAAGTCCTACTGTTACAGATGCACTTCCTAAGGTAGGATAGTCTCTACAAATCTCTTAAGTGCTAGCGTAGGCAATGAGGGCCATAGGAATACAAAGTTCATGTAAATATGTATTTTAGATAAGTGGTCATGACTGGGTCCTTATCGACTACTGGCTGGGTAAAGTCCTGTCTCATATACTAAGTGATCCTCAGTTTGCCTCAGTTCTCCTGGCTGATGCCAGCTGAGGTTTGTTGTGATGGTTCCTTCCTTTGTATCCTGGTACACGCACGCGCGTCCTCTTGGTGGTCGGTGATGAACAGGACGTCGTCGCTCGCCAGTGCGCGGCCGCGGCCCAGCCAGGGAGTCCCGTTCAGCTGCAGCACGCTCGACGAGATGGCCGCGGCCAGGTAAAGACGGTCTCCGTACGTTAAGACTAGAAGGGAGGGTCGAGGACAAGGAAGGTGATATATATAGTACGGGGTCCATGTTTTTATTTTATAGTAATCGGCTGTTATATTTAGTCGCCCATTCTTCTATTTAGACGAGATAATTCACGAAAGGTACTGGACGGAAAGGTCCTAGCGGTCGGTGTTTTTAATAACGCTACCATGTACACACCCGTGGAAGTTACTATTGACTCCATTAATGTAGAAGAAACCGCCTACGATTCACTTGTCTTTATCGGCGAAGGGAGCACTGCCGGTTTCGGTTAAACGTTAAACTTCCGTACGGGCCTTTACTACTTTTATATCCCGACGACGTACGCCAGTAGCGAGATGACACCTATTCTCGACAAGACGTAGGATGGGCGCAAGACGACCAAGTCCGACCTTAAGATTCTGCCGGGCACCGTCGTCTACGACGTCGACCTCACTATAACGCTCCCCGTCCACCTCTGCGCGACCAACGGTTTTAACGCGATCGCGCACGCCGCTAATGCGCTCTACGCACGCAAAGGCAACCCCGTTATTAATCTGCTGGCCGTCGAGGGCGTAAAGGCGTTAACGAAAGCGCTACCCGAGATCGTTAAAGACCCGTCCGCCGCCGGGCCGGGCCGCGCTTTAAGGCGCAGCACGGCGCCTAGCTGTACAGCACCTCCTTAACCAAGCGTGGACACGCCCCTACCCCACAAACTGTGCCACACGCCGGGTGGCAGCTTCAATCTGCCGCATGCCGAGACGCACACCATCGTGCTTCCCCATGCTCTAGCCTACAACACGCCCAAGGTTCCGGACGCGCTAGCCCTCCTGGCGCAGGCATTGCCAAAGAGCAACGGAGATGCCTTCCATGGCCTCAACGTCCTGCTGCAGAGACTCGGGGTCCCCAGAGATCTAAAGTCATTTGGGTTAAAGGAAGAAGACATCCGCAACGCTACCGACATAGCCGTGAGCAACCCGTACTAGAACCCGCGCGGTGTCGAGAGAGCCTCGATCCAGGAGCTGATCCGCCGTGCTTGGGCAGGCGAGGAGGCACGAGCAGACTTGTGAAAGTACGAGAGCGAGATCTGATGGGCCCACGTCGCTCCTAGAGGTCCAGATGAAATCATACGCTCTGGTCACATCTGAGAGAGCAGCAGCGGTTGAGGTTCAGCACCGGAAAAATTAAAAGCCGGCAACGGCTTAAGCTTTCTCTCGGGTTCCGAGTGGTGTCAGTCGCAAGACTGCGTCGATGCTGTTGAGTGCCATCGTACCAGAATGTATACATCAGCCGCTTTTATGCAATGGAGAGATGCAAATTGTTCCTTGTAGAAGGCTAGTGATATGCACGACCAATACCCCGCCGGAAAGATGCCGACGTCTTTTGGCGGGCTGTTATGTTATTGGATAGATTCTTTGAACCTTGGCGGTGAGATACCTTCGTAAATAGCTTTAGTGTAGTTCTTCACTCTCACTTACGATCTAAACTACATGGTCTCAATTGTTTTATCACCGGCTAGAGATATGCCAGAGCTAAATGTCACAACGAATCAGTAATAAGGTTAACTAAAACCGCGGGAAGGAGGAAAACATAGGTCCCGATGACCAGTGTTGAAGCAGCCCAGCCCCAGCTGGGGGAGTACGAGTTCACTGCCCTGTCAGACACCCACAATATTCGGCTCTGTTTCTTGCACCCATCACCATCCTTTGAAGAGTTGCCCATCAAAATATCTCTTCATGAGACCTCTCTCGACTCGTGCCCGAAGTTTGGTGCTTTATCTTACACCTGGACGGACGAGAATGGCGATTCTTCTCTGTCCAAGACGGTGGAATGCGACGGTGCGCTGATGAAGGTCACAGCCAACTGCGAGAACGCACTTCACAGACTACGACAGGTAGACAACTTCCGGGTCCTCTGGGTTGATGCTATATGCATCAACGAGTCGAGCAAGGACGAGAAGAGCTCCCAGATCCCGCTGATGGGCCGGATCTACACCAAGGCGACCTGGGTCGCGCTGTGGCTGGGCGAACACTGTCCGGGGGTGGACAAGGAGTCATCGCGGTCACACACAGTGTTGGGCATGGAGTTCATCCACGACCTGGCTGTGGAGATAGCGGACCGCAGCAATGCAAAACAGGACGTCCACCTGGGACCTCTTTTCCAGGAAGTCGTCAAGGACCGCATTGCCTACCGTGACCATGGCATCGCTGCATTCACGCCACGGGTTCGGGGCCTGTGGGAAGTCTTCCGCCGCAAGTGGTGGGGGCGCGTATGGACAGTCCAGGAACTAGCCCTCGCGGAGACCGCAACGCTGATCTGTGGCAACATGTCCGAGCCTTTCCACAACGTCGAGATCGTCATCAGAGGGCTGACCAAACACTACCCGGACCAAGCGATGGAGGAGTTCGAGTTCATCACCGACTTCGTGGTTTCTATTTTTAGCCACTTCTTCATGAGGGACTTCGTCCAGAGACGTAGGCTGTTCCATTCCCAGCCTTATGGCGACAAGGGGCCGGGCCACCAGGCTCTCACCCTCCTCGATGCCACTCGCAATACGCGCGCCACAGATCCCCGAGACAAGATTTACGGAATGCTCGGGATCTTCGGCGATGTGGCAGCTGATGCGCACAACCTCTTCCCACCTCCAGACTACAACATACCTGTGGGTGTGGTTTACGCGGGGGTGTCGCGAGCAATAATTACCAGCACGCAGAAGCTAGATATCATGACCTCGTGCCACGGCTTTGTGAATTCCACGGAGCTCGACCTGCCGTCCTGGGTTCCGAACTGGAACGATACGCCGCTCAAGTACTTCTCTGAGAATATCTTCAAAGCCTCCAAAGACTCGCCAGTGATCTACGAAGACTGCGGGGACCCCTTGTTGCTGCGGATCAAGGGCAGGTCCGTTGACAGTGTTGAAGTCGCCTGCGAGTTCCCCGCATCGATGGAATACAACGCAGAGGGGTACACGCAGCTATGGCGTCGATGGTCGGAACTAGCTCTCTCACAAGAATCTCATCCAACGGGAGAGAGTGTGGAGCAGGTCTTGATGCACGCTCTGTGCTGGGGCAGCAACGTAAAGTACGACCGCCTGGGTGCTGGAGAGTATCAGGAGAACTTCGACAGATGGATTGACATCATAAAATCGAACACGTCGCTTGAAACCATGGCAAAAGCTCTGTTTGAGGACCCGGTTGCGTCCACCATCTCCCATCGGGCCTCGTTATTGACGCTGGGACGCAACTTGTGCAGGACGGCAAAATCCTATCTAGGGTCGTTGCCTCTTTCGGCCCAAGTTGGTGATCGCGTTGTTATATTCGACGGCGGCAGTATTCCTTTCCTCCTGAGAGAAACAGATGGCACATTCAAGCTAGTGGGGCCGTCCTATGTGCATGGGATCATGGACGGAGAGGCTTTCACAGACGGGGCGGACGACTTGGAATGGTTTACAATCCGCTAAATATGGCACATGTCAGGACCGATGCCCTGAAAGACCCGCGCGAAGACGAAGAGGACGAGACTACACGCTCACGCTGGCGACTATCGACTAAAGTGCGTACTAGAGAAAGCCGATGGGGAGTATCTGCTTGTACCTAAAGGCATCTCCTAAGCGGCCCCAGAAAAGGATGAACGTGCCCACGGTTAAACTGTAACCGGCTACCGCGCAACTGAGCTGGGCTGGGTTGTTCACACCAAAGCTGCCACCGATGACGTTAAGCAGAACTATGGCCGTTGCGAATCCAGCCTCTGAGAACGAGGCATGTCGTGTTAGCCAAGAACGCAAAATGTCTAACAGGCGCAGCCAGAGAACGCGGGTTGGGTTCAGAGCTTACGGGAAGTAAGCCATGCGCAACAGCAGATGCCAACAAGAAGAACTTCTCGTGGAAAAGAAAGGCGCTCGGAAATCCAGACAGACTCGGCGTGAGAGGACCGTACCTAGAGATCGCCGCCACCGTAATTATCTTCGTCCTCGATCTCACGCATCTCATTGTTGGTGTCGAATCCGCCTGCTGATGTCACATCCGTCTCGATGCTCACGCATCTCGACTACCAACTTGCTCTTTGGCTCCAGCACAAGTACTTTTCCGGGTCAGCCTCGATTTCTGCAGCATAAAGCACGGAGAGTCGTGCTAATTCCTTCACTAGCTTTAATTTAATTTTTAATTTTTAATTTTTGTTTCAAGGAATAAAACCATAAGGCCAGCTAACAATACTCTATGCACCTCCATCTGTCTTGAGCTTGATATCGTTTCCTCTACCAACGAAAACACCTTCGGCGTGAATTTTACCGTCAAATAATTCATCGACTTCTTCCAAGGCGAGATTTTTGGTCTCAACAAAGACGAACCAAATAATGGCACAAATGACTACGTCCCAGCCAGCATTAATGGCGTAATATCTCCATCCAATATTGTCGATGGCAATCGGCGTAGTATACTGGTTGACAAATCCGAAAGCGTAGCAAGCCATCTGGCCGACGGCCAGACCCTTAGCACGCTGGGTATAGTTGAGGATTTCGATAGGATAGACAAAAGTGAGCGGCGTCCAGGCGAAGCTATAGGAACCAAGGAAGAGAAAAATGATGGCAACCATGGCGTTGCTTGCGTTCTGATTGCTGCCGTCACTGTACAATGCGGAGAGAATAGCCATCAAGACCAAAAAAAGAGTCATCAAGCAGCTCGTGTATAACAGCATGCCCTTGCGGCCCAGGTGCTCCATAGCGAACGAGCCTGCTACTGCACAGAAGAAGTTGAAAATGTTTATGCCGAGGTTGGTGACCAACTGCTGGTGCGTGTCTGTGATTCCGGCAGAGTCAAGCACTACGCCGACGAAAGACGAAACGATGTTCGAACCGATAACTTGAGCGGCAATATTGAGAACGATGACGATCATGAATCGCTTGAGATTCGGCGCAGGGCTGATGAGCGCCTTGAAAGACTGTGCAGGCAGCGATTTTTCGTACGACAATACGGAGCTTATCTCGTGATATTCAGCCTGGACAAGTGGATGCTCTTGGTCGCCCTTGCCGTGAAGAGTCGCTAGAAGGGCGAGGGCCTCCTCATGCCGGTCCTGGCTGATTAACCAACGTGGCGATTCAGGTGTAAGTGGAAGCAGGCTGATCGCCAACAAGCTCGGCACCACCTGGCCGATGGCCAACCCCCGCCAAGTCCATGTTGTATCGTACATATAGGTGCCGATGGAGATGCCCGAGACAATAGTGGCAATAAAGTACCAGATAGCCATGTACAAGCCACCAAGTATACCTCGGATGCGCGGATGTGCCATTTCCATAACCCATGTCGGTGCCGCGGCACCATTGACGGTGATAGCTGCTCCCAGAAGGAAGCGACCGATGCAAAACATGGCCTCATTGACGGCCGCGGCTTGTATAATGACTGCAACAATCGTGATGCTGGCTGATAAGGCGATTCCTGCCTTGCGACCCCATCTATCGCACACCTGGCCAGCGAAGAGACCGCCGAAGACAGAGCCGGCATTGATGAGAGCGACGTTCAAACCGAGGAGGTTATCGTCGAGATTGAAGTCTTGATAACTTGTTAGCCGGGCATCTTCCGGTGGATGTGTCGGAAACGACGACTCACAATTTACGTAGGGGTCGTATAGGTTCAAGTTGTTCATCATACTCTGATCGTAGCCCTGCGTGCAGCCATTGAAGACTGCAGTCGCAAAAACTAGCGACATAATAACAGTATGACTATCAGAGACGAATCTGCTTGTGTGAAACATTCTGGAATTTTTCAACTGGACAATGTAATATAAGAGAAAAGTGAGTCTCCAAATGAAGCAATATCTTAGAATCCTGGGCTTATTGCGCTGTAGAGGTCAAGATCATCTCCGTTGCCGGTCTTATGTCACCGAAGTTTTTTAAAGCACTGATAATGCCAGCGATTTAGTATTTTATTCACAGCATTCAAATATGTAAATATTTGACGGTTCCGTACTTATATGAATGATCACGCATGTGGACAATGGTCTTGTGCTATCTGCAGCACGGAGCATCATATAAGAGTGCCGAATTGAAGTGGGGATCCTGATAAGCTCGCAGCTCAGAATTGCTCCAGGAAATGTATTTCCTACATGACTCCAAAAGATAGCAGCCATTAACCTTATCGGCGTGCCGTGTGCCGTATTTCGGAGCTTGGGTTCGACGGAGATCGCCGTAGGCCCCTCACCTGGAGCTTCGCGAAACAATTAAACAAGCCACACATAATTGCTATACATTCTCCTTCGAAAATGGACTCTATCGCTAAGGGCTGAAAGGGTTTCATCCAACCTATTAAGCTGAAAAGGATGGCGACAGACGTGTTGATTGACTGCGACCCGGGCATCGACGACTCAGTCGCTATTCTTTACGCGCTGTCGTCTCCAGACATCAAAATCCACGCGATTACGACCGTATCAGGCAACTTGCAAGCAGCTGCCTGTGCACAGAACGCTCTCAAAATTCTCACACTGTCTGGAAAGCCGGAAGCCGCTCAGATTCCTGTCTCAAAAGGAAGGCAGACGCCATTAGTTCGACCATACCCGAAAGACCCATTTTCCCACGGGGCTGATGGACTTGGCGAGCTCGGCATACCAGCATCGAAGCTGGCCGAGGACAAACGATTTGCCCCAGACGTCATAATTGAAACGGCGGACGCTGTCTTGGAAACATCAAGAGGAGCAAGTAAACTTACTATTCTGTGTCTCGGCCCTTTGACCAACCTCGCCTTGGCTGTGATGAAAGACCCTCTTTTGCCGTCCAAGATTGACCGTGTCATCTGCATAGCCGGCTCGTTCGGATTCCACACAACCGGAACTGTCCGCAGCACGGGTGACAACCCCGCATCTGAATGGAATGTCTATGTCGACCCCGAAGCTGCTGAAATTGTGTTCAATGCTGAGTTCAACCTGTTTGCTCTGGGTCTCGACGTCGCAACAAGGCCAGATGTCGAGTTTTCTCCGAGGCATTTGGAGCAACTGGAGCGTGCAAAGAAGGCGGACAATCCAGCGGCCCAGTTCCTGCTCGGAGTCATCGATTGGGGTCACAGCCTTCAGTTTGACACATGGTGCACCACGATCGACTCGACTGCAGTAGCTGTAGCGCTCGACCCCAGCATCGTCACGTTTCAGGACGTCCGAGTTGCTGTAGAGACTACCAGCAGGCTGTCTCTAGGCCAGACTATAGTAGATCGCAGAGAAAAGTTTTTGTGGACACATTTACCCATTATAAAAGCAGCGTCTGATATTGACGCTACCAAATTTTTAGATTCTTTGGTAAACACAATCTGTCTAGCTGGAATAACACACTGATTTTCACTACTTGCTATATGAACAACTATTATATTGAAAGAAAGCGCGAAAGTAAACAATCTTTTGAAAGTAAACAATCATTTGAAAGATGGATGGTGTCTCCATTGTGCTTCGTCCTAGCCGCATCGGTCCTCTGTTTACTGGTAGCCGACCCTCCACCATGCCCACCCAACCAATCCCACAAATGCTATCCAGTGATTCACGGCCGTGTATCGCAGCCTCTCTCCGCCGTGTAGCCATATCAGGATGCCGTCTCCAAGTGCCGCAATCCCAAGAACGTAAAGCATGGTAGTAATAGCTGCATCGTTGCCCTGGTACTGCAACGCAATCACAGCTACGCCGTAGGTGAGTTCTCGAATGTTTTTGACGTGTATCAGCGGCGATATAATGCCTGTTGTGGGCGAGCTGGTGGTCTTCTTGCTTTCGATAGTGGGTATTGGCGCTGGAGACTCAAACGGGAGGCCAAAGCGAGGATACTCTCGCCCCGGCCAAATGAAGCCATGAAGGCTAAGCCCGATGCACGCAGCACCCAAGATACATGAGGCTGTCGGCGAAAATGAGACCATGTTGACGGTTGAGTGATACGATAAGGGCCAAAAATGCGAGATGGTGTGTTTGTTGTTATGTTATTCCGAAGATTTTTCTCGGGCGTGGCTATGTTAGGTATGCGAAATCAGTCTTACAATGATTAGCTACAGCCTTATTTATGTAGTCCTTACTGTGCTTATTTTACGATCTTTACCCCTCATCTTAAGGCTTACATGTCTTACTGGATCAACAGCCCAATTACCCTGATTACGACAAATCATAATACCTTGTCAGGGTCTAGTACAGGTGGAAATACGTCAGCGGGTGAGACGCTTTGCAGAGTCCCTATTGTAAACTGTCTTGAGGGAATGGAGTCACACTTAGAAAATATTGCAGTATACCGAGATGTCCAAGTGCGGCACAGCGCGTGCACACAACTCTAAGAATAAGCTTCAAGACAACACATTGGTATTGGCATCAAGCTCAATTCTTCCTTTACTGGCCCAGCGCGTAAACCCATTGCACTATTCTATATATTCCGTGAAAACCAGCCAGAATCCGACGTCTCAACTCCATGTGTTGATCTAAATTTATATATTATATAAGTGTTAGGCATGGTGGTTGGGATTTGGGTCGGTCATCAATACGACTAAAGGCAAACATTAGGAGGAGTTGCGCATCGTAATTAGTAGAGCTAACACGCAATAAAAGGAGATAGAAAAGAATGAAGAAAGTCATCTAATTCTATATAATAAATCGGTATCTTCTTTCTATATCTATAGGCCTAGTGGACCAAGGCCATCAAAACAACCCATGGATTTAATAAATCACCGTAAACATATTAAGAGAGGTGCAAATGGCAAAATTATGCATACTTATAAACGGAGCCACTGAACACAACCTAACTGCAGCAGCTGACATCTCCTCTCGTGTTAGGCACCAGCGCCTGTGCTGTTTTCCAACTCGGCATGGGGATGACCAACTCGAGCCTTGCTTCTGGGTATCGCGGAGCCTGCGCTTGCGAACTCCCATATGCTGTCTAAGGAGGGAATGCCCGGCGTCATGCGTTTATGCCGTACTAGCCTTGCGTCGAGCAGCCATGGATCCTTCTTCTCGATCCTTGACGGATCAAGAGGCCTCACCCCCTTTAACAGGCGGGATCTGCTCATCGCAGCCAGCGACATAACAGTCGCCCCTACCACACGCCATCGTGTCCTGCGCAGGCAGCAGTCACATCGTTTCATCCGGCCCGATAACCCCTCGAGGGCAATGTAGTTGAAACGGTAGTGCCAACGAAGGATCTTAGTCGGCCTAGGGCGGGTTGAACTCTCGTACGATGGCCAATCGATCCGCTGTCTTTCGACGAGACTTGGATAAGGTAAATACGGCATACGGGATAGCCTGCACTGATTCGTCAAGCCGGATAACCGTTAATCTTAGACGCCCGGACGGGTATGACACTGTTAATACAAACAAAAGGAGAAGATGGGGGGGTAATAGCCAGGGTTGCGGATTACGATGTAAGTAAGATTGTAAGGCACACTTCAAACCCGAGATGCTCAGCACGTTAGTGTCAAGATGAGCAGGCATAGATGATGTCCAGGTTGAGACAGCTTCGTTAAACATGACAACTTGGACGCGCCGAGTACTCACTTGTTAACCTAATGCGTTGCTTGACGAGCTTGCCAGCATTCTTATGCGGCATCTAACCCCAACACTACAGCTTCGAACCGACTCCGTATCTTATACCGGCTAAGATATTGGAAGGGCGCATTTATTTTGGTAGCGTGACATTACTGTATAGTAATATATGCAATTATTAGAGCTGGCGGAGACCGTGAGCAAGCTTCCAGGCCGCACACGGGTGGCCGAGCAAGTTGCCATAATCTATGACATGGCGGAGCCGGAGCTGATCTTGTGTTTGCGTCGCCTACGACCGGGGTATAATTTGACAGCGCCATTGCAATATTTGGGCGATTAGCCGTACTACAAGCCGGACTCGGCGCGGGCACTCTACGAGCAGTCCCGGACTTTACGTGGGCCGGAAACGGATCTGCCATCAGTCCATCTGCGTACGCCAAAGCCAGGAAGGTGTTACTACGAACCGTGTTCCGGGGGCCGGTCGGCAGAAGCAGCCTGGAAAGGAGAATTCGACTCCGTGGTCGCATTGTGGTCCAGACGAAACACTGCTGCTGGCTGTGACCACTGGTGTACGTCTATACATCCATTGTTCTGGTTTTGCGCGGTTAAGGAAATGTGGCAGTGGTGTAGTTGAGTAGACCCCATGTGGGGCACCAAGATGCGTTAATACAAGGTGGATAAGACAAAAACATCATGACTCCGAGAACGGAACATGGTAAGGAGCCGGTTATAGCCGATCCGCTCCAATTCTGTCGTGGCGTATTTAAAGCCCACCGAACTTAACTGGCGGAATTTTCAATTCAGTTCTCTCATGTGCACACTTCCCCAACTTCTGTTTTCTTGACAATCCCAAACCAAGCCCACAATAACAACGAACAACAACTACTACTACAATAACGACAACTTTCCAGTAGGAAACCCTAGGAGAAGAATCATGGCTTCTGCCGCAACGTATCTATCTGTAGATCGAGGTAACTATTAGAGAAAGCAGCCGGGTGTTTGACAGTCCGTCTCGCGACTGAGTCGAAAGTCCCCCTCCTTCTGGGCCGCGGGTTCTTTCCCCCCAGAGCTGTCTTCGGGACACCCTGGGCAGTTGTGAGCGGGCTGTCAATCTGAGAAATACCGGTGAACTTGATCTGGATAATACCAGCGAAAGAACATGCTTCTTGCCTTCCCTCCCCCTCTTAAAGGTGTCTGCCCCGGACACAGACGATTGTTTACTAACCCCTCTGAAGCCTCTGGCTTGATCTGTCACGATGTCGACTGACAAGATCACCTTCCTGACGAACTGGTATGCAGGACTGAGATGCGGCTTTTCCCCGTTTGCATTTTCTTTGATTTTCCTTTCTCTTGCCCGCCTGTGCCGAACGGCACTGCCGGCTTATTAGGTGTCTGGCCGTTCCCACTCTAACAGCCCGGCTAGGCGCGCCACGCCGTACCACGCCCCACTGTTCCTGGCGCAGGCCAAGGGCTACTTCAAAGATGAGGGCATCAAGGTTGCCATCCTCGAGCCAAACGACCCGAGCGTAAGTGCAGCTGTGTGGTGGGCTAGGTTTTCTTGCCCCCGGCTGACCCCGTGCAGGACGTGACGGAAATCATCGGCTCCGGCAAAGTTGATCTCGGCTTCAAGGCTATGATCCACACTCTGGCCGTACGTGTATCTCTCTCTGCCGCTTAGAGCATCGCGGTCTATCACTCTCTAACACTGCATATCATACAGGCCAAAGCCCGCGGCTTCCCGGTCGTCTCGGTGGGCAGCCTGCTGGACGAGCCGTTCACGGGGGTGCTGTACCTCAAGTCGTCAGGGATCACGCCGGACTTCCGCAGCCTCAACGGCAAGCGCATCGGCTACGTGGGCGAGTTCGGCAAGATCCAGATCGACGAGCTGACCCGCCACTACGGCATGACGCCGGCCGACTACACGGCGGTGCGCTGCGGCATGGACGTGGCCAAGGCGATCATCGAGGGCCACGTGGACGCGGGCGTCGGCCTGGAGAACGTGCAGCGGGTGGAGCTGGAGGAGTGGCTGGCGGCCCAGGGCCGCCCCCGCAGCGACGTGCAGCTGTTGCGCATCGACGAGCTGGCCGAGCTGGGCTGCTGCTGCTTCTGCTCGATCCTGTACATCGGCCACGAACGCTTCGTGGCCGAGAACCCCGAAAAGGTGCGCGCGTTCCTGCGGGCCGTCAAGCGCGCCACCGATTTCGTGCTAGCCGAGCCCGAGGCCGCCTGGCGCGAGTACGCCGCCTGCAAGCCGGCCATGGCGACGGCGCTCAACCGCAAGGTCTACGAGCGCAGCTTCGCCTACTTCTCCCGCGACCTCCAGAACGTGGGCCGCGACTGGGCCAAGGTCACCGCCTACGGCAAGCGCCTGGGCGTGCTCGACGCGGCGTTCCAGCCCAACTACACCAACGAGTTTCTCGGCTGGCCGCTGGGCACCGCGTCCGCGGACCCCGCGGGCGACCAGAAGCGCATGGCCATGCTGCAGCAGGAGGTGGCCGCCAACGGGGGGTGCCGCCGTCTGGCTCAGGCTGTGTAGGCGCTGACAACAGGGGTGTGCAGTGTGATATGATATGCAGTCGACAAGACCGAGGAGTGCATTGAGAAAGAAGGAAAAAAAGAAAAACACAAAAAACACAAAAAACAGTCGCTCGTTACCACTTAAATAGCCAGAATACCAACTTTGTTCTCTCCTTACATCGCGACCGAAGAACGACCCACTTGATGACAGTCGTTTAGCGTCATTGTGCGGGCCTTGGGAGAGCTCGGAGCTAATGTGGACCGTATGCGGGTAAAAGTGGTGATGATTATTATGAAGAACTATCTGAGGCCCGTTTAGTGGGCTCCCGGTGGAGGAGTTCCAGCGCCGGCTCAGGGCCGTCGCGGATGCAATAAAGCCTTACGGTATAGTGTACAGTGATGACCTAGGGTAAGGATAGTAGTCTACAAAGGTGATCAGTCTTTAAAGGTTTGTCTTCTAAAGACAACGAGGCGTGTATTAATAGAATCTCTAAGTGCTAGTGTAGGTAATAAGGGCCATAAGAATACAAGTTTATATAGGGATGTATTTTAGATAAGCGGTAACGACTGCTTGTCTTTTATTTAAAGTGTTAAAAGGAAGCCTTAGTCTTATATATTTAATATACCTCAGTAATCCTTAGTAACTTTTACTTAAGATTAACCAAGGTTGTTTTATTCTTTTAGAAATCTGGGAGGATAGCCCCAGCTGCGACAACACCACTATCTGAGTGGGTCAAAACAAGGATTGTATGTCCCGAATCAATCAGTTTAATTAGAGCCTTGCGGACGGCAGCGACGTCATGCTCGAGTAGTGCCTTGGGCGGTTGTTCATCCCCGGAAGTTGGCAGACGTGGGCAGCTGACGCTGGAACTGGCTTGAGATGCTGCGTACCCACAGGAAAACAGGATGGACGAGCGGAACGAGGACGAAAGAGTCGGCCAGAGAGCGTGATAAATGTTCATGTTTATTTACGTGCTCCTATGCAAAAGCAAACCTCTGTGGTAATACAACTTTGACTTGACTGTGCAGCTGTACCTCTACGCATACAAACATTCCCTCCTCACCATCACCCTCGTATAGGTTGGCCGCGCTTGGCCAGCTCCCACCGCACCGACTCCGCCAGCACCTCGTCGTGCGCAACAACCGGCACGAACCCGAGTCTCTTGCGAGCCTTGTCCATGCTGTACGTGTGCGTCTCCGTGCAGTAGGACAGCGAGGCACGCGTCAGCGCCACCGGCGGTTCGACCCGGCCGAAGGTGCACGCCCAGAACCCCCACTCGGCCGCGGCCACAAGCACGGCCATGGCCCATACGGGGAGCACCCACACGTGCTGGAGGGCGTCGGCACCGCGGGCCACGCCCCAGATGACGCGCACGTGGTGCCAGAAGGGAACAGGTGCGCCGTCGGAGACGTTGAACGCCTCGCCGTCGATGCGGCTGTCGTCCGCGTCCGCACCGGCACGCCGACCACGATCTAAGAGAGCCTTGGCGGCCAGGACGTGTGCGGCAGCCGTGTTGTCGGCCGAAGCCACCTCCATCATCGGCTGCGGTCCGCCCGCCGGCCCTCCTCCGCCCAGTTGCACCAGCGGCGCACTGCCCCGGACGGCGTCCAAGATCTCGTAGAGGCCCTGCGTGTGGCGCTCGCCGTAGACGTGCCCGGGTCGCAGGCAGACTGTGCGCAGCCGAGGTCCGTTGGCGGCGCGCACTAGGCCGTCGGCGACGGCTTTCGTGCGGCAGTATTCGGTCGTTTTGGTTTTCGTGGAGCTCTCCGAGCACAGCGGGTGCGTCTCGTCCACAGAGTCGTGCGGCGGGTCGGCGTAGACGTCCACCGTCGACGTGTACACAAACACCTCGACGGCGTCGCAGGCGGCGGCCTCGGCTAGCAAGACTGCCGTGCCCGCGACGTTGGTCTCGTGGAACTCCTGCTTACGGCTGGCGGGCAGCGACGCGGGCGGCGACGCCATGTGGAAGACAACGACCGGCTGCAGGCGGCGGAGCAGGTCACGCACGGCAGCGGCGTCGGTGATGCTGCCCTGCGTGTAGGTTGCCCCAGGCACTCGGTTGTTGTCGACGTTGCGGTCGAGGACGTGAACCGGTCGGAGCAGCGCATTGTCGCCGTCGTCGTCGGCGAGCAGGTGGCGCACGAGGTGGTAACCGAGAAAGCCGCAGCCGCCGATGACGAGGCTCCCGCCGGGGGCAGGGACTGGCGGCGCTTCGTGGTCAGCCATTGTATTCCCAAGTTTGGAGCTGATGTTGAAAATGAATTGAGTGTCTGTCCAGGTTGAAACATGAGAAATTTTGTCGTCGCTGAATGTCGTCTGCATGGGATGCCAATCATTGCCCTGTTTGAATAGTAAGCAGCCCCTCGTTTCGTATACCTGGTACGAGCACCGAAGGATGCAGGTAGTATTATACTGTACACTAAAAAGGAAATCGGCCGGTCAAGGCCATTGCTGGTTGTTTTGGATACTCTCGACAAACATTATACTTTGAAACAAGACGAAGCTTTGAAATGTAGACAATTGCTCGGGGCAAGATACAGCTGCGCGTAGCCTCGGCAGATTCGAAGGCTGAGAAATGGAACAGACGAACAAAAAGAGATAAATATGACGACGCCTCCCGAGCTGACCCATCAATCCCCGGAACGCCCGTCTACGCCGCCGTTCTCCTGTAGTTCGTCCGCGCGGCTCTCGGCAGGGTTGTCCCTGTTCGCATCTGCGGCGCTCTCATGGGAACCACTGCGAGAACCACTGCGAGAACCACTGCGAGAGCCATCAACTGCTAGCAAGAACAGAGGCCTAGAATAGCTCGCCAGGCCGCCCGCCGCCTCCGCGTCTGTCGGTCTCTGGAACATCTCCTCGCCCCGCCGCAGCACCGGCACCTGGAACGTGCTCAGCTCCCACGCGTTGTCCGGCGCCGCCGCCGGCTCGCCGACTGCCATGCGCAGCAGGTGGTACTTGTCGTCCGTCTGGCGGGCCGTGGCGGCTGGGTGGTTCTCCCCCTCCTGTCCGCCTCCGAGGCAGGACAAGCCAGCCAGGAAACCAACCAGCGGGCCCAGGATCTGCGACAGCAAGATCAGAAACGCGCTCACGCTCGCGATGATCATGACGCCCAGGAAGCTGAAATTCTGCACGTCGCCGGACACCTGCACGAGCTGGCCGCTGCACTGGTCCTGCAGGGCCTGGTAGGCGGCGGCGTCAAACGACGTGTTGGGCTTGACGCCGCCGAAGGGCGACTCGACGTACACGTAGGGGCCTAGGTCGGGCCCGTTGGCGGCGTACTCGACCATGTACGCCTGCAGCTTGGCGAGGCTGGTGCTGAACCAGCCGAGCACCTCGGCGCGCCACTGGTCGTCGGCGACGGCGGGCGAGACGACGCCGCTCAGCAGGTTGTTGGCAAACAGGGCGCCGGCCCCCAGGCCGTAGACGCTGCGGTAGGTGTTGGAGTTGGCGAGCGCGGCAAGGATGCGGACCATGGTGGCATACTGGACGGCGCTGAAGCCGGGCGTGTTCTCGACGGCGGCGAGCTGGGTGAGGTCAGACAGCCCAGACGGCGCGGTGCAGGTCTTGGTCGCGGGGTTGCAGGCGGTGTACTGGTCGGCGCAGATGAGCGCGTTGACGTAGTTGTTGGGATCATACAAGACCTTGTGCGGGAAGCTGGGGTTGTTGACGGGCGTGGTCAGGGTGCCGTTGGCGAGAAAGAAGGGGTCAAAGACGGGCTCGAAGTAGCCGACGGCGTTTTGGCTAAGGAAGACGAGGGTGAGGTCGGCATCGTCGCGGTCGAAGTCGGGGATGGGGGCCCAGACCGAGCCGTTGGGGTTATTGGCCAGCGAGTAGAAGGGTCTGCGTTGTGAGTATATAGGTGTATATTGGCAAGAGGCAGAACAGAAAGACGGGAGAGGCATAGAGAGAGAGATAAAGAGATAGAGAGAAAACAGAAAAACTTACTGCAGCAGATAGGGCACGCTCGTATTTATCGTCACCTCGTTGAACCGATACGTAAAGTTGCTGATGTTGGGCACAGGCCCAAAGTCGTACTGGGCATACGTAAAGTTGCCGATCTGGACCTCAGACCCTAGTCCGCCGTCGTCGACCGGCGAGCACGTCGTGCTGATCTGTATCGTGACGCGGTCGGCCGGCTTGGCGTTGACCCCCAGCATGACGTGCGAGTCGAGTGGCGGCGTGCTCATGCTGAATGCGCCGTCGTGGCCGAGGCTGCACCGCTCCGTCGCCAGGAAGGGGCACGCGGCCGCCGTGTTGGTGGTGATCGGCAGCGCGGGCTGCACAAAGAGGGGCGGGCGGGTGGTTGCGGTCGACGTGGTCGCAAAGGAGAAGCCCGAGGAGGTGTTCAGATAATAGCTGGTCATGTAGTTGCGCGCCTGGATGGTGTCGTTCAGGATCTTGGTGTCGAGCGCGATCACCGCCTGCAGGTCGGTTTTGTCGGCCAGGAAGAAGCCGCAGTTGTCCGGCTGCACGCGCGCCGCCGTGCTGCCGTACGACTTGTTGGCCACGCGCGACACAAAGACGCCGGCCGCCGTGAACCCGCCCCAGACGAGCAGCGCCGGCAGTCCAAAGAGGATCGCCCGGCCTGGTAGTCTCGGCACGCCTCGTCCGCGCCAGGCCACGGCGGTAGTGAAGGCATCACCCAGCGCCCCGACGGCGCCCGAGGTGTTCTTCAGGCTGACTTGGTACTGGAGATCCAGCAGGAGGGTGCTGTAGTCGTAGTCGCCACGACGACCCCGCCGACGCCGGGCCCTCCAGCTGTGCATAAAAAAAGCAGCGATGGCCCAGAAGCTGCTGCCGGCAAGGGTCACGGCGACGGTCGGCCGGATATGAGGTAGCCACCATGCACGACAGACAGCGTCAGGGTGTCGTCGTACACACGGGGTTGTGAATAGTCGAACCAACGACCGGTGCTGATGACGACCATTGTGAAGCGTAGTGGATGAGGTCTGAAATGCAGAGAAGCTTGTAGAAGAGGCACACAGGCACAGAGACTAATAAAATTAAATTATACTAGTGATGCAGTCTTCTATATCTTGAAGTGTCCGACGCTGTGGCCCGGCGCTCGCGAGCTGCCTTGCGTCCATCTTATGCAAATATTCCGTAGAGGCCGCCTGAGCCGCCCTCACAACAGCTCTGTAGACTGCCTCCGTTCCAGAGCATACGTACGTCGTCATTTCGCCACCCAAAGATAGGCGGAGGGGGGGAAGGGCCTCCGGCCTCAGTAGGGCCCTGCGAAGCCTCGCGAATCAAGCAATCCAAATATGCAGCCCTATCGCCAATATTCGCCAAGCTCGCCAAATTTTTCCATATCGGGGACGCTAATGCGGCAGCTGAGCCGGGAGCATACCGAAACGGGATTCTGGGCGACGGGCACATTGGTCGTGTGGGCTTGCCACCAGGGGAAAGGGGGGGAGGTGGGATGTCCAATCACCGCCGACAAAACCCCAGCCTTGCGGCTGCCTACACCAAAATGACGAGGCAGCCATGACGCGAGGGGTTGTGGCTTGAGGCCATCACAAGTGAATACCGAGGCAGAAGTAGAACAAAATACAACTCGCTAAAGACACCCCTGGCACCCCTGAGCAATTCTTAAAAAATCTGCCGCCGCCGTGCAGCGGCCGACGACGACGTGCTGCTGAGGACGGCAGAGACCGTAGTGGATGCCGGCGACGACGAGACGGTCCCGGTGGTGGCGGCGGTGCTGCCGCAGCTCGGCGGCGAGGTCGACGCCGCGGCCACGCTGGCGCTGGCCGACGCCACGTCGTCGCTGCTGGGGGCCAGCGCCGCGGCGCCGATGGTCAGGTTCGTCGCCATCCAGCCCGTGACGGCCTCCACGTAGACGGCCGGCTGCGTGCCGTGCAGGTTGTGCGAGGCGGTCGGGAAGCTGAGGAGCGTGAAGCTGCCGTTGCCGTTGGCCGCGATCAGGTCCTGCACGTAGCCGACCTGCACGGCCGACACGGCGCCCAGGAGATTGCCCGTCGTCGGGTCGTTGGCCGCGAAGTGGTGCGTCATCAGCACGGGGGTCGCCCTCTTCACCTGCGTCAGCAGCGTCTGGTGGTCGCAGGCCGCCCCGATGGCGCCCGTCACGAACGCGTGGCCCCACTCCGGGTCGTACTCGGTGAGCGAGATGTCGAGCCCGGCAGGGCCGGCCGACGCGCCGGGCGTCAGGTACTGCTGGATCCAGGGCGGGATTTCTTTCACCGAGGACGCGTTCATACCCGTCGTGTCGCCAATCGTCCACTGCCCGCCGAGCCACTTGTACCAGAGGTCAAAGTAGGGCCCCGCGACGGTCTGCAGCACAGACTGCCCGACGGCCGGGCGCGCCTCGCTGGCAAACAGCGGCGGGTCCTCGTAGACGGCGCCGAGGATCTGCCCCGGCTTGGCGTAGGCCGACAGCCAGGCAGACATGACGCCGCCCGATGACAGGCCCGCGACGACGACAGGCCGCCGGACCACGAGGTCGATGAAGCGCACGAGGTCGCTGCCGAAGTTGTCGAGGCTGTAGCGGCCGGGCGTCCACGTGGAGCGGCCCTGCCCGCGCATGTCGACGGCGTAGACCTGGTAGTCGCTCTGCAGCAGCCACATGACCGTCTCATACCCCCACCACGACTCCGTCTGGCCGGGGACGAGCAGCAGCGCGGGTTTGTCAGAGGCGCCGGCGGTGGCGTAGTTCATGCGGATCTCGCCGAGGTCGACCGTGTGCTCGCAGAAGCTGTGGGTGGTGAAGATGTCTGCATGGTCGGCTGCCTCGATGTAGTTGCTGACGGCGACGCCTTTTATGGTTACGGCGTGGGTGACGGGGGCGCCGGCGGCAAGGAGGAGAACAAGGCCGCGGAGCATGATGGAGGGGGGGAGACGGAGGAGGGTAGAGGAGAAGACCGGTCCGAGTACTGGCTTGCTCGCTATGGACAAGCGCACTCTTCCAAGACGTTCATGAAAGCAGGAATAGAAGCGAGAGAAGCTCGTGTGGTCTCGCACCATATATATATGCATGCACAGAAAGCGAGGAGGGCGGGGGGTTACAGCGTGATGGCGCCTTACCATCCGTTGTTGCATGAACTTTTCCACGTGGCCGAGTTCTCTACTTCGTACGCGCAGGCGGCGGCTGGCCAACCCGTGTGGCCCGGATGGGCCCGGTACGCTGTGCTGGGATCTCTTTGCATGTTGTGACACGGAGTACAGAAAAAAATAAGAGTATTACAGCATTATCTTCTTAGACATGTCGGTGGGTCGGTGCTTGCCATGTTCCGTGCATCATTCGAGAGACTGGCTGCGGCTGACGCGATGTAGTGCTCTCCGCACGCTATCCCCTGTCGTCGCTAGCGAGGTGGTAATGTGGATGCTCGGTTAACAACAAAGCCAGAGCTTGGAGAGTAAATAACAGGGGCACGAGAATGGTTTGACAAAAACCCACAGTTAAGGCTATGCTATACACGCGACGTCGGGATGATATATCCCGTTCTCCGTTGAGCATGCTCGTAATCAATTGTAGAATTTGGAGGAGAGCACGCAGTCCCAGTGCTTGGTCCCAAGCGCGGGTGAAAGACGGCTCAATATATGCAGGGCCATCTGAGGTTAATTCGGGGACGCATAGCAGTCCTACCAGGGCCCAAAATCCAGTCCCTGAGAAATTGACTTTAATCAAGTGTTTGCTATTGACGAGCCGAAGGTACCATTGTCGGGCGACCTGTCTTGGCTCACGACATGGCCTGTCTATTGATGAACTCGTTCTCGGCTGCATCTCCAATTCGCGAAAAATTCAACCAGGAGCATGAACTCATGTTGTCCCTCCCATGCTACAGCGTGTCCTATATTCTAGACGTTGATGATTTTTTGCCCGTCCTTTTTAAGACGTAAAAAATTGCGAAAAAGGGCTAAAACGAAAGTGCCACAACAAACCTCCACGTTGCTAACCCTGACATTCAAGTGGTTTCGCTCTCCGACTGTGATCTCTCCCTCCGAACTTCATAGTCTGCACCTACGGAGTACTAAATTCGACATATCCAACTCAACACAGACGATGTCGTTTCAGTTCAGTGGATTCGAGTAATCACCACCCTTACCTCTTCGCCATGTCACTAAACCGTACAACATCCTAGCAATGGCCACAAACGACGAGGCATCAAATGGCAGAAGGCAAGTTTTGGTTATGTAACCCACTAAACGTCCCGCTCTCGAGATGCTTCTCCAGGAGAGAGCTTGTCCTGAGGGAGATGCAACCTGACGCTGATGACACGGGCCGTGTCCGCGTAATCGCTAAGTAGGCAACAAAATTACAAAGGCACCAGTTAACAATGTGGTCTGGCCCGGTCTGGCATTTCTTGCCGCCGCGACTTCACACTCGTAATGTCGATATGCATCGTACTGAAAGCAAGCTCGTCAGATCGAGTCCACTTGTTTGGACCTTTTATATTCGCATATTGGTCCCGTAAGAGCTTGGACGTCAAGCTGAGAACACATGGGACAAGCGGCGGATAGAAATCAACATGCAAAATACATCAAGCGGAAATGGACATATCCAATTCGACTCGTTGACTATTTTGATAACTATTGCCACCAATCCCTCCACATAATCACTGATTATCACGTGTCCAATGTTTCTGCCAGTTGCGTTCCGAAACAAAGGCATCTTACAAAACCACCACTAACGTGGATTCTGGAAATCGCCTTCTGTGAGCAGCACACCGTCCAACATCTTGCCCACATGCGTCTTCTCTATGCTCCCCGAGTTTCGTCGCAATTGTGCCATCAGAACCTTGAGGAACTGCACTGGGCTCTCGTTCAACCCAGCCGACATGGTCACCCGCAGGGCATCGTTCTTCGCGCTCTCCGCGCTCTGTCGGATGAACCCGTCTGCCGCAGCCACCACGCCGGGCTCTCCTACCCGATAGACTAGGCCGAGGAACGACGCCACGTCGGCGTACTCGTTCCACGACTGGAAGTAGAGCTGTCCGGCGAACAGGTTCAGGGCTACTCTGAGCTTCCGGGACGGCATGATCGGACCGGACTGCTGCTGCTGATGCTGTAGCCCTGCCACGTACAGATCGAGGCCGTCAAGCGGGCGAAAGGCCATGTTGAAACGTGCCGAGTACAGGTGTAGGCGGACGGCGCGGTGCCGTTGAACTAGGGGCACGAGCTCGTTCGCCTCGAACGGACTGATCAACACCAGCTGCGCGATCTCGCCGCCCCCTCCCCCTGTCCTTGGGTTCGAGCTCGTCAAAATGAACTGTGCCGTACGCTGGAAAACATCCATGAAATTGTCGGCACCGCCACCGAGAACAGCGGTCCGCACTGTCTGTGCAAAGTCGGCTGTGGCCATGGGCATCGATGGCAGCCGATCCAAGTCCATGTACTGTGCGACCGACGTATAGCGGAGGACCTGGAAGGCAGCTAAAAACGCCGTGGAGCCTTCCCTGAGTTCACCCGTGTTGACAAAGTGCAGGACGTCAGGGTGGACCGTGTGCTTGAGGGCTGTTGCCGGTGGCGGCCGCTCCCTCTGGCGCTCCTCCTCGATCTCGGGAGCGAGCTCGCGCTCCTGCTCCTCGTTCAGGGCAGCGGCGTTGGAGTCCTTGCTGGCGAATGCGCGGCATCGATCGTCAATGGCCTGGATGGTTTTGTTTGCGTGCTCTCCAGTACTGCCCACGGTTGGGTCTTCCTCGGCGACGTAGGATGGACTGTTTCTGGGCAGGTAGCGCTGAGCCAGCGAGTGCGCCTCGACCTCCCGAAATTTGTGCGCCACCGGCTTGGTTATTTCGTAGCTACGGCCCGTTGCAGAGCCTGTCCAAAGTGCCTCTTGCCATACGAACCGGCGTCCGTGCATGGCCCAGAGCGGCATGTATCGGTGGAGCTCCTGCTGTGTTTCGTGGATGGACCAGGCCAGGACGTCGGTGACACTGATGGGCCCCGGCGAAGAAGGACCGGCGCGGAGGGTGGCGATCTTGTCTTGGATGTCCTCGGGGATGCAGAAGACGACCGACTGGCCGTGGCCGAGTTTACGCATGCGCATGGACGCCTGCACAAGCCGGTCCTTGGTCAGATCCGCCCCCAGCGTCACGGCAGCTCGGTAGTTTGTGGGCAGGCGTAGGTCGGTGCCGCGCGTATGCGCCTCGTCGAGGAAAACGAGACAGACGTCCAGGTGTTTGGCGTAGGGCGAGGCTTGGAGGTTCTCCACCCTCCCGCTACGGTCCACGACAGAGAGGACGTCGTCGTCGTCAAAGAAAACCACGGCTTCGGCCGGTGGCCCAGCACTGGCACCGCCAGCACCAACACGCTGCTGCTTATCTAGTTTGAGCAGCCAGCGCTGCGCCGCCTGCAGGTTGGACAGCTCGAGGACCTGGGCGCCCACATCGAGAATGACCCGAACGGCGGGTTGCATCTGCACCACCTCGGTCAGCAGGGCTTCGGCACCGTCGCTAGCCAACAGGTGAATCGAGTTCTCGTTGCGCAGAAGATACTCGAGAACCAGTGCGTTGGTGTGGTTCTGCCGAGGCAGGTCGAGCTGCGTGACGGACAGGGGGAGCAGATGGCGCGCGTCGTTGGTGCCACTGAATCCCGTCGTGGCATGCGTCTTTGCCTGGCCAAGGTCCCAACCCGACGCGGATATCTTGTACGGAAACTCCTTCATATGCACGGGGAACACAATGTGCGACAGGAAGTAGTCGATCGCGCCCTTTGAGTGCCGCAAGTAGGGGAAGATCCTGTCGGTGCATTGCCAGCGGTCCTCGAGGCTCACACCGGCGAGCTGCTGGAACGACCGCGGGATGTCTGACCGGGCGGTCCTCACCCACGCCGTGTAGTCGTCCTCCGGCTGGTCGGCCTTGATAAGGCGCTGCAGCGCGCGAAAGAGCTCGTCATCGCTCAGCCCGGCGTAGTAGTAGTGCAGAGACGTGAGGAGAATGACCACATCCGGATGGCTGAACTCGGAACGGGGACTAGGGATGTCCTTGGACTGATAAGGGACCACCAGCTGCGTCGGAGGCTGTCGGTTCGGGGCCGGCCCGTAGTTGACTCGCCACCTCTTAGACCCGAGCGTGAAGGCCAAGATGCCCCCGGCCAGCAGTCCCCGCAAAAGCAGCAGCGGGCTCTTGGTCGTGTCGGTCCAGAACGAGCTCTTCTCCACGCTCTCGACCTCGTCGTCGGTCAAACGGGCCTCGGTGAGGTACCGGAAGACAGCCTTGCGCACCGAGTTGGGCTGGAGCGCAATGGGGAACCCGCGAAGGCCCCTCTCGCACAGTTTTATGCCGACGCGGCGCACAAAGCGGGCATGGGCGTACTTCTTGAGCAGTCTTGTCCGCGGAAACCGGCCCGGCCAGCGCGTGTCCTCGTGGGTCTCGACGGCATCGGGTAACTCGCGCTTCAGATCGGTTACCGTGCCCGCCACTATGTCGAGCAGTTCGTGGACGAGGCCCCATCGGCTGGGGCTGAGCTCAGTCGGCCGCTGCAAGCCCATGGTATAGATGAGCTCGAATTTGGCGCTGAATATCTCATCGCTCTCATCCACGATATCGCGCGAGTTGCTGTCCAAGTAGTGCTGCGTGCCGACCATGGCGCGACCGATCTCCACCTGGTCGCTTATGTAGCGCTCCAGACACATCAGCTTGAATGACAGTATATGCTCTGGCTGCACGAGGAGTATGCCCCGCTGCACCTGGCATTCCCGCAGCATACTGTCGATACGCAGGGCGTCGGCTGCGGTCAGCTGGACGGGCCGGGAAAAGGGAAAATGATAGATGCGTCGGTTCACGAGCCCTGTGGTCTTGGCAAGCAGCATCTGGAGCATCTGCTTCGACTGGGCCTTGGCAACAATGACGCGGACGAGCCGGCCACCGTCCGCGAGACTGGTCGCCACCATGGGCACAATCACAGACGACTTGCCCTCGCCCATGTTCAGCTGCATCACTGCATTGCCCGCCTTGGATGACATCATGTGCGACGCAATCTCCTGCTGCACGCCGCGGATCGTGATCGCGCTCTCGACCTCCAGCAGGAGCCATTCCGTGTGCTCATGCGGATTCCAGTTCAAGTGGCCTAGATTCCCTAGTTCCTTGTTGAACTCTGCCTCGTGTCCTGTGACGGACAGGTCAAGCAGCCGTGATGCCCTCTGCAGGTCTAGCAGGGCGAGCGCGTAGTCCACGATCGCCGTCCGCCACTCCTCAGAGAGCTTCACCCAGCGGCTCACCTGGAGCTGGCTCAGGAACACCACCGGCGACAGTCTGGGAAGTCTGCGGATGCCCGGTAGCGCAACTTCACAGCTGCGGACGAGATTTTGGAAGAGGCTGTCTGCGTTCTCTCGGCATGCCTCTTGGTGTCTCCGCAGGCGTTCCTCCAGATCCGTAACATGGCTGCTCTCCGCGTTCGTAGAGTGCCCGTTTGCACTGTAGCGTCTGGGCTCGGCGTTGTACTTCTCAAGGCTCTCGAGACTCGTACCTAGTTTGTCAACATATGCGCGCTCACTACGGCTTTTGGCCTGGACGTTGAGGCGGTTGAACATGGTCGACAGCTTGTCCAACTTGGCTTTTGAGGTGGCCCCAGGCGTTTGTGCACGACGGGGGACTATGGAATCCAGGTCGTGGGGTGCTAGCGGACGGGCAAGCGCTGCAACCTTCGACTGAAAAACGCTGTGCAGCGGGATAAAGGGGTAGCCGTTGTTGCGCGAGGGCCAGTGTGAAGTCGACGCGGGCAGTACCGGGACCTGGACGTTGCAGACTTGGCACCGTTTTATGCCGCTGGCGATGATCTCTAGGTACTCGTAGAAGAGGACGTTGTCATGCCAGATTCTGAATATCGGCACCACGCCCTCCATGACTTCCAGCGTGTTGATATAATCATGGTAGTTGGAGCCGCTGGGCGTGGGAGGCAGAGGGCTGGGCCATGATGCGAGGAGACTGTCGACAAACGTGGAGCTTTTCTCGCGCCTGGTTGCCTCAAACGCAAGCCGTTTCGTCTCCTGCGAGCCGGTCATGAACCTGGCTTCCGGGCTGGAGCGGGGGTCAAACTTTCGCAGAGAGTTGTTCACGATCGACCGCAGCTCGTGTTTGCTCGGCTCGCGGCCGACGAACAGATTGAAGGAGGGCCGAGCGGGCGGCGGACTGTGCATGCCGACGTCGGGGCGGGAAAAAATCACCCACAGCGCCTGGAGAGCCTGCATATCGGCGTTCGGGTTGTACGCCAGGGTGGCCAGCCATGTCGAGAAGGCGTACTTGTTGACTGTGCCCGACGCCAGCAAATGGTGCAGTCGGCACCAGTGGCGGATGAACAAGACGGTGATGTTCTTCAGCCAGGACTTGTCAAAGCCGATGAATTTGTCTCCGAGCGAAGCGTTCGGACCCTGCGTCGCTTCGGTATTGCTCGAGCCTCGCAGCAGATTCCAGAGCGTTGTCACCAAGTCTGAGGATGGCGAGAATGGTATTTTCCCTGCATATTGGCCCGACATGGCGAGATACGAGGCTGTGAAGACGCGCTCGCAGCGCTCCGCGTTGACCTGCGTGTCTCTTCCCCGGTAGATGTGGTCTTGTCTCTGCAAGCCGTCCTCGGCGCCAAACCCAGAGAGCCGGACGAACGAAGAATAGACAAGGTCTCGCTCGACCAAGTCCTTTGCGACACGTTGCTGGCCTTGGTCTTGTGTCTCTCTGAACTTGGCAGCGTCCGACGGGTAAAAAATCAGCGACGTTTGGTACTTGGTGAAGATACGGTCGACACTCAGGAAGAAGCGTCCATGCTGCGCTAAAAAGCCCAGGCCAGGATTCCATTCCACTCGTTGCATGGTGTTGAGGTGAGCCGGGCAGTATTGTCTTCCTGGAGTCAACGCGGATATTTTGGCCAGAAGCTCGATGCTGCTCTTGTCCAGCCGCCCGAAGGAGAGAATCGACGCCGAGTCCAGGATCGTGAGGGCTTGCTCGGTTCCAGTGTGGCGTGTGAGAGGGTCGGGCAGAGCGTGCGACGTAAGCGCATGGAGGTGGCAGAGCAGAAGCTTGCTCGGCAAGTCCCCGTTGTCTACGATACGTCCCAGCAGGTCGTCAACCTCGTATGCTTGCACCCGATCGGCCGTTCCATGCACAATCTTGACCCGGACGTGCTGCAAGGTCTTGTTGAAGCGGATCTCGCCATTTTTAGGGATGAGAACCAACTGGCCCGACGAGGACTTGTGCTTGACGACAAGCCGGCTCTGGAGCCCAACAAGGGTTCCTATTGACTGGCAAGGGGCAACAAAATAGTCCCGGAACTGCCGGCACTCCAGCAAGTCCGATCCCTTGGCCAGCATAAAGCTTATGCTGAGCCGCGGGAGCTCGATCTCGAGACCGCCCCTCGCCAGGTGGACTGGATGGATGTTGTACAGGTCCTCGAGTGGCCCTAAAATCTGGTTGAATGTGGCGGCGCTCGGGCTGTTCATACATACGAGTGTACAGCCATCTTGCTTGCGCAGCTGGCGGCCGCCTGTGGCCAGTGGAGAAAGCGTCCAGTGTTGTGGCGAGGCATCCCACGGGTTGTCGAGCGGGCGAAACTCGATTGTGTCATCCGAAAGATTTAGCCAGTGGACCCGCCTCTCTACAAAAGCGGAAGGGAGATGGCCCTGCAGCAGCCTTGATGGAAGCAGCTCCAAGACATGGCCAGAGTCCTTGTTTTTGGCGCGAACTGTCAGGTCTTGGTTGCCGGCGTGGCCTAGGCGCAGATCAAAATGCAAGATGTGGCCGTGGTACATTGTCTTCCCAGAGAATCGAAGTCCCGGCTCGGTGCTGGGCATGACTTCGATGGCCGTGTCCCCGAACAGAACACGATACATAGGATGAGCTTCATAGTCTGGCGGAAGCCGAGCGAGAGGCGACCCGTTGACGAGAAACTCGGCGGTCAGAAGATTGAAGTGCATCGTGCGGTGGATAGTTCCAGAGACGGCTGTAGAGACGAGCCAATGTTGGTTGGGCTTGGGCAGCGGCCGCCACGCAGTCAAGTGACCGTGTGTCGACCAGGATTGCGCAATGGCCGTGTTTAATGGACTGCGGCCCGAGGCGGCTGTGGCCGCCTGTTCAAGGCGCTCCCAGTTCTCATATAGAATTCGTCTCCACCGCGACAGCAACAAGACCCTCACGATGTCTTTGCTGTCCACCGCGGCGGGCTGCTTCTCCTGGACAAGTATGGAGCACTCTAAGAGAATGGAGACTGCTTCGTCCGTGAGACGATGGAAAATGTCCGGGGCGACATCAAAGGTCGAGATGCAGACAAGGGCAACGTCGAGCGCCTGGCCACGAAACTGTTCTCTCTCGGCGTCTCGGGTTGAGGATTCTGCTCGCCCAGAAAGCAGCCTTGCCCAGCCCATGGCTGTCAGCCTAGCCAGCCCCAAGAATGAAACACATCGAGATCGCACGTCCACATCCGCGCTGAGAGAAAGCAGCCTCGTCGTGATCCATAACAGGCTGCCGAGCGAGAGATATGCCATCCAGTTGTCCTTGATCTGGGCATACATTCCGGTCATCGCATCAAGTAGAGCTGAGGCAAATGCCGAGTCGCTGAGAATCTCGTGGCCCTGTCGACCTGTCCGCTCGCCTCTGGGAGGACTCGACTGGTATGCCACCTGCAACACGAAGATGCACGCTTCCACCTGCCTGAAGTCTAAGGCTGGCATGCGCAGCTGGACCAGGGTGTTCATCCACTGGACTTCGAGGCCAAGCGGCAGAGACGCAAGTGCCTTGAATTCGTCAAGTGCCATGTGCTCCGGACAGTTGTGCTGCTCTGCGATTGCTTCGTTCGGGGGTAGGCCGTGTGGCCGGCCCCAAGAACGGTGAATAAATTTCTAGTGCTTCTGACCGTGACGGAAGCAGGTACGTGCAGAGCTCTGTAATCTTGTCCGTGGGATCGTGGTCGTCTGAGACAATACCCAGCGTATTGTCAAAATAGCAATAGTTCAACCCGTTGTTGACGCATACATCACTCTTCGACGGGGCCTCGCTGAGTGGCTTCGACTTGCCGTGCGTGGCAACATGGGGCTTGGTTGTCGACCGTATCCCGAGCCGCGCATTGGCAGGGCCGCGGGCCCATCGACTCAGGCCCTTGTATACTCTGGGGCTGTAATCCGTGTCCAGCGTTTGCCCATCCCGGATCTCGCAGCGGAGAAGGTCGTGGATAACAAAGAGGGTGCAGTCCCGCCAAGCGCCGATCGACTTTGGAACTTGCAGCTCGAAAACGGTGGATTTGGCCTCCAACGGGTCGTCTGGTAGAGGCCACTCGTGCACAAGGATCTCGAGGTTCTCCGCAGCAGCCAGGTACTTGTGCCGTTGGCAGTTCGGGTGATGATAGGTCTCGATCCCGCCGTATGCATCCATGCGGGTGGCGTAGTCGCACCGCGTTGCATTGCAGAGACGCTGTAGCCGTTGATATTCCTTCGTCTTCGCCATCAGTTCTTCAATTTTAGCACGTCGCTCGCGCCGTGCGTTCTCTTCGATTTCTTCCTTGAGTGCCTGGTGGAGAGGGGACTGATCAAAGAAGCGAACAGGGAAGGACGACGATGCACCAAAGGACCGGAACACGGAGGAACGACAGGAGCCTACTTTTGCGCGGGCTTGCAGATACGTCTCAACCTTGATCAAGCGCAACATCTGCTCCTCCCGTGGCAGCAGCAGCGACTGGAAGACTTGGCTGGGGATCTCGTGGCCGTAGTCTCGCAGAAGCTTGCATTGGGTTGTTGCCGCCACGTCGCAGGCCACCCACAGCTCTAAAATGGTCAGCAACATGTTCGAAGTACTCTCGGGGTTGCCAGAATAGAACTCGTGCGCGATCTTGTAGTATTTCTTAATGCAGTGAAGAAGGGCAGTGCACGTGTCGGCATTCCCCTTGTTCGCCTCAAACCAAAGACCGAGATTCCGTTGCACCCAGCACTCAAAGGCGAGCAGCTCAAAGTGACGATGGTTTGCTAGGTAGACATCGTCTACGGCTGGGAGAGCGTCGGCGGGGAAAAGGGGAAAGCTGCGCGCTGGATCTGGCGTGAAGGTCGCCGTGTTGTCTCCAGGGTCTCGCCCGCGCAGGTCTGCTAGGTACTGCTCGAGCTGTGGAATATGAAGCCACGTATCGCGGCCGAGATCGAGTGTCTTCAGAGAGGATAGCCATTGGTCGTAGGGTAGCTGGTCCTCGGCCTGGATCTGGTCCCACCGCTTGTTGATGAGATCCGTCGCCGACTCCAGGGCAGCATTCACCGACTGCATCCAGGGGTTGTCCCTCAGGGGCCGCTCGCTCAGCTTCGTGATGCGGCGTTGCATCTTGGACGCGGCTGCATGGAGAAAGTCGGTCTCAAGTTGATCTGTCGGGAACGAGTGAAGCAGAGAGGCCATGTAAAACAGCATGAAGCACTTGTACAGGTCATCGTTGCCCGTTTTCCGAAGGAAGAAAGACTGCAGCGCCACGCGGATGAGAAGCCATACGGCAGACCGACGCCACGGACGGTTCGTACCCGACCACATAACCTCGTCAAGGGTGTTTTTACCGATTTTAACCACGTCCACAGGCTGGCCGGCAGCCATGAACGTGTTGGCCAGAAGCTCTGTCACGAGCATCGGGTGTCTCGTCTCGCGCTCCTCTGCGTCGTCCTCTCTTCTGGCTTTGCGCGACCTTGATTTCACCTCCGTCGTGTCTTGGCAGCTCATCTGTGCCAAGACCTGGGCCAAGGCACGCTGGAATTCGCCATTGCGTGCCGTGTTGGAAGCAATAGAGAAAGACGGCCCCGGAAAGGAACGTCGCAGTCGTCCCTTCGTGGAGATAACGTAGCTGTGGGAAGGTGAGAGCTCAAATGTCTCAATGATGGGGTCGGCATTATCTTGTTTCGTGATATGAACGCCTGCATTCTGTGCGACAATGGGCAACGCCACGGAGCCACCTGCGGGAAAAATCCATTGTCAGACAAGTTCCTACGTAGGTTGCAGGTGGAGGTGTGCATCAGGGGAAGGGGTCGTCAGAACAAGAGGGGGACAGAAAAACAGGAACCACAATACCATTACTGAAAACATCGGCAAGAACTTCACAAAGATCCCCTTCACGCAAAAAGCCAGTGCCGTCATCTCTAGCTCGCTGCAGACGCGCTATCATGACGTGCGCGGCCTTCAATTCCTCCGTATGCCGCGCACCGGAGGGTGTCTGATTTTGAAGCTCCAGGAGAGCCTTGCCCACGGTCGACACAAGGGCCGTGTCGACCCCGATTGCGTCTTCTTCCAAGCTATCAGGGAGCTTCGGGGGTAGGAAAACATGATGAATCAGGGACATCATCCGCCCTACCGAAAGGCTAGGGGGGTCCATGATCCCCAAGCTCATTTCAGTGGGTTCTTCACGGCAGTATCCGAAAGACGCTCCAAAAAAGGGCCGTTTTGTGTTAAGGAGAGAGTTCTACGAAAAAGATGAGATTAATTCTGTGGTGGGATTCTACACCCACACTCTGTCGGAATACAGTTTGTGCCCGTCTTCCAGGGTCGGAATTGAACAGACACGGACCACAGATGAATATCCCTGAGCACCCTGGTGCTCGGCCCCCCTTGAGTAATTAAAGAGCAGTCCAGATTAGATTCACACCCCCTGAAAAAAGGAGTGGGTACCTGAAGAAGCATACAAAGTAGCTGGCCAATTATTCGACAGTTTGACCGCCTTTCTGAATATGTCAAAAATGGGTGCGGAGAGGCGAGGGTTGTGTTTGTTCTCTTTTTCTCTTTTTCTCTTTTTTTAAAAAAAAAGAAAAGAAAAGAAAATGCCAGCATTGCACGTCACCACATCACGACATGGCATTCCAACAGTTCATTTTAATTCTTGAAAGCGCCGAATCTCACAAATCGGCTGCATTTTCGACATACTTTATGCTGCTGTCTGGCTGTTTTTTTGTTTCCGCTGTCCGACGGCTGTGGCGCCAGCTGAAACAGGCATAGCTAGGGTCTACAACCTTACAGTTGGATGCCGCATCACGCCCGATGTCACGACGAAGACAGCCAGCTAAGGAGATTACACCCACGTCCTCAGAGGACATGATGCCGAGTCCCGATTGCGTCTCGTTCGTCCAGTCCTATTTGAGACAATCTGTTTTGTGCGAAGTTCTGAGCTGCGTATGGGGAATAAGTATATATGTAGCGCCCGAGGGCATCATCGGAAAATTTTGAATGCTAATAATGTTCTCGCTGAGCGTTGCCCTTCGCGACATACTAAAACGCCACACGATTACTACACTTACAGGGAGCAAATGAGAAAACGAATGCATACTCCGTAATCCATACACGCCCTGTAGAGAGTTGCGGCTGAGGTCAGGTTGTCAACTTGAGGCAGCCTGACGACTCCCGCCGCCCTCGCCCAGCCTTATCATGTCTTTCCCGGCGTAAAATTGACACATCTTGAAGCCATTCATCTTGGAGCCATTCATTCTGAGCACACCTCGTAATATCTGGCGGCCACATCTGGTTCCTGGCCCTTGACAGCGGCGGTGTAATAATGGCTTGTCCAACCAGATCTCGACAAGCCCTTATTGGCCCTTAAGCCTTTTTGAATGTATCACTAAAGTCAGAATGAATAAAAGATTCAAACGTATCAAAAACTACTGTAAATTACCATACAAATTCTGTGCCTGCGTAATGCCTACTCCACTGGTCGCCACATCTCTTGAGTCCTCTGCAGCCTTGCCTCGACTCTTTCTGCAGGTGCCTGTCCTGCCTGCACTTCTGCGCGAAGTTTAAAGAACGTCATATATGGAAGATATTTAGACCACGGTCTTTCGGCCACCTACGTGTTTATCGCTGATAATCTGTATCACTCTTTCTCTGCACAGAGAAAGAGCAGGCAGGCACCGCAGACAGTGCAGGCAAAATAGGTGGGCCAGAGGCAAGATGAGATGGAATTAGGATGGTAGACGCGTATGTAATTCTGTGTCTTGGCCATGTCAGACGGCTTTTTCAAATGGTCGTCAAGCAAATAATTTCCTGCAGCTTTCCCGTCCCGTATTTCTTCACACCATCTGCACCATAGTCTTTCACAAATCGTTGTTTTCCCATCCGGGTTAACATGGCCTTTTATATCGCAGCCACCGGCCAAGGCGTCAAAACCGACGACGCGAGTTTAGTTTAAGGAACGTCTCCTTGGCGTTTCTCTCCTACGGCCGGCTCCTCTCAACAGCATTCAATCCGTATATGTGACGAGTCTAATGAAGGCGGCTGTTTGGGCACAGCCTAAATACGGTTACAGCCTTTAACTCTTTGTTCCTTCCAGTGCGTGGCAGCAGCCCCACGGTATACTAGAAGGCGGTTGGGCCGGTTGCTTTGCCTGGGTAGCACCAGGTGTGGCTAGCACACCAACAACCAACCAACCAATTATACAAACTGCAGTTAGCCTCAGTGAACTTCGGGATGAAGTTCACTGATGGAAACCGAACCAAGGAGGAAAACTTTAGTTGGCTTCAGTTAACTTCGGAAGATGCACTTCCTAAGGTTAGGGTAGACTTTGCAAGGTGATCAATCTTGAAGTGTTTGTGTTCTAAAGAACAACGAGGCGTGTATTAATAGAATCTCTAAGTGCTTGGCGTAGGCAATGAGGCCACAGGAATACAGGTTCATATAGGTTTGTATTTCAGTCAAGCCGTAACGACTGAGTCTCCATCTAGGCTGACTGGGCAGAGACCTCAGTCCTATATACTTTTGGACTTCATCTTACTTCATTAAACTTCATGTAACACCCATCATCTGTATCACTACTAGAGTCGCCGTCCGGGTCGAGGCTCATCTCTAAGCCGGTGACCGAAAAGGCGTCGAAAAGATCATCGTCAGATTAAGGACGGCCGTGTTTAAACGGCGTGGATGATTGGAATAAAGCGGTTTATCGTGACGGTCCATTATCCGCATAATTTGCAACAGAGATAGCTTGTGGTAGGTTACGACGCTGCCGCCATCGTCTGTGTCTTCCTATGATAGGATGCATTTTTAAGGAGGGGAGAGAAGCACACTTTTATCGCTACGTCGAACGCTGGCCTACCCGAAGGGCTGCCATGCCCAATTTACTTACAATACACCTCCTTATTGACTTAATGCGCGCCCTTAAATCGTGGCCCTCCTGCCTTGCTTTTCTCAACATGCAAAAGACGCGCTTTATATAAAAGATTAAGAGAGGGCTGGTTTACAGATCTACCTATGAAAAGAGCCCTTAGCCTAAAAAAGACCGTCGACATAGAAAATTTTGTTCTTTAGCCGCCCGTAAGTTAGTAAAAGAGGCAGGCGATCCATGTATAGGAAAGTAAAATTTTAAATATGACGGTGTAAGAATACTTTAGGCGGTTGTAAGAAATTGCAGTACTGGGAGCCCTTCACTGTCGAAAAAATGAAAAACAAAACATGCTGTCTTCAATGGATACAATGATTAATAGAAGAATATTATGTTCTATTAAAATGTGATGAAAAAAGGAGGAAAGAAAAAAAGAAAAAAAAAAGAAAGGCAAACGACGATAACGGACGGTAACGGACGGCTTTATGGTTTAAAAATTGGTACATACCCAAAAAATGGTAGGCAGTGAGCGTACGGCTTGCATTTGAGGCAATCGTACATACGGTGGGCTGTGTGGAATTGCCGCCAGATGTGGTGGGAAAAGCCTCATTTTCGGCGGGTTTTCCATAGTGGTAGTTAAATATCACTCTTCTTTTAGCCAATTCTTCACCGAGTCTTGCGTGAGATAATCATAGACAAACCCTTCTTCCTTCAACTTGCCGAATCCATCGAGAGTCCAATTCTGGCAGTTCCAGCTCAAATCTTCGACAGTTTCAATCCGCACGTCCTTTAAGATTTCGTGAACCCTGTCGAGCTTTGAGACGTCTACCTCACCAACCTCTAGTTCCTGTTTTGGACTCCCAGATTCTGCAAGGTCAGCGGGCTCCGGCCCTGGATAATAGAAGTTGCCCGGCATGCCACGAAGCTGATGAGCAATGCCCTCATTCTGTCCTCCTCGGAGTCCTGTCTGTATAAAGTATGACCAGTGGTAAGGCTTAACTTTGCCCGTCGTGGGGTATTTGCCTCGATCGTAGGTGACGAGGTAAAGCGTGTATTTCGGCATTTTGATAACTGATACCTAAAGGTGGCTATTCTGTCAGAGAACACACATGATTCCGAAGGATGAAGCGGCGGGAGAACGAACAAGGAGCAAGACTCGGTCGGCAGGTTCACTTAATTCAGCAGTTTCTCAGGTGGATGAAGCGAATCGAGACAGAGATGAGTATGCTTGTTAGAAAGAGAGGATTGGCCGCGCTTAACCAGAGAAGAGCAAGGGCGGGGGTTTAAGCCACGGCAGTCCACAACCAATCGCAAATTTAGGCAGCTCTGATAAAACTTGGGACGTTGGTAATGAAACACCTAATCCTCCTTAAAGTGCCACACATCAGCCATGTGCCGTCCATTCCTCCTCTGACACAGAACAGAAACTCGCACATGTTCAAGAGAAATGCACAACCCTGGAGAATAGTTCTTTTGGTTTCTGGTCCAGTTTGAAGATTCCATGCAATCTTGCAACTTTGTTGTTGGGCTATGTCACTATCACCACCACCGCCACCCAGGCTTCTCAACGATTCGTACTGCGAACATGTCGATCACGGGCGGTGTTTTCCCCTCTTTCCCAGGCTTCCGGCCGAGCTTCGCTTGAGCATCTGGCGCATCTATTTGCAGCGAAATCGGATCATCGGCATCGCCCTGCAATGCCTAGGCGGGGGTGGTGACTCGGAATCAGATTCGGAATCAGATTCAGAAGCGGACCATGGAGCTTCACGGTCGTCCTCACGGTTGTCAAATGCCTCCCCGTTCTATTCAGAGACGAATGGGCTCGGCAATTTGGTGAGCGGGAAGGGCTACCACCTGGCGCTCAGCCCGCATCACCAGCTCAGCCCATTGCTGCGCGTCAATTCCGAGGCGAGGGCCATTGCACTCGGCTTCTACCGCCTACAGCTTCCCTGCAGCAGTCCCTGCAGCCGTCGGCCTTCACAAAACGACCGCCGACGTGTTTACATTAGTCCAGAGTTTGACTTTGTGCATGTTCAACTCAGCCCAGGGACGGAAAATAAAAGAGGAGAACCAGAAAGGCTGCCTCCCCCACCCGAGCTGCTTGCTGATTTCCTACACGACTGCAAAGCATATGATCCCAGGGGCCACGGTGTTCTGAACTTGGTTATTGGTAATGGCGATCCGCACAGATCCAAGTGGCCACATGGTTCGTCGACCCAACTACATTTAATTATGAAAAAAAGCACAATGTTCTTGTTAGTGAACGTATCTAACGGTATTCAGACCCCCTTCTTGTCGCACCGCAGGCGCTGGAAGCGTTCAAGTCGACTATCACCAACCTACAAACGCTCTTCTTTTACATCCGAACGAGATCGGCACGTACTATGACTGGAGAGTTCATTAGCGAGCGTATACGTTACAACCGTGGTGTGCCAATCGAGTCGCCCTCCGAAGGTATCGTCTTTCTTGGTGACGATCCTCGCCGCATCGAGCATGATCTCGATCTTGTCTGTGTCGGGATCGATCCACGGGCCAGCCTCTGGGTCTGGCGCGAGATGGAGAAAAAATTTAACATCGTCGGCTCCAAGGCAGACGCGCGGTTCTTACTTACGAGTAAGGTTCCTATGAGAGGCGACGAAATTCTGACCTGTTCAGATGCAAAGAAGCGTGTGCAATATGAGGAGAGTGTCTGGCAAAAACTATTCGACAAAAAAAATAGGGGCATTTTCCGGGGCATGGACAACCCAGACACGCCCGAGCAGATTGCGGATGCCGTGCACGCCGTCGGCTTTTGGCTGTTGGACATAGACGCTTTCGGGGCGATGCCGGAACGGGCAGGCTTCTTCGGCTATGGCATGCCATACCGCTGGGACATGAAACACGATGCGAATTTGACGGCGCATCGCTCACAGCTGGGCTTGTTTGCTCTTGATCCTTGAGTGGTCGTTAAAAGTGGTAGGATAGATTAAGAGGAACAAACCGAATAGACATCATTTGGCACACATCGACTGATTCTTCACTGCCGTCACGCCTAAGAAAAGTAGAAGTTTTTGGGAAGTAGTGGGATGGCTTGAACCGATAATAGTATCGTATACAACAACGACGGAACGAATACGTTAGATGGATAGACATAAGTTTGCAGTTAATTTAAGAAGAAAAAAACGGCAACATTCGCTGATGTCGTCTGCTCGAGTGATGCGCGCCCATACAATACGAGAAACAACGATAGCCCAAAATCACCTTGGCAAAAACGCTGCACTCGAATCCAAAAAGCCGACCAGGCCGTCCTTGTGCGTCAGCAGGCTGAGACCGCATCGGACGGCGTCGGGGTCGGGCGTCGTCCGCCATGCCCACACGCGCTCGACGACCAGGGCGATGCGCCGGACGTAGCCGCAGAAGGAGGTCAGCCACAGGTCCAGCAGGCTCGCCTTGAGCAGCTGCATGTCGGCAGCAGACTCGATGACGCAGGCGAGGACGACCATGGGCCAGGCGAGGGCAGTGCTCGTGGCGTATGCCGTGTACGTGGCGGCGGTGGCGGCGTCGGGGCCGACAAAGGCCGCGCGGATGACGCGCAGGGCGGCCTGGACCAGGTGCTGCACGTGTGCGTCGCCGGGCAAGGTGGCGGCACCGGTGTCGTGTGGGGCGAGCAGAACATGCAGGTAGATGTCGAGGACCAGGACGTAGAGCTGGACGGTGGGCGAGCCCGACGAGGACGGCGGGAAGAAGCAGGCCTCTTTGAGGCAGTCGAGCGCGCGCCGGTGGTGGGCAGCCTCGAGGCGGTCGTACGTCTGCAGCGGGGCGTGCCGACTAAGGCGGGTGACCTCGAAGGCGAGGCGGTAGATGGCGGTGGGGGCCGGGCCCAGGACGGGCGAGTTGGCCTCGTCCGAGGAGGCGGGGAACGGGTTGTGCCTTAGGCCCTCGTCGATTTCGGCCCAGGCGAACTTGCCTGCGAGGGCGTCGAGGTCCGCGTAGAAGACCGAGACGATCGCGATGTGGTAGAGGAAGGACTCGGCGGAGACCCGGTCGACGAGGGCGACGGCGGCGGCAGTGGAGGTCGAGGCGGTACCCTGTCGGGCTAGGCGCCGCAGGCGCAGGATCCGCGCCGCGCCCTCGAGGTGCGGCAGGATGTTGCTGGCGACGCCCGAGCGCCACTGCTGGTACAGGTAGAGAAACACAGTGGCTAACAGCAGCCAGTCCTCGGTGCCGCGGGCCGCGCCGCCCTCCACGACGCCCCAGTACGCGCGCAGGGCGCTTTGGTAGTAGCGGTCGGCGACGGCCTGGGCCGCGGGGTTGCCCTGGGCGAGGTGAAGGGCGGCGAGGCTGCGGTAGATGTCGCTCAGCCAGGGGCGGTGGGCGGTGGCGGCGTAGAGGCGGGGGGTGTCGCGATAGCCCGGGTGGGCCTCGGCGCGGATGAGCAGGGGGAGGAAGCCGACGAAGAAGTGGTGGAGCAGGCCGTCTTCGGCGAGCGTGCGGGCGGCCACTGCGAGGGTGGGCGTGGCCACTACGGTGCACCCCCGAGGAGGCGAGGCGCCCCTCCCGCACGACGGCGACGGCAACGGCGACGGCCACGTGCACTCCAGCCTATGGCGCGTGCAGTCGCTGCAGCGCGGCCGCTCCTCGGTGCACTTCTTGCGGCGGCGACGGCATGTTAGACAGCCCGTCTTGGTGCGCAGCCGGGGCCGAGACAGCAGCATGGTGCGGAGTACAGGGGAGATAGGGGAAGCAGGTGAAGTTGTCGAAGCAGTGCCGCGAGGATGGGTCCCGCTGTACGGAGTATCGTGGACACAAAACAGAGACCGGCCGCCTCTATCACTGCCTTTATCTGCAAATCACAGCCGTTAACGCACGCGGTGCTTATCTCTTCGTGATCTCGGTAGTCTAGGTCGTTATCGCCATAATCGTTGACTATCGATGCCCATCTAGATCTAGCGCGGGCCTGGTATCGTCCCCATCAAAGACCGGGTATTATGGCACTACACTACGGAGTACCTCAAGGCGCATTATCGGCGCGCCCCTGTCGTATCTGGCGCGGCGCTTCCGTCTGTGATTGGCCGCTGTAACGCATCTCGATATCCTGGCTGTCGTACACCTACGACGTCCATGGCGTCCTGGCATCCTCGGCATCCACGGTGCGGAACAGTATATAGACCAGCCGCCGTTCTGGCATCATGGACCATCCGTTACGAAGGATAGGCCTGGGCAGAACCGTCGAGCCGTCATCTTTGCCATCTCTGCCATCTCTGCCATCTCTGCCACCTTCTGTCTTCTCTGCCAACGTTGCTCGCGATTTATAAGTTGCCCTCCGCGTCTTCAGAATGGACGACGACATCGCTGCGCGCCTCGCCGACACGCCCGGTTCCGTGTACCTGGTAGACCACGACCATCACGTGCACAGCCAGCACGCCAAAGCCGATGCTGAGATCGTGCTGGTGCCGGCGCCGTCGGACGACCCGGACGACCCGCTGAACTGGACGCCGCGCCGGCGCTGGCTGGTCAACACGTGCTTGCTTCTGTGAGTGCTTCCGGAGAGACGGAGAGAGAGAGAACGAGTGAGAGACTAACCAGACAGATACGTGTTTGCCATCTGCATCGGGAGCTCCGTCATCAACTCGGTCATCGTACAGTTTTCCATAGCGACCGACATTAGCAGTACGTACACTTTGTCCAGGAGTGTTTTCCTTTTCTTCTCTTGTTCTTCCGCCCCGGAACCTGGCTGATGCTCTTCCCAGCCGCCAATGTAATCAGAGGCAATGGCTACGCGTACCTGCTGGCCGGCTGGGGCCTGCTCTTCTGGCAGCCCTTCTCGCTGCAGTACGGCAAGCGCCTGACCTACCTGCTAGCGGTCTGCGGGTCGGCCGCTTGTCTCGTGTGGCTGCCCTACATCAAGAACAACGGCCAGCTGATCGGCTGCAACATCCTGTTCGGCTTCTTCAACGCGCCCGTAGAAGCCATGCCCGAGATCACCGTGGCCGACATGTACTTCACGCACGAGCGCGCCACGTACATGAGTCTGTACGCGTTTGCGCTAATTGGCGGCAGCTGCGTCGGGCCCATCATCTCCGGCTTCATCAACGACGCGCTCGGCTACCGCTGGGTGTTTTACGTCCCCGTCATATTCGACGCCTTTGCGTTTGTGTTTCTCGTCTTCTTCTTCGAGGAGACCAGCTACACCCGCATGCGGACCGTGGACGGGCAGCCGGCGGCGGAGGCGGCCACGTTGGCGACCACGGCCACCGTGGTGGTCGCCGGCGGCATGGACGAAAAGCAACAGCAGCCGTCGACCCACGACGCGTCGTCCGTCGAGGCCGCCGCGGCCACGGTCGCACCCACCCAGAGCCGGACGATCCGGGCCTCCACCAAGACCTTCTGGCAGAGGATGGCCCTCATGGACCAGCCCCGCGAGAACCACGTCGTGGCCATGTTCACCAACCAGCTCCGCTTCTGCACCTACCCCGTCGTGCTCTTCTCCGGCTTCGAGTACGGTATCGCGCTCGTGTGGGCCGTCGTCACGGCCTCCACGGCGTCCGAGATCCTGGGCTCGCCGCCCTACAACTTCTCGGCCGCTATGGTCGGGGTGTCCAGCGTTTCCGGGCTCGTCGGCGCCCTCGTGGGGTCACTGTGCGGCGGCCGGCTCACCGACGCCTTCACGCTGCGCATGGTGCGCCGCAACGGCGGCGTGTTCGAGCCCGAGATGCGCCTGTGGCTGTTCGCCTTGCCCACGGTCGTCGTCCCCGCGGGCATCCTGCTCTACGGCGTCGGCGCCGCGCACGGCGTGCACTGGATCGGCCTCCTCATCGGCAACGGCGCGCTGTGGTCCGCCAACACGACCGCCGTGCTGCTGGCCATCAACTACCTCATCGACACGTACCGCGGCATGGCCGGCATGGCCATGACCGTGATCGTCATCATCCGCAACACCATGTACTTCGCCGTGGCCTACGGCATCCAGGACTGGATCGACGGCATGGGCCTGCAGAACGCCTACATCAGCTGCGCCTTCATCGGCATGGCCGCGACGGCCGTGTTCCTGCCCATGATCCGCTACGGCAAGGCCTGCCGCCAGCGCAGCGCCGCCCCGTACCGCGCCATGGTGGACGAGGCGATGCGGCTGGGCATGGTCCATTGAAGAGGGGTTCTGTTGGCCTCCAGGAGGAGCGAAGAAGTGTATATACAGCACAACCGTTTTCTTTCTGTCTTTTCTTTACATATGGTTCTTTCTCGTTTTACGTTTCTTTCTCTTGGAATTCTACGATTGCAGCTCTTTTGAACCCGATAAAGCCGGTGTGCCAGCCGGCTTCCAGTGAACGGTGAGAAAAATCTAGGAGACAGGCAACGCAGAAAATACAGCCGGAACCGGCGATTAATCACCTGAATGGAGTGACAATGTTTATTATCACAGACGACGGTATTGGGGATTAATTGCTCCAGAAAAGTAAAGCAATATTCAAGAGGTTAATGTCAAGGGCTAGGCAATGTAGCCTCTCGCGTTCTTACAATGGTTCTCACGTTAATACGGTATAATTGTTTAACTATATTACGGCCTTATAAACAAGGCTGCCCAGCCATTTTAATATCAATTTTAGCGACGTTTAACTAAAGTCGTTTAGCACCGTTTATACTCACGTTTAGTTTCCGCCTTCTCGGTCATCATGTCTGCCGCGGTCGTTCTCAATCTCAAGCGCAACTTTACGACGCTCACGTATATTCTTAGTGTGCCGCCACCAGTTATTTTGCTCCTCCGCGAGGACCGAGCCCTTGACCAGAACATAGTCAGGATCCTGTTAAAAGTTAGGAACGCTCTTCAACCATAAAAGACTTTAAAAAGGACGGGGAAGGGAGCAAAAAAAAGATAGGAAACTTACTTGATCAAAATCAAATTCAACGTCGTAAAAGTTCAACGTCTCGATAGACAGATGGCGCCGTGCCATACGGGTGTACGTGGGCTTCTGCGGCTGCGTGCCGCTCTCGATTGCGGCTTTAGTCCGCTTCTTCTCCTCCTTCTCGAGGATAGCCTCGATGCCCTTCTCGTCGACGCCCGACCGAAGTAAGTCCTCTCGCAGGCGCCGTTCGTACTCGCCCTCGATCTCCTCTTGCTCGGCCTCCTCCTTAACGATGCGCTCCTTCTCCTGGTTGGCCTTGATGGCGTCGAGCTCGTGCTTAGTCTGCTCGAGCTCCCACTCTAAGGCGGCGTGTTGGCGAATCTCGAGGTCCTGCAGCTCGCGGCGCGCCTCCTCGAGCTCGTACTCCTCGCGCGTCATTAAGTCGCTGGACGGGGCGCGCGAGTGCGAGCGCGCCGCGGGGCGCCGCACCGTGGCGCCACGGCCAGACTCCGACTCGTTGTCCGAGTGCTGCGCGTTGTAGTGGTTGATGATTACGGGCGGCGGGCTGAACCGGCGCTCGCGCGAACGAGGGCGCGGCGGCGTGGCAACGGTGCGTTCCGCCGCGATGGCGGCCGTGGCGGGTTCGGCGCTGCCGCCCATGACCGGGGGTGCTATATTCTCGACGGAAACCTCCGTGTGTCCACCTTGTCCACGAGTCTCTGCACAGAACATCGTTAAACAACAAAAATAGAATAAGCTTCTCGGATGCTTTACATCAGTGCGTACCTCGTAACCGTGTTGTGGCTATAGTATATGCTTCGATCTCTTCAGTCGAAAGACGACGAAAAACAATGATGTTATTGCCACGAATTTCGAAACGCTCTTTACCAAGGCTGAGTGCTTCTGGATCGATGATCCCACCATGTATGTGGGTGGACGCAACGCTGATGCGTATACGGGGGTCAGGCTTGGTTTCCCTGCGAGGCACAGAGCTTTCTCCGTGGTTCTGTTCTGGGAGGGGGTTGAGCTCTTGATCCCTCTGGTCGAACCCTTGAAGGAAGCGTGAGGCAAGTTTTCCCGAGTGAGTCTGGCTAGGAGCTGAGTCGCCTTTATCTCCCTGCTCTGAGGCGGATTTGAAATCCCAAGCTGGTGGAGAATTCAGCACCGACCCAGAGCTCGAGCCCGAGCCCCTAGGGCGATCGCTACTTGCCGCCGGTTCATCTCCGAAAGCCGATTCACCGCCCATCTTTCCATGAGGACGAGCCCCAGACTGCACATCAGCACCGCCCGCCGGATCAGAGGTGGGGGTCAGCAGTTCTGTCCAGGGTATCACGTCAGGTTGATACAAGGTACCCGGCTGCAGCAATTGCGACGCAGCTAAGCTATCCGACGAGCCTTCATTTGCAGACTTGCCGCCGTCGTCGCCGTTGTCGTCGTCGTCGTCGTCGTCGTCATCCTCCTCCTGAATGTCTACACTTGGTAGGGAAAAAAGAGCGAGTTGTTCCTGGTGATGGGCCACGTGCCTCTGATACTGCTTAATCGACGCGACCGCGTGGTCACAGACGGGACACTTGATTTCTTGCTGCTGCAGATCCGTGATGGGCCTCCCGTAGAAAGAAAGCGAGACTGCTTCTGGGTGGACATTGGCCATGTGCGCCTGACAGTGGACAGCCGAGTCGAATACCTCCGAGCAGCCTGGTTTTGGGCACGGCCATGTTTTCCAATGGTGCTGTAAAACGTGGTCCATCCACTGGCGGCGGCGGCCGAAATCCTGATCCGGCACCTCGCAGTCTCTATTCAGGCAAACGTATGGGCGCAGGTCTCGGAAAACGTGCTTTCTGGTGGGTTTCGGTTTATGGATTAGTATAGAGGAAGTAAAGGGGAAACAACGAAAGGAGTAAACGTGTAGAATGTATTCTGTGGGCAGTTGTAACAATCCCCCCCTTCTAGTTATTTGCTTACTTCCAGGCCCGTGTTGTCGTGGCTGTAATCATCATGTAACAAAACGGACACTCGAACGGGCCATGCCGTGCTCCGGTAGGCAGTGGCGGGACACGGAGTTTATTGTCTGTCGATGATCCTGCCACTGACGTGGCAAAAGACGTCTGGGAGCGTCCCGTCTCCGATGCTCCGTCTTCGTCGACGACTGCAGCGTTGACGTCGAACGACGTGTCTTGCTTAATGGCATTTAAGATGGATGAGGCCACGGTGCTCTGGGGAGGCCCTACCTCAGTCTTGCTCGTATCGATATCGAGTCCGCTAGCGAGCTTCGCGTGGTGAGATTCTCGGTACTTGAAGTACTGGCGACGTCTAGAGTTGGCCCTGCCTAGGCGCTCGGATATCGTCCTGTCCATGTCTGGGAACTTGGTCTGCACATGCTGAATATCGTACGGCTCGTAGTGGCTGGTATCTGTGCTCTTAGATGCCCGGAACCGATCGTGTGGTGCTGGGTTCCGAATGGCCACCGAGAGTCGTAACAGGCTGTTAGTGGTATCGGCGATGTTTCGAAGGATCTGTAATAATTCCGTGGACGGCATAAGGCTTTCGTTATCCGTGTTCTCATTAACGTCGTCGTCGGACATGCTGGTATCGCTGTCATCGTCATCGTCCGCCGGCATCTTATCCCATGGCACCCTCTCGCCTTTGAGGATAGAACGGGCATCCTCGATCAACTCGCCCAACTCCTTCAACAGCCTGACCACCTGGAGCCGAATATGCGAAGCATCTCGTAGACGGTACTCTAGCGAGCTTCTACCGGTTTGGTGGGCGCCGATATTACCGGCCCAGACTTTGAACCGGGCCAGCTCGTCCCGAACCTTGAAGATCTCTACCTCCCCTGCTTCCCACCCGCCACCGTCACCCAGAGTCAGGAGAGACTTGAAGTTGGAGAGGCACAGCGAAACGACTTGGCCTATGGATTCTGCCATGGGGGCGCGTAGATGGTATGTGTGAGGAAATCAATCCTAGTATAGAGAAATGGAAGCCTCGCGAAATGGAGAAAATGGTGACCAGAGCACTGAGACTGCTACCAATTAAATGAGCGGGCAGAATCCGACACCTGATGAATGGTAATAAATACAACCCCCCACCAAGGCCGGCAGTGTCTTAAAACCTTCTCACACGAAAGCCCTTGCTAGAGATATTTCGTTAGTTTTCGTCCTAGTTTCTAGCACTTGGAGCAGCTATGCGACAAGTGCGCCTTAGATCTGTCTTGCGAGTTTGATTCGCCTATTAACACGGCCCCGTTTGCCGCTGGACAATATGTCGCCGTTCTTTCTCTTGTCTTTTCTGTTAAAAAGCAGAAGTGGGCGCGTAATGAGCGGGGATTATGCATGCAACTATGATACGTTCTGACCACTAGGACATTCTCGGCGCGGGGGGCGGAAAGTGCAAGTAAAACGGCAGGGTGCGGTGACAAGGCTACGCCTGTTTACTTGTAACGAAGCTTCATCCCCCCCTCCTCTCTAACATCGGCGACGACCAGCACTATTCCCGCCACGCCGAGTAGTTTAGTCGGCGACAATGTCCGGAATCGAAGTAGTGGGCCTAGTTCTCGGGTTGATCCCGCTGGTCATCTCGGCCATGGAGCACTACGCCGAAGGCGTCGAGACCATCGGCCGCTTTCGCAAGTACCGGCTAGAGCTGAGAACGCTGGTCAGCATGCTGAAGACGGAGGAGGCCAAGCTGATGAACACGTGCGACAAGCTTCTGGTCGGGCTGGCACCTCCGTGGCAGATCGAGGCCATGATCGAGGACCCGTTCGGCGCGATGTGGAAAGAGCCCGAGATGCAGAAGCAGATCCAGATACGGTTGTGGCGATCGTATACCGTGTTTGAAGACGTCATCCGAGACGTCCACGCGGCCATCCAGGACATGAACGACAAGCTCGGCCTGCAGCCGGACGGCAAGATCAAGTGGCTCGAGGGTAGCACGCTGCGGCGAGAGCTCAAGCGGGCGAAAATCTCTCTGCAAAAGTCCAGCTACGACGGCATCTTGGCACGCATCAAGGACGGCATAGCGAGCCTGGACACGATAACGGCACAAAACGTGGAGCTGGAGCCGCCGCGCAGGAAGCGCGCCAAGGTCCGCCTGCTCACCCTACTGCGGCAAGTGTCCAAGAGCATCTACCGGGCACTGCAGGCCGGCTTCTCCTGCCACGACACGCACGACGTCAACCTCGAGCTGGCGTCGCGGTCGGCCGATTTCACCGCAAACGACGACGACGACGAGATCACCAAGGGGCTTGCGTTCCGAATTGCCATTGCCAGCCACCCTGAAGCCAGCGCGACTCCGTGCTGGAATGACGTCGTGGTCCAAGAAGCGGTCGCGACCGGCGTATTGCCCAGGACGCCATCACCGTCGCCATCACTTGGCCCGGAGATGGCCATGAAGAAGGCGGGGGGCAGCAAGGGAAAGTCTGTCGGCTTTCTGTGGAAAAGTAGCAGCATCAGCTCTGCTGGCAGCAAAACCAGCATCAGCACAACAGTCACCCTTGTCCAAGACCCCGCTCTCGCCGCGGCGCCCGTCCCTGGCTTCGATAGCTGTCTGCTTGTGGCATCCAGTGGGGCGGCACCGGCGGCGGCGGCGGCGGCGAGCCTCTGCGAGATGCTGCTATCGGGCTCAAAGAAGGGACCACCCCTTTCGAGTTCGAGCTGCTACGGGTACATCGTCGACAAGCGGTCCGCAAAAGAGTATGGGGTCTTCCAAGCGGCGACCGCGACGACCGCGGCGAGCGCGGTGAGCCGCGGCCGACGGCCATGGTCGACCGTAACTCTACGCCAGGCGCTAGAGCAGCAACAGCAGCATCATGCAGGACCGCAGCTATCAATAAAGGAGGGAAAGGCCGCCGCCCCCGCCCTTCCAGTCTTGACGTACGGAGACCGTCTTTACCTAGCCGCGGCTATCTCGTCGAGTGTGCTCCAGCTGCACGGGACTCCCTGGCTGGACCGTGGCCGCGCACTGACGAGCGATGACGTCCTGTTCATCGCCGACCACCAAGACCACGCGCTTGCGGACGCTCCCCTGTACGCAAACGCCTTTATGGCTGCTAGAGTGCCGAATCAACGGGAGAGAGCAGGAGCAGAAGCAGGAGCAGAAGCAGGAGCAGAAGCAGCGGCGAGCCTGTATGGTGCCAATGCCAGAAGCTCTGATCCGGATCCGACGCTACTGTCGCTGGCGGTGCTGCTGGTCGAACTGATGCTGGGCCAGGTGCTACACGGCCCCGACACCGATGCGCGGGAGGAGCGCGCGGCGGTGCAGAGGCTGCTGGTGGAGGTGGAGCAGCAGGGCGGCGTCAACTACGCCGGTGCCGTTCGGCGATGTCTCAACTACCACCAATACTGGCGGAGCAAACCAAGCCTGGAGGACGACAAATATCGAGAAGATGTCTATAATACCGTCGTGGCTCTGTTGGAGGACGCATATAGGGAGGTGCGAGACTAGTTCTAGTCGCCCTGCAGTCCAGGGTGCACTTTGACTCTTGGATGGCATGAAACGATAAACAAGGGACCAGCACTCCGTGCAAAGAAAATAAAATTTCAGTCCATTATGTACAGTTTACTATGTGCCTTTGGGGATTCTCTTTTGATGCAGATGTGATAGGAAAGCATATTGGGTTACTCGTCAGTAAAATAGAGTGATAATGTTACGTGCCAATTTTTCTATAGGCGACGTAATATGAGGTCATAATAATGGACAGCCCAAAACAACGACAGCACGCCTCTTCTTCCATTGCCACGGTCACAGTATTAGAAGCCCTCACGCGGAAAAACCCCGTGCTCGGCACCCAACGACCCCCCCCGGAGTCGCGATGCCAAAACCTGTTGCCATCCCCTGTCCTCCCAATCCGCGAAGTGCTTACCAAGTGCTTCTGCGCTCTCGCTCTCACCCTGCCGGTCCTCTTTGTTGGAGCAGCTAGCGTCGACCACGGTTCAGACTAGAAGACTGAGGACGCAGGTGTCGCGGCGCCCGCTGCTTGTTAGAAAGATATGATGGCTTGCTAGTGACAGCGAGGATACAGGCGATGTGGACTTCTAGAGGCATTTCATGACGTTTTGCTGCACAAATGGCCTCAAGCCTAGATAACTTGGTTGGCCGATGAATCCCCGTCCGCACCTCCGGAGGCGCCGGTGACAAATTCATTCCAGTCTATCCAATCTTCTGTATCCTCCTCCATCCAGTCTGTCTGGCCGAAATGTGCTAGACTAAAACTATGTGCCTCGAGTATAAAATCTGGCAGCGGTAGTTCATCCAAGTCGAGGCTCTCATGGGGAGCCTCTGTGGGGTCACCCGGCGCCTCATGGATGTCTCGCCCGGCTGCCCGACTAGAGGATGCCGTGTTGCTAGAGCCGAGGCTGGCGCCTCCCACAGCCATAGATCGCGCGGCCTTGGCCTTCTTGTACAACTTCTTGATCGGCCGCCAAAGCATGCCCCTCTCAGAGTCGGCGATGCGGAGGCTCCAGCGCTGGAACACGCGGTCGATAACTCGCCACACCCGCTCGACAACCTCGCCACGTGTCTGCGTGCAGAGCTCAGCAAGCCCTACGGCCAGCGCGTGCCACTGGACGAATGTATTGCACCACCAGTGAAATGCTTCGGCGTCGGGGGCCGACTCGGCATGCTCTGCCAGCTCCATGACCAGCCCGGCTGTGCGCAGCATGTCCGCGCGCGAGACCTGCGAGCAGCGTCCAGCGAGGATCGGGGGGCTGCCTATCCTGACGGGAACGACACGGACGGGATATTGCATGTCTAGCCACAGCTTGAGGACGATGAGTCGCACAGTGCGGGCGGCCATGGTTGACATAAGATGCGTCCGGTCGGCCCTGTCGACGAAGCGCTCCTCGAGCTGCTGCGCATACGAGATGATGGCCTCGTCGGACTGCAAGTCTGATGCCGGCGCCATGCCGTCCTGTCCGCTGCTGGTCAGCCGCTTGCTGATTTCGAGGTGAAACCCGCAGCACATGGCCACGCACAGGGTAAAGGTGACGTCGGAGGGGCCGTCCCGCGCTGTCAGCGGTACGATGCTTTCGGGGCCGAAGTCGACGTCGTTGATGTTCGTCGGCATCTGTGTATCAAAGCGTTCGCGGGTCACGATGGGCTCGGTGCCTCGGTCCTCGGCGGCGCGCATGTCGAGAATGACCACGCCCCACCACAGCCGCCGACGCATCTCAGCCTCGAAGGGGGCGAATGACGAACCGGTACCGTCACGGTGCAGACCAAGAGACTGGGCAAGGCGCGAGAGGAGACCCAGCAACGCCCATGAGGTGCGGCTGCCGTCGTGGGAGCGGAGGATAGCCTAAAGGGTAAAGGCTTGCATTCAGCAGACACTCTTGGTGTTGCGTTCTTCGTTCTTGGAGAGGGGCTCAAAACAACATACAACGTAGATGGCAAACGCCTGCAGCGATTCCAGCTGTGAGCTGTTTAGATAGTTCGCCTTTGCCAGCGACATCTCGCATGCCAGCCGATACCGATGGACAAGGGCAGCCCTGGTCTCGCCCAGATTTGCGAGGCACTTCGCAGGCGTCAACGACGTCACTGCCCCGAAATACATGGCAAAAAGAAGTGATTCCGTGGCTTTGTCAATGCCGCTGCTAGAAGCGTCTGCTCCAGACGCTGCGAATCCACGAACGAGCCTGGAGAAGGACGGCCGGTGCAGGATTTTTAGCACCACGTCCACTCCGTCAAAGTAAGACTCGCAGAGGTACGTTATTGCCCCTGGCGGTGGATGAGGAAGGCGATTTGCTGCCCTGACTACGGGGTTCCCGAATATCGCGTGAGACGCAAGAACATTGTCTCCGTAGCCGGCCGACAGCACCTCTGGAACCGGTTCCTGCGGCGGGACGTCCAAGTCTTCTTCGCTGTCGTCCTGCAGTTCGAGGCTCTGCTTCAAGCCATCGACCTCGCCGCATAATTGTGCCCACAAATGGGCACTGAGATATTGGTTTGCAGGCTGCCTAGCTTGATGCAGTGGTGGTTGATCCAACACCTTGCTTTGCTGCGAGTCGCTCTGCTGTCCAGTGACGTCGAGAGGACTTGGTTCTCGCTGGATGGCCGATGAAGGCGCGGCATCCTTCAGGCTCTCCGCTCCGCTGCTCTCGCGGGCGTGGGAGTCAACGTTTGCAACGATTGTCTCGAGTCGGGAGACGCGAGCCAGGAGATCGCGCTGGCGCGTTTCGTGCCGCCGGCGATATTGTCTTCGACTGGGGAACATGCATTGGATGCGGGATTTCTGGCAGTTGCTGCATGGGTCGACCTTGTTACACTTGACCTTGGCCGCGCGACAAGACACGCAGCTCAGTGGCTGCGTGCCAGACGCAGCGGGTCTTGCGGCGAGCCGCTGCTCTTCCGAGTCTGCCATGGCCCGGCCAGTTCGTGTCGGGCGGATGTGTGTGATGGATTGAGGAGGGGACCACAGGCCCTGAAAACGCACCAAAATGAATAGGGACAAGCGGCAAACGCCAACGAGCGTAGGTCAGGAGCGCGGGGGGCACGGAATCCCACGATTCCATAGGGACAATCTTCTAGAGTCGGGTAGATTTCGGTCATATCGGAATCCAAATGTCCGGGGACGTGTCCAGTTCAGAGGGAGTTCAGAGGTCCACGGTCGGATAGTTTCCGGACTTTTCGGACGGTCTGGCTACAGCCACAGGCGGGGGGGAGTGCTGCTTACATTGCCAAGGCTTTTCATCTCTTGTCGCTTGTCGAACTTGGGGGGATAGATGCGGCCACCCCAAGCCGTGCATATATCCAAGAGCAAAGCATACGACGTGTATTCAGGAAGAGCACGGTATGATGAGCGCATCCGGAACGACTCAAAAGGGCCGTGCAAGCCCGGGCTCAATAGTGAGTTCGTCTGGACCGGAAGTGGTGCCTCTCTTTGACGCACTGTTGCCGATAGAACCCGTTACGTTCCTAGACAGCCTGACAGATCTCGTAAAGTCGTTCATGAAACCAGTATCATCGTTTTCGAGAATCGTATGGTGGCAGTTTCTAGTAGCTAGGCATTGAGGGGTTCTACGCTTTTTAAATGCTGGCTCTTCAGAGGCAAAAAAAGTCCAAGCTGTTGTTTAAATTTTGAGTCTGGTACTAAAAAACGGCATGCAAGGCATGAACCGACCCAAGAATAGAAGTGAACGAGGATGCGCGAACGCTTTATTGCTGTCACTCGGAAGTCGTTTCTACAACATTTCGGCCGCCCGCGCAACTCATTCAATATCAATCGCGACCACCTTGGCTGGCTCAATCTCCCCCTTGACCGGCATCGACAACCCACCGGCTGTCGACACATACAACGTCCCCTTGTCGTTTGCACCGCGTCCAAAGGCCGCCGCCGTCCCGCCTGCAATCTCCAAGCTCTCCTTGTCCCCAGCGATTGTGACTGGTTCTGCACCCTCCTGGACATCGAGATAAACCACTGTGTTCACCACATGCGTCGTGATGTAGACGCCCTTGCCATGGGGCGCAAAGGCAAAGTCGTCACACGGAAGCCCCGTTGTGAGGATCTCGACCGCGCCGGTGGCCTTCGCGTCGGCATCCACGGGCACACGACCGAAGAATGTGCGAGCCGAGTTGGTTAGGTAGATGTGGCCGTCCCTGACCTTGATGCCGTTGACGCCAATGGGGACGAAAGCACCTTCGCCCGGAGCAAGCAGTTCGTCATCGACGACAGCGGAGTAGCTGCCGTTCTCGACGTCGATGCTATAGATCTTGCCATGCGTCGAGTCGGCGATCAGCACCCGTGACGCATCCCAGGCCGCCATACCATTGAGCAGGCCCACAGGCGGCACGGCAACGACACGCTTGGGTGCCGCGCCAGGAACAGAGATGTCGATTTTCCACACCTCGAAGGTGCCGGGGGTTCCGTTGTTGGTTGCGTCCCTCTGGCCTGCACCGATGGCGAAAAACCCAGGCTTCAGCTCAGTGATGCCTGTGAGAGAGGTCAACGGGGCCGGCAGCCTGACGAGAACCTTGCCCTCGCCCGTGGCGGGGTCGATCGCCCAGAGTTCGGGAGCATCGACACGGGTGGTAAGAATGGTGCCCGTAGAGGTGATGGCAATGTTTTCGAACCAGCTGTACTTGTCAGGGAGCTGGAAGACGACCCGCGACGAACGTAGGGAAGAAGTCATGGTGTAGAATGAAGGATTTGCTTCGGAGAGCTGAGATGAACGGTAACTGCTACCTGCTGGGCTGTGACAAAACGAATGCAAGAGTGTAGAATATCCATATGGCAGGTCAAGGCGCTGCCTGGAGTTCTTATACTTGTTGCGGTAGGAGAAGGGCGTGTTGATCATAGATGTTATAAATCCACACCCTAACAGCAGAGGGTTGCAGCCATCCTGCAGAGACGTTGCGTATTCGGGTCTCCGTCGGGGGACACATGCAGACTTCATTCGACAGATGCAACACTAAACGGCCAGCAATAATCCTATAATTCAATTCTGCTACTCGGCGCCAGGGTGTGCAGCGCCTGTGCTTGGCACCCAAAAGCAGCCCGTGATTTGCAGGGGACAAGATGAGCGGATTCCTGTGCTAGAACAAAAGAGAATATATAACCACGATTCTATACTTTGCTCCATACTTGGATGTAACAGTCCAACAACTTCCTCGCGCCCACTCTCGGTGTCCCACGACAACGGCGTCCTGCCAAGCTTATCCTTCGTGTCGACAGCGGCGCCCGCCTCGAGTAGCCGTTGAACAGCAACATCGGATCCGTTTCCGGCGGCCGTTGACAACATCGTCTGGCCGTAGTTATTCTCCGTGTCGACAACGGTAACCACCTCGGGCACACTACAGCACCCACCTTCTGGTTCGGAATCGGTGTTCATGTTGTCCCATTTCGAATAGTCAATTGGCGCCATAGAAAGTGATCCGGTACTCCGACTTGAAAAGCCACTTTGATAAATGTCAGACGGTCGTGTTTGCTGCGAGAATTGATGTCTACGAATCTTCAGGTTCCCATAGCCATTGCGAGCCAGATGCCCACCTGCGTATACACACGTCAGGAAATATGCAAATTCGGTCAGATAAAATCGTCTGAAGAGCACCGCATAGGGCTTGGTATTTCCATGGATCGAATCAATTTCCCACGGGGGCTAAACCCAGCCAAAAAAAACAGATTCACTATGTAGCAAGTAATTAATATGAAGCGGCAACCTCTCAGATGGAAGTCGATCTAATTGACAGCTGGTTCCAAAATGGCAAACCGGTCTCTCTCCGAATCCAGCTCGGCCAGCACATCAAACGGCAGCGTGACCATGGGCGTCGTGTGTCCAAAATCGACATTAAAAAGAATCGGGAACTTCTTCTCAGCCAGCCGACCCTCACACAAGAGTTCCTTGATGACACCAGTGTAGTCCTTCCTCGACTTCTCGGAATCATATCCGAAGGGCCGTCCCACGACCAGCCCCGCCGCCTCGTCGAACACGCCCTGCGCTATGAGATCCGCAATCCCGGCCCTCACTTGGTGGAGCGGAGGTGCCGCGAACATATCCTCGTCGCTCATGGCCATCTCCATGAAGACGATCCGCCCTCGCCAGTCTGGGACGATGGCGCGCACGCCTCCCAGGCGCGCCATGACGGTGAGGCATCCGCCAAAGAGCCGGCCCTGCGCCTTCCCGGATCGCAGCCATGTCCATCCCGTGTTGGGGGCAAGCTCAGGCGGCTCCGTCGACGAGGCGCCGCGGAAGCACGGGTCACCGTGGGGTACGTACGTGGGCGATCGCGGGACGTCGCCGAGGGGCCGGCTCTCTGCGATGGCGCGGAAGAGGTGCTTGACGCAGAAAGCCAGCGGCGAGGCTTCGTCGTCGATAGAGCTCGACTGGCTCAGCTCGGGGACAGCGTCCGGCCCGTAAAACGTGCGGAGCCCAGTGAGCGCGTGCAGGAACCAGTGCAGGCCGGTGATGTCGGAGTAGCCGACGACGATCTTGGGGTTGGCGCGGATGGCGCTCTGCAGCTCTGCGTCGGCTATCAGGGCCGGCAGCAGCTCGTTGAAGGACGGCCCGCCGGCCGTGCAGATGATGGCGGAGACGGCAGGGTCTGAGAAGGCGGTGCGCAGCTCGGACAGGCGGTTGTCGATCGAGGACTGGATCCCCGTGTCTGGAGTAAAGAGCTCGCGGACGTGGTAGCCTCGTCCGGTGAGCACGGCGATGGCTCGCGCCACAACAGTTGGGAGCTTGTCGTTCAGCCGAGCCGAGGGGGAGACAAGCGCTATTGTCGCGCCGGACTCGAGGCTCTTTGGAACAATAGGCGAAGGCATCTCCGGCTGTAACTAGCTAACGTTTGATTGATGAATCTGCTTTGTTACTTAATTTCGCACGGAAGAGTAAAGCGTATATTTATATGTGCGTCGAAGGGCGCGCCTCGTCGTTCTGCCTTAGCTGTGGCCAATAGGCTTTAGCTGTCATGATCTACCAAGCTGGCAAGCAATTAGGCATCAGCGCGATGCACTGCAATAAGAGACGGTTGACGGTTACGACCGCAAGCATCAAGTACTTGAAAGAGATAAAGCCCCGCACTGCGAAGACCGCCAAGCGGCGGCACGCAGGCAGCCAAAAGCGGCGGCGGCGGCCAGAACACCGCTATCTCGCTTTAATTATGTAAGACAGAGGCGGAACAAGCCAGGGGCCATGATCCCCAGTGCCAACAGATGGCGTCAAAAGAGCTCGATGCTAAGCGTAGTTCTCAGGGATGGCCCTTTCATCTTTTCCTATTGCCTGTTTCTAAATAGAGCCCCCCTTGGAAGGCAAGAGAAAAACTGCTTGATAAAAACGCAACTACTACACCGAGATTGGAATCAGTAAACAAGAGAATGCCATCTGTTAATTTATTTTTAATTTATTTTATTTTATCTGGTCTAGATGTGCGCTTGCTTGGCTGTTGAGCATCGATGGGGTCTCGACTTGCTCTCCCTCACACGATCCCATCTTCGCAAACATTGAAATTAAATTACTACCAACAACTTCGGATGAAAAGAAAGGCTAGGGAAATTCAATAACACGTGCTACGGAAGGAAAGACAGCAGAAAGGCAATGATCTCTGGTATTGACAATACTACTTTGTCCCCGGAGCGTAAACTATTCACCGTTTTCCGTGGGTTCGGTCTTTATGCAGGTCGAAAAACTCAGCCACAGCCCACGGTACTAATACGTTTCGTCCTGCATGATCGTAGCCTCAACCACCGTTGCAGTCGTGGGTTGCAGTCGTGGCTGTGCCTCGAACGTGTACCAAGGACGACAACAAGGCTGGGGGTTGGGCTGTAACCGTGAGGAGTCGAGACGACATAGCGATGCTATTTTTCAGTTTCTACTGCTTCTAGTTTATGCTTCCAGTTGATCGTGTCTCCTCTGTTGAGACAATATCTAGCCTTCATAAGCCACTCTTACAACTAAAGAGGGGTTACTCTAGCGCAGTAGTTCGAGAATTCAACGTCCAACGAAGCAACTTATGGCCTTCCTCTGCCTGCTCTGCCGCCAGTCCGGCCACAAGACGGCCGACTGCCCCGACGGCCACAAAGCCCGGGGAACGGCCTCACGCAGTCCCGGGGCGGTCGTCTTCTCCGGCAGCAGCGCAAAGAACGACGCCCTCTGTCAGCGCTGCACCGACCTCCGGCTCCTCGACCTGCTGCTCCGCGAAGACGTGCAGGACGAGCTCGGCGGCAGCTACCGGGCCTCCACCGACAACCTGGAGCTCTACCGCAGCCTCGGCGCCTACCGCACCATCGTCCTAGTCGACACCTGCCCGCTGTGCCGCCTGCTGTTCGGCATCTTCCCGCCCGAGGACGCCAATATCGAAGCGGATGAAGAGTACCTGCTGAAGCCCCTACGGACGTACAACCGGCTGGGCGGGACGATGGAGGGGAAAGAAGAGGCGCACGAGCAGTATGCCGTCTCCGTGTCCGTCATCGCCCGCGCGATGCTCAGCAAGCTGGCCGTCGAGCTGCTGGCCTCGCAGGAGTACCGGTTCATGTACGAGACGTCGATCGGTCTGGTGGGCGGCGGCAGCAGCCCGTCCCAGAAACAGACACGGTGCGGCCTCCCCGCCCGCGTCCGCGGCCCCCTCGTGGACTACGACGTGCTCTCCGGCTGGCTGCGCCGCTGCGACGCCGAGCACCCGGACTGCGTGCGCGTCTGGTCCGACGAGCTGCTGACCACAAGCATGATTGACGTCGAGACCCGCACCGTCGTCGACTGCCCGCCGCACTGCCAGTACGTGGCCCTGAGCTACGTCTGGGGCCCCATCATCCCGGAGCCGGGCGCCCTCGAGAAGGGCACGCTGCCGGACACCATCGTCGACGCCATCGAGGCCACGGCGCAGCTGGGCCTCCGCTACCTGTGGGTGGACGCCCTGTGCATCGACCAGACGCCGTCGCCCAAGAAGTGGCAGCAGCTCGAGATCATGGACCTCATCTACGCGGGCGCCTACGCCACGCTCGTGGCCTTTTACGGCGACAGCTCGCTGTTCGGCCTGCGCGGCGTGTCGGCCAGCCACGCCCGCACCCCCCAGCCGCGCGAGACCGTCGACGGACATGAGCTGGCCGCCATGTACCCGATCATGGCGGCCGAGTGGGAGTTCCCGACGTGCACGCACCGCACGCGCGCCTGGACGCTGCAGGAGGAGTACCTGAGCAAGCGGCTCGTCATCTTCGGCCAGGACCAGGTCCACTACCGCTGCCAGAACATGATCCTCGAGGAGACGGTCGACGAGACGGCCGACCCGGCCCACGTGCTCGACCTTCTCGTGTCTACGGAGGGGAGCCAGGCCGACTACTTCCGGGAGCTCTCGCGCAGCCGGGCCTCGGGTGCCGCGGGCCCGCCCCTCCGGCGCCGCCGCCAGATGGCCGCGCGCCAGTTCATGAGCTCGCTCGGCGACTACACGGCGCGCAACATGACGCAGGACCGCGACTCACTCAACGCCTGCCTGGGCATGCTGAGCGACCTGCGCCGGACGGCCGATCTCGAGAAGTTCGTCTGGGGCCTGCCCCTGCGCGATTTCCCCTTGTCGCTCATGTGGTGCCACGGGAAGGGCGTCCGCCCGCGCCGCCGCCCCGATTTTCCCTCGTGGTCGTACGTCGGCTGGCAGGGCGAGGCCGGGTACATCCTGGACATCCTGCCGGCGGCCGAGAAGACGGACGACGCGCGCGAGGAGATGGAGAGAAAGCAGATGCAGAACGACCTGGACATTGCCTTTGTCAGCGTGGACGACGACCGCCGGGTGCTGACGCTGGCCGGGTACACGGCGAGCTTCGAGATCCGCACGGATCCCTTCAGCGAGGCCTTTGTGCCCGGCACCGATCAGGCCATCGGCATGCTGACGGAGAACGACGAGCGGCACCCGACGACGCTGCCGTCGGGCGTGTTCGACTTCGTGGTCGTGGGCCGCGTGAAGCGCGACATGGGCAACGGGCGGTTCCGGCACGTGCTATACCTGGTGATGCTGGACGACCGCCAGAAGGCGCAGAACGACGGGGTGCCGTCGCGGCGCACGCTGGTGCAGTGGAACGTCGAGAGCAGCTTCATCCCGACACCCGAGTATGCGGCCATGCTGAAGTGGAGGGACGACATTCAGATGGTATGAGAGAGGAAGAGACCAGAGGGGAGAAGAGAGAGAAAACGAAAAGGGGGGGAAAGACGAAATCAAAGAGCATAAAAAAATCAAAGATGGAATACACAAAGCATTGGAAGGAAACAAACGACAAGGCTGTGGTTTTTCATTCTTCACTTTCCTTTGTTAATGTCTTTTTTCGTACAGTTATGTACAAAACATCCTCCCTCTTTACATATATGCGTTCTCTTACCAACTCTCCATCGGGCCTTCTAGGTACAGAAATCTACCTGCGATAGAGGGCTCGTCATGGGTGTTGGAGTCAGGTACTCATAAGTACCTCCAAGCATATAGGCTGTACAAAGAGACTGGCGCCCCACTGCCACAGTGTGCTTCGACGCGGTCGTTACCTTGGTCGTTTCTTGTGTACTGGTAGTCTTGTGTGCTAGCCAAGCCACAGTGGTGTTCTGGCCACGGTTTTTGCCGCAGCTGACCGCCTTGGCCTTGGTCATCGTCCCATGGGGGCCACAATCGGAACAGCTGACCCTACAGAGTAAATATTACTAAGAAAGAGAGGGGAAGGGAAGAGAGGGACGCTCTCTTGCGCGATTTTCCTCGATCGCCCTTGCATACGGATCTACACACTTTCGTTATCCCGGCGCCTTCGTGCCATCTTTTAGCGTCGGGCGTGCCCGAGCCACTTCGGGTCCTTGGGCCCATCACACATCGCGACGTTTTGCTCTGGTTCATTCGAGTTTTGCCAAGTCACGGTCATATGCCTACCAGGGCCGGGGCGCTAGGAACGTTCCGCACCGCCCCAACATAATATACTCGTCAATCAACGGACTCTGGATTGGCGCATGATAGCATCATCATCTGTGAGTGACAGTGCCGCCAGGCAAAACATCTTGAAGCGGGACATCTCCGTCGCTAACTTGAGGCAAATGATCATATTTTTATAGCCGACTCCAATTGTGAAACCCTCGACCGTGTACATGATGGCAGACGGACAAGACTCCGTTACACCTCGTACGACCATTACCGTCGGATCGATACAGGGCAGTGGCCAGGCGACTATCCATGTCGGGCATAATATTTTCTACGGTAGCCAGGAATCACACCGCCCGACGAACACGGAAATCGCCAATTCTACGGATCAGAACGAACCTCGCTGCATCGTTCCGTCGATCTTGACCTTACACAGGACACCTCTTCTCGATAATTTCGAACGAATCGAGCACAATGAAAAGTTGAAGATTCTAGAATGGATCTCATCTATAAAAATCGGGGCGTATCACACCAAGGTCAAGGATGCCCGAACACCGGATACGTGTAATTGGTTATTACAGGACGACAGATTTCGTCAATGGGAGGACGCTGGCTCGTCTGTCATCCTGTGGCTCCAAGGCCCTCGTCAGTATTCCTTACCAACTCCGTTGTATTCCTTACCAACTCCTTTTAACGCCCGTAAGCTGACCGCCCTAGCTGGCACTGGCAAAACCTTCCTTACCTCAAGGGTTATCGATCATGTCGAGAGCCAGCTCGAAAGTGGCCAAGAGGGGTTTGCCTACTTCTACTGTGATCGGCGCGAGGAGGAACACCAGAAACCTCTTTCGGTTCTTCAAAGTTACACTCGCCAATTATCGTCCGCTGTAGGACCTTCCGATAAAATGCGTACGAGTCTCCGAAAGCAGTGGTATGAATCGAGTGTTATGGGGAAGAACCTGGGCTTCGACGCTTGTAAAAATCAATTGTTGGAATCGGTGAATCTTTACCAGAGGACTACTCTTATACTAGATGCCCTGGACGAATGCGACCCCGACTCTCGTTTCCGCCTTGTCGAGGTGATTGAGCTCTTGTTGTCGAGCGCCAAGAGGCCCCTTCGTGTCTTTATCTCAAGTCGGCCGGACGGGGATATCCGGGACCGGTTTATATCCCGGCTTAATATTACGATTCGGGCCACTGATAATAAAGACGATATTAAAAAATTCGTTGACGGGGCGATTGTTAGGCACCGACGTTGGAACAGGATGTCTACGCAGTTACGGGAGGACATAGTTCAAACTATCCTGGCGCGTAACGAGGGAATGTAAGTCTTATTTAAAAATCTACATAATATTTTAACAAGTTTCACTAATCACGAAACAGGTTCCTGTGGGCCGTTCTACAAATCACGCAACTACTTCAGGCCCAGACAGAAACGGCTATAAGGAGTCGACTCGGAAAGCTTCCTATAGGTCTTAAAGCCACCTACGACGAGATCTATAATAAAATCGCGACTGGAGACGAATACGACAAAGTTTTTGCAGACCGTGCTTTTATGTGGGTAATGTGCGCCTACACACCATTAACGAGCGACGAACTTTTAAGTGTAGTTCGCCTCGACCCGGAGGACTTACACATCTCTGAAGAAATTGACCAGGATCTTTTATTAAGCCTTTGTAACAATCTTCTTGTCCTCGACAACCAGCGAAACGTTTGGGGGTTTTCACATCTTTCAGTAATGGAATATTTCGAAGAGAACCACTACAGTCGACAGCAAGCGCACTGTCATGCCGCCAAAATTTGCCTCCGGCTTCTTATTCAGACATACACAAAACGAACAACTAAAAGTGTTGTTAGTTTAAGTGACAGCCACGGTTTTAATAATAGAGTATACGATATACTCGATTCGGAACAGGCGTTTCAAAGATATTCCCGGCACTACTGGATGATCCATGTGCAAAAACAAAAAGAGCAAAACGCTGACCCTGCTCTAATCGACCTGTTAACAACCTTCCTCGGGTCTCCGGGGGAAAGCAGTCCGCAATACCAACAGTGGTATCTCCACGTCAAAGCTGAGAAGGCTCGAATGCACTTACCATCGACATCTATTTTTCATTACGTCGATACGGAAGAAATATCTCCCCCAAAATACAGCATTTTCATGATGTGCCGTTTCTCATTTTCTATCCTTTTATCGGATTGGTGGCGTAACGAGGAGGATCTTCCACTATCGCAAACCAACAACCAAGGTGACAGCCTTTTAGCACTCGCATCTATAGCGGGTTGCAAGCCTATCTGCGAAGCACTCATAGAACGGGGAGCGCAGGTAGACCTTCAGAGTGGACAGTGCGGCAGCGCGCTGGCCGCTGCCGCATGGGGAGGTAATATGGAGACGATGCAATACCTCGTCGGAAAGGGAGCCGAAGTTAACCTAGTACTACAAAGTGGATTATACGGTAGTGCGCTGGCCGCTGCCGCATACGGAGGTAACGAGGGGACGCTCCAATGCCTTGTCAAAATGGGGGCCGATATCGACTTACCATTACAAAGTGGACAGCCCGGTAGCGCGCTGGCCGCTGCAGTATTAGGAGGTAATAAGGAGACGGTCCGATACCTTATTAAAAAGGGGGCCAACGTTAACCTCCTATTGCATGTCGGACTGCCCGGCAGCGCATTGGCCACTGCCGCATGGATGGGTAGTAAGGAGACGGCCGAATACCTCGTCGAACAAGGGGCCGACATCAACCTGCTACTACTAAGTGGGCAGTACGGTAGCGCTCTGGCCGCTGCCGCAGAGAGAGGTCACAAAGAGATGGTCCAATACCTCGTCGAAAAGGGGGCCAAAATTAACCTACTACTACGGAGTGGGGAATACGGCAGCGCGTTAACCGCTGCCGCTGCCGTATGGAGAAACAATAAGGAGACGGTCCAATATCTCGTCGAGAAAGGGGCCGACGTCAACCTGCTACTACAAAGTGGACAGTACGGCAGTGCACTAGCGGCTGCCGCAAAGAAAGGTCATAAGGATACGGTCCATTACCTCGTTGAAAAGGGGGCCGACATCAACCTACGCCTACAGAGTGGATGGTACGGCAGCGCGCTGGCCGCTGCCGCAGAGAGAGGTCATAAAGAGACGGTCCAATACCTCGTCGAAAACGGGGCCGACGTCAACCTCCTACAACAGAGTGAACGGGACGGGAGCGCGCTGGCCGGTCCCGGGGTGATGGGTCACTTAGACAAGGTCCAACAGGTCCTCGAAGAGGTGACTGACATTAGCGTGCTACTGAGTAGACATTACCGTAGCATGCCGGCCGGTCCCGTGGACATGGGCGACATAGCGGCGGTCAAACAGCTTCTCGACAAGGTGGCCGAGGTTAGTGCACAACTGAGCACTCACTACGACGGCGCGGATAAGCAACAGCGAGACGGTCCAAGGCCTCCTCAAACATAGGGCCGACGTCAATCTACTACCAGCAGGTGGACGGTATAGCAACGCTTTAGCTGCTGCTGCCGGCTGGGGTTGGAAGAAATGTGCAGAGACTTTGATATGCGCAGGGGCAGGTGTGAACCATAGGTTGGAGAATGGAGCTTACAGTATGAAGTTCATTGTTGTCCGAATCGTTGTGGGATCTTCCCCCGAAAGGCTTTCAACTTTCATGATTAATGTACACAGTGCTCATTCAGATCTAATGGAACTGTGTAGAACATGCCTACCAAAACCAAGCATTGCACAAAGAGGAAGAGAATAACTATAGTCTTTTTGTCTTTCCTCCGTTTGTTGTCGTTTGTTGTCGTTTGTTATCTTGGTCGTTCCACACAAAGACAATTACCCCTTTTCTGTACTGCGAAAGGGCTTTTTAGTAAACCCTCATTGTTGCAGCGACCTACACAGAGCATTGACACTCCTTTTCTTCTTTGTATCCCTTTATGTTCATTTCACAATGGAATTATGGCGTAGTCTCGCACACACGATGTTCTCGTTGTTTATCACTCACGTTGTGAAAAAAGGGAACTTTTCTCACAACGCGATATAAATAGGACATCTCTTTGCGCCGTTGAAAAAAATGAAAAACAGGTACGATCTTTCAGACACCCCTTCATCTATTAATCTTAATTCTTTTCCTTTACCCGTTCTACCCTTGTCCTTCTTTTCTCTCTCCCTCTTAACTTGCATTATTTTTGCAATACCTCCTGGACAGAGTATAATTTTTCCTACTGTTCATTCTTCTTCTTTTCCTTCCTTCCGTCACGCTTGAGCAGTCTATATATTGACGTTATTTCCTTTTTTGGGAGCCTCTCATCGCCATGGATCCGCAACAGAGCAGCGGTGCTCAACGGCGTGACCATGCCGCCTTCCGCGGTAAGCAAAAGCTGTTCACGGCCGCGTTTATGGCCTTCCGCCAGGGCATGACAATCGGCCTGCAATTGGTGAACATGTTGCGTCCCGAATTTGCAAACGCCCTGCCACACCCGCGGGTGGCCAGCCTGGCGGACGTGGATCACGGCATTCCCAATGCACGCGTACCCAGGCGCGTCTACAAAGGCGAGCCGTACCGCGTGAGCAAGCGCCGCTCGATCCGGGAGTTGAAACCTCTCTTCCGGCGGCCTGCGCACATCAAGCTCAACGAGTACGGCCGCCGGCTGTTCCGCCTGGGCATCCGCTTCCGGCGCGTGCTGTCGTGCGGCGGCATGGGCCTGGCGGCGCTGTTCGAGGTGCAGAACAGGAACACGGGCCTGTTCAACAAGTGCGTCGCCAAGATTGCGCTGCACGAGGCTCTGGAAGAGGAGCTGGAGAACGAGAAGAAGTTCTTGAGGGTGGGTCCACTAACGCTCGAAGGCAGTACTATCATCTTTGTGAACACTCGCTAACACTTTTTTGGCAGATGCTCAGAAACACCCCCCACATCGTCCAGCTCCACACCGTCGACGAGCTGCGGAGCCTGCCGGGCGGCTACATTACGCAGCCCGTCCAAGGCGTCATGCCCGAGGCGCCGCCGCAGCCGTCGTCCGACTACGGCAAGCGCCGCGTGGACGACGCCAAGGACGTCCTTCTGCTCGAGTACCTGCCCTCGGGCTCGCTCGAGCACTGGATCGCCAAGGCCGACGAGCTCGGCAAGAGCTTCACGAGCGAGGCCTGCTGGCGCATGCTGCTCTGCCTCGCCAAGGCCTGCCTCGCCATGAAGTACCCGCCCAGCAAGCAGCCGGCCGACATGCCCGTCGAGACGGTGCCCGTCCGGGGCACCCACCGCGCGCGCGACTGGAACATCGTGCACTTCGACCTTGACCCGGGCAACGTGCTCGTCGACGCGTCCGACCTTGCCGGCGGCGCGGGCGAGCACGGCCAGGCGCCGAAGCTCAAGGTCGCGGACTTCGGGTGCGCTGCCCAGGCCAACATGAAACTGCTGAACGACACGGAGAAGCTCTGGATCGAGATGCGCATCCGCGGCAAGCAGCGGCACATCACCCCCGAGCAGTGGACCGCCGAGTGGGACGCCGTCGACGACAACCCGCGCGCCGAGGGCGCGACCATCGCCGCCCGCTTCGGCGAGGCGACCAACGTCTACCAGGCCGGGCTCATGCTGCTGTGCGCGATGACCCAGCTGGCGCCCGAGAATACCCCCCGCGCACAACCGATCACCGTGCGCGACTGGAACCACCCGGAGTACCCCAACGCCGTCGGCGCGCCGATCCGGCTGGTCACCGTCGGCTGGCCGCTCGACTATGGCAAGATGAAGACGAAGTTTGAAGAGCCCCTGCGCGAGACCATCATGCGCTGCATGGCCTACGCGCCCCGCGACCGGCCCACCGTGGCCGAGCTGGTGGCGCTGTGCGAGGCGCGCATCGCCCGGGGCTTCGCCGGCCGCCAGCTGCGTTCGCGGCCGGCCGCATTCTTTTCCGAGACAAACCGGCCCACAGAGCCGATGCCCCTGAGGGCCTATAACCAGGCCGGCGGGGCGGTTGACGTGTCGTCCGAGGAAGAGGAAGAGGAGGAGGAGGAGGAGTCCACCGACAACTCCAACGAGAGCGACGCTGACGACGAGTCTAGTAACAGTGGCAGAAGCGGTGATGGCAGCAATGGCGCCGGGAACGGCGGTGGCAATGGCAGCGGTAGCAGCCTGGGCTTCCAAATCTACGTGGATAGCGACGCTGACAGCGGCAGCGGTGGTGACGGCGGCAGTGATGACAGCAACGAGAGCACAGACGGCGGTAGGCAAGTGCTTGGAGCGCTCTGATGTAGACCTGTTGCATTGGTAAGTATGTTTCTTTTGTCTATTTCTTCTTCTGCTTTTCGTTTGAGCGGCTACTTGATTATATATCTATGTGTAAAAATTTCAAGCCAGATTTTAAATCATAAAAATGACCCTGCCAGCCAGCAAAAATGTGGCGTCCCTGCTCTCTGGATTATTGCTTCAACACCAGAAGGCGGATCGTGGCATCGTAATTATGCAAACCCAGAACTGCGGACAACACCTAATGTCGCACGAGCGACAGGCGCAATGCCCCAGCTCCAACGACACATTCCAGGTCGGCTAGACCTCTCTGCCTTAGCAACTAGCCGCATCGCCGTCGCCGTCCGCAATCTCATCAACTTCGATTTAGACGCGAGGGACCCTTCGTAATGGGTTTCTAGGGTAAGGTTTCGTTCCGGGGACAGCCTCCAGTATTTTCACCTGTTCTCCCAACATCGGAAGGCATGCCTAGCGCCAGTGGCCGAGTGTGCAGTGAGTGTGCAGTGCCTGTGCTTGGCCCCTAAAGACGGCGCGTGATTTGCAGGGAGTCAACGAGTAGCTCCAGATGTGTTTGTGTGTCATCTGGTTGCTCCCAAGCACCGCAGTCACGCCGTGTAAGTGCTCCGGTCACCCCCCACATCCCCACAAGATGCGCCCTCCCCCACCGTTGTCTGGTAGGTCCAGCGAGCAACACGAATATTTGCCTTACTTCTAGATCCGATTGAATCTCGAGATTCGATGCAGAGCGTTGATCATGAAGGGGAAAGAAAAGAGAAAGAAGCAAGCAAAGGGCAGATAACGCAAGCAAGCGATTGTTGGCTGTGATTGTGATATTCTACGTTCATCTATCTTTTAGGAACATCTGCTTCCACAAGAACAGCCATGGCTCCCGGCCCAAATCAGGTAGCCGAGCCGGATTCGACCGGCATCAAGGTGATTATTGTGGGATTAGGACTAGGTGGTCTGGCGGCAGCCATCGAGTGCAAGCGCAAGGGACACACTGTGATTGCCATTGACCAGCAGAGGGAGCTGAAGCCGATAGGTATGTGTACTTGTTATATTTGCGAGCCTTTCTTTGTTCGCCTGCTGACTTGGTCCAGGCGACAGCATCGGCATTGCCAACAACGCCGCGAACATTATCCGGCGCTGGGGCGATGGCATTGTCGACCGGCGGCTGCAGAAAGTCATCGCACATCCGGACATTATGGCCATTTATGACAACGCCGGTCGCCTGCTGATCAACAGTGACCTCTCCGGCTACGGGCGTGGCCACGGCTACCCTGCGCACCGGGGTGACCTGGCGATGACCTTTTACGAGCACGCGCGCGAGCTGGGCATTGAGTTCCGCCTGGGGCACCGGGTCACCGACTACTTTGAGGACGAGACGCAGGCAGGCGTCGTCCTCGGCGACGAGCGCCTAACGGCCGATTGTGTGATCGGCGCCGACGGCATTCACAGCAAGGCGCGCGGCGCCATCATCGGCTCGGATCCAGCACCGCACTCGTCCGGCTACGCCATGTATCGGGCGTGGTTCGACGCACACGAGGTTGCGGCCGACCCGGACACGCGCTGGGTCCTGGAGGGGGCCGAGGACGACGACGTGACCAAGGTATATCTGGGCACGGACATCCATGTCATGATCGGGACGGCCAAGCATGGCAAGGAGCTCTTTTGGATGTGTACGCATAAGGACGTCTTCAATGTCGCCGAGTCGTGGTCGTTCCCCGGGAATGTTGAAGACATGCTCAAATACATTTCCGACTGGCCCATCACGGCCAAGCTGGCGCCCATCCTGCGCAAGACGCCGCCCGGCCGGCTGATCGACTTTAAGCTGCTGTGGCGCGACCCGCTGCCGACGTGGGTGTCGCCCGGGGGGCGCATGATGCTGATCGGCGACGCCGCGCATGCCTTTCTGCCCACATCCGGCCAGGGCGCCGGGCAGGCCATAGAGGACGCGGCGACCGTGGCCATCAGCCTGGAGCTGGCGGGCAAGGGCCAGATTCCGCTAGCATTCCGGACGACCGAGGCCATCCGGTGGGTTTTGCCTTCTCGCTTTGTCTGACGCAAGTAAAAGTAAAAATTCATGGCACGTTTCTAACAGACGCAGGTACAAGAGAGCCAGCCTCATGCAGCAGATCGGCATCGAGACGCGCATGATGTGGCACCAGACAGACTGGGAGGCGGTCAGCAAGAACCGTTCGCTGCTGGAGATGCCGCGGCCGAGCTGGATCTTTGCGCACGACTGCCAAGAGTATGCCTACAAAGAGTTCGCGCAAGCGGCCGATGATGTGCGCCACAACCGGCCGTACAAGCCGCACAACGTCCCAGAGGAAGGCGTCGATCACCGCACGATGGACTTCCGCGAGGATATTGTCCGGGATGGAGCCGAGATGATTACGGTATAGGGATATGTGTTGTACAGACGCTAGTAGTCAATGCTGTGGAACAGGAGCCAAGGCGTGATAGCGCGGCAGGCCTTCCTTGCTACCCCATTCTCTCCATATTCCCCCACATGCACAGTGGCGATGTTCTCCATATCGACACGGGCAAAAACAGGAGACTGCTCGGAATCCACACCTTGCATGTGGGGTTGGGCCGCCACCTGTTTCACACGATTGTTTACTTGGCTTTAAAATAGTTTAGATATATTTTTTTCTCATTATTGTCACATAATCAATCGCAGGCATAAGCGCTATCACCAGTTTGCCTGCGTGCGTGTTGCAACATTGAGTCTCCGGTTCCAGGCTTCTATACGTGATCGCTCCACAGCACATTGCCCACAATGTCGCTGCTTGAAAATACGCTCCAGAATATCACAGCTAGGGGGGCGCGGCTTGCGGAGGAACTCGGAGATGATGCGGCACGCCTGGATAACACCGTTGAGGACGGGCCTTTTGACGGGACGCGGCCAATCTCTGACAAGGCGTGGGACCTGGCCCAGGACATCGTAACGGACTGCTACCAACTGATCTCTATCCTGACGCCCCGCCGAATGCAGGCACTCAAGTTTGCGTTCTCGGCCTCACTAGAAACGGCCATTGGCATCGCCGCACACTTCAACGTTGCCGGTCATATTGAGGAGCTCGGCGGAACGGCATCCGTGGAGGACCTTGCGGAGGCCTGCGGAACCGACGCGACCAAACTCTGTATGTGCATCTAGCAACTCCGCAATCCAAATCGCCATCGCCATTTTTCTCTCTTGTCTAACGAGAACAGCAAATGTGCTGCAGACTCTTGCGGCTCGACACATGTTTGTGGAGCGGCAGCCCAACGTGTTTTCAAACAATAGGCACAGCCGCACCCTACTGAGCGAAGGAGCCTCAGAGATGATTGAGTCTTAGTCCGTCTGTCCCGCATGCGATCCTTCACTCTCCTCTATATTAACCAACTGGTCGGCCCAGTGCTCTCGTCTCCGGGAAAGCGTTCGACGGCCTCCTTCCGCTCATGACCGACAAGGATGACATGCACAGCATTGATCCGAAACGCGGTGCCTTTGGCCGAGCGTATGGTGTGCCGCTGTCGATTATGGACTGGATTATGCTGCCAGACAACAACGAACACCTTACGCGACTGGTCAGCGGCATGCCGTGGCTCTCGGAGACGGCATCTCGAGGCGTCATCGACGGATTCGACTGGCTGCAGTGGGGCTCCACGGCCCGAGTGTGCGATATGGGCTGCTCCGACGGCGTCATCATGAGTCTGCTAAAATCGAAGCATCCCACGTTGCACATTATCTGTCAGGATCTTGCACCCGTTTTGCCTATAGCACGACAGGTATGTTTCCAAGTTCTTGCGCCTATTTTATTTTGGGGTTGCAATTTACTGACCTTGCTTGGGCCGGAAGACATTCGAAGCTGCGCATGCAGAGGCACTAAAACACAACGAGATCGACTTTGTCGAGCAAGATTACTTCCAGCCACAAACAACCGAAGCCGATGTATATTGGCTACGAGGAGTGTTGTACGTGCAAGCTTTTCTGTTGCTTCCTGGGAATTTACATGCAGGTACTGACATAGGCGTCTCCCAATGAAACAGACATGACTATACGGACGCCGAGTGTGTCCAGATTCTCCGACAGGTCGCACCGCAACTCGAACAGAACCAGAATGCACGCCTTTTAATCAACGAAATTGTCAAACCCAGCCTTCTAGTGCCCGCCCAGAAAGAAGACCGGCCAGCCTCCGAGGGGGTGCCAAGGACCCAGTCCGCATTCTTGGAAATGTCCAGCCTGATGCAGCTCCACACGACGGCCTTTCTGGCCGGAAAGGAGCGGTCCTATGACGATTTCAAAAAGGTGTTTGACGAGGCTGGTTACAGCATTGTGCGCTTCAACAGGCTGCATTTGTACTCGTGCATTGTTGAAATTGGACTGAATAGCAAGTGATACTGTATATCGGACTTGATAGGAGTAGAGTAGCTACGGTTCACGTTACTGCTGCTACCATTAATTTTTTTTTTTCTTTCACTTTCAATTATTTACCGAATTATCATTTCACCGCATTAAAAAAAAAACGCGTCTGTAAGCGAAGACAAGCTTGCCAAGTAGATGGGGTACAATCGGACATGTTGCGACAGGCGACCCAATGATACAACGATAGGTAAAGAATAGTTGGTCTTTCTGGGCATGGCTGAGACACGAAATAACCAACCAGTTCCTCGGATAAAATACCTGAACCACCAATAAGGACATAAGTCTGGAATGAGAGGATCAGTTATGATTGCCTAGTCCTTTACCCCATAATAACGCCTTATCTGTCAAGATAATCTAAAATAACCCCAGAGCACACAAGCCATGTCCCCGGATTACCATGTTTGGGCAGTGGGGCTCCCCGCTTGGATTAGGCTTTACAACTATCCTGCTTAGGCAAAGTGCCAATGAGGTTGACCCAGTATCGCTAGGAAGGGCTGTTATGATTGATTGTTGACTGCCCCTATGTCTGGCAAGTTCAGCCACAACCAATAATAGCAGGACGTGTTCACCCCACACACCGAGAACCCGAGAGTCTACAACTCTGGGGAAGAGTCCGTGTGGGGAAGACGGTCTTGGCAACAACCTGTTTGCTGAGATACTGATCTAGGTCACGATGGCCTGGAGGCGAAATACAATGAAAAATGACTTGGCTTCTTTTTGTGGCTGGCTGGGCAAGATAAATAAGGGTGGGTGTCTTTGGGGGTATTCAACAGATTCTCGCTCTCTTCTTTCAGTTCTATCTCTTTTCCTTTATTTCTTCCTCTCTCTCTCTTTGTTTAAAGTTTCTTTCCTAAATTTTCTTTCTATCCTCCTCCTCTGTTCGGCTGTTGTGCTTTGTCCTAGCTTTTTCCTTCCCAACATCCCCACACATTGGAAACAGCCCATTCGTCCAACATCAAACACATAAGACCAATATGGCCGCGGTCCAACCCGCGGAGGTCAAAGAGGGCCTGCATAGCGAGTCGGCTTATCTTGAGCATGCCGAAGAGCAGGCCAGAACCAGCGACGAAGGTGTGGTGTCGCTCGCCGAGGAAGGCTCGATGTCCATCATCCGGACCTCCTGGCGGGACAATAAGAAATTCATCCTCATTGCTGCTATCGTCAACATTTGCAATTTCGACTACGGCATCGACACGGGCATGATCAATGGCTTCCAAGCCATGCCTGGCTTCCTAGCCGTGTTTGGTTACGCCGATCCGACACTTGCGGGCGGTTATGGCATCAACACCACGGTGCAGCAGCTGATCACGAGCCTCATGTCGATTGGCATGAGCGTCTCGACCTTGTCAGCCGGACCAATCCTGCACCGCATCGGCCGCAAGGGCGGCATATGGCTTGGCTGCTTTTTTGTGTATCTTAGCACGATTATGCAGATGCTTGTCACCGGCCACGGTGCTCTCTACACGAGCCGACTCTTCATGGGCTTAGGCAGCGGATTCTTGTTGATGTCGTCGCAGCTATACATGCAGGAGATCTCGCCATCACACCTGCGGTCGCTCAACTTCACGCTGTACATTACCTGGGTCAGCACCGGCTCGCTCGTCGGTTCCGTAATTACTAACTTCACATCCACAATCGAGAGCCGCGCCAGCTACCGCATCCCGCTAGGCATCATCATCGCCATGACATTCATCATTAGTGTCGTTATTATCCCGCTGCCCGAGACGCCCCGGCACCTCGCCGTGCGCGGCCACTCGGAGAAGGCGTACAAGGCACTGCGCTGGCTGCGCGACTCTGCCTATACTGATGTGCAGATCCGTGAGGAGATGGGCGAAATCCTGTACGCTATCCAGATGGACCGCGAGAACGGCGACAAGGCTAAATTCCTCGATATCTTCCGGCACGGCAACCTGCGGCGCACGGTGGCGTCCGTCGGGCTGGCTACATTCAACGGGGCCAGCGGCAGTCAATTTATAATCCAGTACGGCGTGTACTTTTTCTCCGTGTCAAATAACGGCGACTCGTTCCGCAGTGGCGTAATCGTCATGTGCCTGGGTCTGCTAGGCTCCGTCGTCTCGCCACTCTATACGGGCCGCGTGGGAAAGCGCCCGATCTTAATGCTGGGCCCCGTGCTGCTGGCCCTCTGCATGTTAGGCATGGGCGTGGTCAACTCCGTGCGTGGCCTAGACAAGGTGGCCACAAACACGATCCTAGCTATGACTTGCCTCTTCATGTTTTTCTTCTGCGCGATGTCGGTACCGTTTTCGTGGCAAGTGGCGTCCGAGATCCCCAGCCAGCAGCTGCGCGCGCACACGGTCGGCCTGGCCTCGGCGACTTCCTTCTTGTCTGCGTTTCTGCTGACTTTTACGGTGCCGTACTTTATCAACCCGACTCAGCTAAACTGGGGGCCCAAGTATGCGTACATTTGGGTGCCAGCTAATCTCCTCTGTACCGTCTTTACCTACTTCTTCGTGCCGGAGACCAACAAACGCACGCTCGAGGAGATTGACGAGTGCTATATGGCAGGCGTCCCCATCCGCAAATTCTCCACATACCGGGCGGTCGGGGCGCTGCAGGCCCGGCGCGCCGCGTTGGTTCCGGCTGACAAAAAGGAAAGCAGCTGAGGAAGTCTAAGTGAGGGGGAAATACATGTATCTTACGAAAGAAGGTTTTCCTTGGAAGGGAGAGGCAGAGGGGAGGGGGGGTGATTTGGCCGGACGGATTTGTATGCGAGAGAACACTAGTGATTCTTGTTGTCGGGAATGGACTTGCCAAGAGACGCTCCTGTGCCAGAAAATGTGTCGGCAGCTTTCGTCTAAAATAATGGATTTTTCACCTTTGCAAGGGGACGTTCCAGAAATACGCAAGTCTGGCTCGAAGAACCCACGTAGCTCCCTCCATGCAAATGTTGCGCCATGAAACGTGAACACATATTGAACCGGGCCAGACAAAGGTACGGCACAGGAGAATAAATCGAACGATGATGTAAATCCACAAAGACCGATGGCACTCATAAGCAGACGACTAGCTCTGATGGACAGGTGGACAGACGGCCAGACGTAAAGGCCGGCTTTCTCTTGTATCCCCCCCATCATTTCTGCGGCCTTGAAGCAACCTCTGCTCTTTGTGGGGAGGCAGAGTTCCCCCGAAATTCAATGGATGTGGGGCAGCTAGCTTTTTGATCTGGAATGCTAGTGGCAGCGGTCTGGGCTTCCAAATCTACGTCGACAGCGACGCTGACGGCAGCGGCAGTGGTGGTGACGGCGGCAGTGACGACAACGACGACAAGAGCACGGACGACGGTAGGCAAGTGCTTGGAGTGCGTTAATCAAGTTTGTCGCTACGGTAAATCTATATCTTTATCTATCTCATCTGCTTCTGCTTTTCGTTTGCGCATCGACGTATATATCTATGTATACATATTTCACGCCAGATGTTTGAATAATCAAAACCACTGTGCGAGAACGAAAAAAATAAAAGCCCCCCCTGCTCTATTTGCAAAGCCTGTACACAATCTGTCCCGTTGGATTGTTTTAAACACAGATACTGCCAAATACGCCGTAAGTTGGGGGCCTGCCTCGGGCTCCCGTAGTTAAAGAACTCGGGGCTGATAAGTCTGCTTAAAACAAAATGCTTCTGCCATCTTGTACGACGAGCCTCTCTTAATCCGGAGATCCAGACATTCCCGTCCCATAACAATGCCGACTCATTACTGGGCTCTAGTAATTTTATGTCTATAATAATATTGTCCACAACACGTGTGAATTCGATACGAAACAGTATCACCGTGTTATAAGGCTCACCAAGAGGGCGAGCAACCGACGCGTGATTCGTAGGCGAGGCGGCCACAACCGCGTTTCCGTCACCAGACGGCGGAAAGAAACCACCAGCAACTGGTGAGCCTCGTGACAGACAGCCCAAGCATTTCATTCCTCGTTCTCGGGAGTGGCATCGTCTTCGGCGGCTTGTTGGATTGGGTCTCCGGATTCGGCACATTTTCGTAACTCATGTGGCCTAACTTGTTTCCCTGAGCCCCAAGAACCTGGGCGTGTTTCCAGGAAATGCTCAACGGCTTTTTGGAGTCTCGCCTTTTCCGTATGCTTTTTCCAGGTCGTTCCGGTCCAGCACTGGCAGCTGCTGCCCGGTTCTCGCCACCTCGGCAACGAGCCATTCGATATCCAGGACGTCGCCGTCCCGCCCCGGTCCATGACCGTCACTGCCCGCGATCTCAACAAGTCCGATTTTCCGATTTTGACGTGAGGGACCCCTGTCGATAGCAGCAGCAGAAAGAAAGGTGAGCGCGCGCCAGTCCCACCGCCACGGCCCCTTAAAGTGCGTCTGAGTCTCGTAAATCCCGTCGATGTTGACTCGGCTACCAATCATCTGGAACTTACAGACATAACCATCACCACCGCGTCCATCGGGCGAGGACCTCCCGCGCGTGACGCCAGCCGCGGAGGCCATTTCGAGAGCGATCCTGAGCAAAGTGAACACCGCTAGCTCTGGCCAGTCTGCCCATACAACGGCGACCATCGAATGTTCTCTGTTGCTTCGATCGCCTCCGGGAGCTGTCTTCCGTCGTGGTGCGTGTTGTTGCGGGCTGCCGTGGGACTAGATGTGCTCTCCCCCGTCGCGCTGACACCAGGTGATAATCACTGGCGCGTGGAGTAAGACATCGAAGAGAGCGACTGACTTCGAGCGTTGCACTCTCATGTTTTGCCAGGGGTTTCCCGTAACTCTTATGTGTTCGGTCTTCTCGGTGCGGGTATTCCAGAGCAACAAATCCACATTGTCCGAGGCTGTGTCCTCATCTGTCATCCTAGATCCCCCAAGTACTGTCCGGAGAGGTAACTTTGTTGGTGAGCTCTTGACGAGAGAAGACGCTTTGGTCGATAAAGCTCAGGTACTCGACCGCGGTCCAACGCTCAGAGGCAAAGGTTGGACCTGGAAAAGGAGCCGATTATCTTGTGCATTTGGCCGTTGGAAGGCTCTCCAGTCGGAATATGTGGCGAATGTGCCCGCGGATCTCCAGCATATTAGTTTTCTTAGGGCCCGACTGATCTCGGTCCGACTACTATGGGCAGGGACACATTCTACATCGGCCCAGTGGCAGTTGAGTCAAGAAAAGAAAGAAAAACCACAGGCCCCAGGCCATGCGCGCTGGGCATGGTCGCGTGCAAAGTGCGCGCTTTTTCCGTCACTGTTGACTTGCCATACTCGACCGGTCGTGCTCCCATCCGTGTCGGTCTGGAGTAGCGAATACAACACCGCGGTCAAAACACTGTAGATCATAACGGCTTCCTAGCTTCATCGCGTCGAGTGCCTTCTTGCAAATTCGAGGCGATAGACCATCTCATCAACTGATGGCACCGCCGAGGGGCGACGCCTGGGCCCCAGGCGAGTCGGGGGGTTGCTCACTCCCCCCGGCCTGGGCCTCGCGAGGGTCAGCCTTGGGGATAGTTCGCCATTCAACGGGGTATCCCTGGGGACGCACCATCGTCGCTGCTGCTGCTGTCGCTGTCGCTGCCGCTTGGCAAAAGAAGATGGCGATGGTGATGTGAATCAAAAGAAGCCTCCCCAAAAGAGGCAAGCAGAGCGATACAGGCGATTAATTACGAAAGGCCCCGCCATGGTTCTCTCGACTATTAGGTTCCACTGGCTTGCTTCTGCGCTACGTGGCACATACGGGGGGGGCGATGGCAAGGGCATTTGAAGGGCAAGACTGCCGTTCCTGTCGTGTTGTTGTCACGTTTGTGGGGGGTTGCTTTCCCTCGAGGACGACGCCGAGTCTAGCCCGAGCTCCGTTTTCAGCTCCTCCAAAGGATCCTTGAACTGTAGCCGGCCAAGGGCCTGTAGGCAGACGCCAATCCCTCCAACCGCAGGGTAGAAAGGCAGAAATGGGTGGTGCAATGAACAATTTGGTGACCGAAATTGGGTGCGGTCTTTTCTCCCACATTGGTGTTGACAATATGGGCAGCGACGGTCGCCTCAATGTACGCTTGCGCGATCGGGCACCAGATCAAGGTTGACTGTTTATCGCCAGCGTCTGTTGCACCATAGGCCTTGATCAGCTGCTTTCAGAACTGCTGTTGCTTTGGCGGAGTTCTCTTGGTCTTAACGCTTTGATTGTTGTCCGGAACTTCAGGGTAGCAGCGAATAGTAGCATCGATGCGATAGTTTTATTATCCGTCGAGTCCCCAGAGCCTTCGGACCTTCTGCTCCCCTCTGTGCCTCCAGATGTTGTGATAGCGGGAGCGTCTGTCGGGAACTGGCGCAAAGCGTATGACTTGGCACAAGCTGTAGGAACATGTGAAGCGCTCTGCCGAGGCAGGCGTAGGGCTCCTGAGGAAAGCCGGCACGACGCTTCGTGCCAGGAAATAGAACACAGATCCGAAATCCAAAATGGGACACCTTAGCAGACGCCCGTTCACGGAACGACGCCTTCACACGCTCTTGGGCATCATGTAGTCGGTCCCCTTCAGGAGCCTGCTGCAACTGTGTATTGAACCATTTCCAGCTCGGTCAGGCCGGAGGTCTCCAAGACGTCGAGAGAACAGATCGCCCAGCAGAGGACATGCGGCGAGTTGAAGTCAAAACTGCCCTCACCACACACCAAATACCAGTCGTATCGACAAAGCGTACAGATACAACGAGAGTCAACAAGTGCTCCAGCCAGTTCCATCAAATAAGCGTCGCTACTTTCTGCATGTGCTGGCACCCGCCTGCCCAAGACTGCAATGAGGACATTGATGTGCATTCTTGCGGTCTAGCAAACTCTGCATGACAGCCACTGTCTCAGTATCGACTGGCTTACATTCGTGCCCATGCAGGTGCTGGTTGGTGTTGCACCGAGGACGATGAATTTCCCCCTCACACGGGTGGGCAGGCCCCCAGCTAGGCGTCGGTGAATGTATGTTTCCCACCAACTCTTCCACATCTGCCGGCACCTTGAGGAAGGAGTGTAATTCATCTTCGCGGGAAAACATTGCCGTGCGATACCGCGCGGGCAACGTCGCTAAACACATACTGCACTTTCCGAATTGTCATGCCCCGTTGACCATGTATACACTTATGGGATGAGTGTCGTCGTCAACTTTGACGCCGGTAAACGGTACAGAGAAGGTGGTCGTTGAAAGCATGAGACCAAAGGCTAACAAAGACAGATGTGAGAGTGGTTCGGATTCGTGTTGTATATCAGGGGTTATTTTTGCTCTCTTGCCTTCAGGACAGTATATCCAAGACTAGAGCACTGTCTCTTTGTTGTTGTTCATGCGGTACGTAAAATGCAGCGACGAAGAGACCTTCACGTCAATCGGCAAGATAAATCTCGCAAGAAAGCATCGTATCTTCCTTCAGAATTCCGGCCCACTCGAGAGCAGCTTGAACTGCAACATCCCATGGCAGCTACAGGACTGCTGCAGGTGGCCTACTTCTCTGGGTCTTGGCTTTAATTGTACCAGCCCGTCGTGATCTGTTTGGCGCGTTTGTGATGGGCGGGGAGGTTGCTGTCCCGCTGCCACAGAGTGCCCCGACGGCGTCCTCAGACTCTGACTTTCAGCCAGCCACTTGCCGAACAGTGAATTCCTCTCCATTGTGGAGGGTATGGCGAACTCGCGAAGCACGGCATGCACAACTTGGCTGAGCTTGCTGTGATGGTAGCCGTCTGGCTTCCGTACCTGTCTGACGCCACGGCGCGTCGACGATTGCTTTCTTCATGGCGCCTGTATCCTTGGGACGCAGGTACAGATCGAGCTCCAGCTCCGAACTCGTACGACTGACGATGTGCTTTCAAGGCAGCCATCGTTATCAGGCCTGCCTACTCCCCTCCGTCTGACACAAGGCACACCGATGTCTTCTTAGCATTCGACTTCGCTTTGCAAAACGTCTGATGTTGCGCAATGTGGGCTCCGTGTGCCGCCTTGTCGCTTCGGTCGCAAGTTTCTAAATTGTGCCGACTAGGTGGGCATGAGTGAACCCGGTGCATCCAACGCTGTCCTTTGCCGAGTGCGCTTCATCTTGCCGGCGTGCAATCTCACCGGTGTCTGAGAAAAACAAGGGAGCGCCCACGGTCAGCGGCCCTCTAGTCACATTGGCGTGGGCCTATGCATGCGGCAGGCTTAGTGTCCAGACGATGTTGATCGAGTGTCAGCGACGTGCTAAGCACTTCATGGAACACAGGCGCTATGGTACTCGGTATGGATGGTTTACATGGCACATCCGGGTCCCAGATTAGTCAAACGTGATACCTGCCTCATCCCACAACGACGCCGAGCCATACTGCCTCACAAATTCGTCCACGAACGCCTTGGTCGCGTTCGGAACCTCTTCTCTTTTTCTGGTGTCAGTAAAAAGCCGGAAATCATGTGGTACTCGTCTCCCACGGGGATGGCAGCCTCGTCTTGCTCTGCGGCCGTTGCCGCCTGCGCTTCGGCGATGTCAGCTTCCATAGCCATCTTGCTTTTGGCGTTGGTTGCCTTGGCGTCCATCGAGATCGCCGCCTGCCTCATTGATGAGGTCTGTTGACGTCTGGCGGGTTATATGCATATATACATTATCCTCCTCAGTATCCACTCAAGGACGGCAGGCCCTGAGCCCAAGCCACCTCGAACTCCTCCGCGCCGTCGTCGTAGCGCTCGTCGTCTGCGTCTCGCGCGGAGATATACGCCAACACGGAGTGCGCGAGTTGGGCGACGCGGTTCGACGAAGCCGAGGGCCCACCCTGCTGGTCGCGCACCGACGCCCTGCTTGCGTTGCCGCGGTTGCTGGCTACGCTGGTGTCCGTGTAGTTGCGCTGGCTTCCACCGCTGGCTGCTGCCGTGGGGGTGAGCGACCGTGAGCGTCCAGCCTCGTCCGGCCAATACACCCAGTTGGGGTCGTCCTGTTGCAGGGCGAGGCAGCAGAAAGTGTCACGGGACAGCCCGCGGATGCAGCGCGACCGGTGCTGGCACAGGTCGTCCAGGAGGTGGCCGTGGTCCTGGCAGAACAAGGGGCCCGGGCAATTCTTCCGGGCATTGTTCTCCTGTGGCATCTCCTCGACCAGGTGATCATCCGGGTTGAAGCACTTGCGGTTGTCGCAGAGGTGGCTGATGTGGAGACCCAGGGGTTGGGTTCCGCGCTATTTTGGCGGACGGCTACCTGTTTAATATTCCGTTAGTATTTCATCATGTATTAGGTTGTGGCTCTACGTAGGCCCCAAAACTTACCGGCGACCTTGTAGTAAACTTGCGGCCCTTAGGGCGAGAACCGGCTGTGGTTCCGGGCATCTTGTTATCGTTGCTGTTACTGCTTTTCGTGCTTTGCAAGATTTTAATACTTTATTAGCGGAGCAGTCGCACCGGCTGTTTCTGCGTCTGCCCCTGCTGCTGGAGCCGCTGGAGCCTCTCGTGCTTTCTTGCATGATAGTTGGCCTCGGCGGCCAAGCCGGTACGCACGCATCACATCGCCGATAGCAGCCGTGACATGAATGCGAATATGGCCGGCGAGTTTCGGTTCCAAGACGTCGAACCACGTCTCCTCGTATGAATCGCATCCTGGAAAAGTATCTAACGGCGACGGAACAGAGAAGCCGACTCCACTACCACGACAGGCGCCAACCGGTTCGAATGTCTCCAGGTACCGGTCGCAAACGTGTCCATGCCGTTTGTCGAATTGGCCCTGACATTCAGCTTTGCGTGTTCGGCCATAGTCATGAGGATGTCGAGAATGAATTTGATGATATTAAGGCAGGGCGAGTTGCCGACACGGCGCGTAACTTCAAGAGGAGCCGGGAAATACACGCAAACACTTAGCGTCCGTCGCACGAGTTGGCATTCGCTAAAGACCACACACCCACAGAGTGCCTCAGAAGACACGCCAATGTTTTGTTTCGAGTGCCTTGCGCTTCTGCCCGTGCTAGTATGGTGACGGCACAACGATCAACAGATCCAGTGCCGACGATGCAAGGTTTGCCGTTATCTGTTGACGCACATGAGTTGATAGAGTGTTCCATGAAGACCGTTCGTGCGTGACAGGGGGAATCGTGATGACGAGCCGCGTCAGCGGCCGCCGTCTCTGCTGCCACGCGCAGCGGCCCAGGCTGCTCGCCCTGGTGTTGCTGCTGCTGCAGCCGTTGGGCATTTCCCGCCCGGTTGTTGTGCTTGTTTGCGCGGTGAGACATCGCTTCCTGTTTCATAGTTTATTAGTACTTGGTCACGGATTAAGTTAGGACCTTAAGGGGAGACAGAACTTACCGCGGAGCGCCTTGGATTTTGTTGGCCCGAAGGCCCACGCCTGCCCCTATACATGGGCATTTTGTGACCGTAGCGTCGGGGAAAGGCTGGAGGAGGCATCAAATGCCTAAATGTAGAACAGCAATTGGCACTTCCCCTGTCGTGTCCCGGCCAGCTACCGGCCGTTGGGGGTATCATGTACAGCAAGCTCTTCCCTTGGGCCTCTCTCAGTCTCTTCGCCGACTGCCCGCCCCTCGTTCACTTTTTGCGTCGTTTCCGCCTCGCAAGACATCGTTGTCGTTGAGCTGTCGTGCCTTGGCATCTGACGTATCGTGGGACGTACGAATTCCCGTCCCAGCGGCACGAGTAAAACGCAAGCTATGAGAAAATCAACCACGCGCGCCCTGTCGCTGGACTCAATCACCTGCGCGCTGCCAGGGTGCTCAACGTTTTTGCATCGGACTTCCAATCCATAATCGGACCGCTGAGGACGGCTGCAAAGGAGACCCTGCTAGCGGCGCCTTTCCCGAGCGGGATGGGTGGCCCAACTATTGTAGTAGAGCTCGAGTATTCGGTGTCTCTCGCGGCTCTTCTCTTGCTTTTCAACAAAGATAGTTTCGTGATAGCGGTTCATCTTGGCTAAGATGACGATTTTGACATCGTGGTTGGAAGCTCGAAACCAGTTTTGCCAAAAGAGATGGTGACTCGCCATGAATGGGAGAGAATTTCTGATCCATAGCGCCTCGAGCGCCGATGTGGATGATGTTGACGTCGACTGAAAGAGTTTGGAGTTTTCGTTGGTCACCAACAACAAGGACCAGTTTTGTGAGCCGCAACCTACCTAATACCAAAATCATCTGTTTAGTGAGACACATGATGGTCACGAGAATGGCATCAGACTCGCCTCGTACCAAATTGAGGGAGATAAGAGGGGTCGGGCACGTCGGGACTAGGGAGTGGTTGGAGGGATCACAATCTGTTCGGCGGCTTTGGTACTGGGAATGGCCGCGAATGTGCTTTTCGAAGATAGTCGCCATGTTCGGCGTTCGATGGATGGTTGTGTTAATGTCTGTCGAGGGGCGCTCACTTCCCTTAGTCCAGAAGTCGAAGACGCTCATGGTTTCGCAGCGAATGTTGGTCTCGCTCGAAGGTGTCATCCACGTTTTGTGCGGAGTAGGTCCTTTTTGCATGGTGAGCTGGTCGGCCGAAGGCCTTGTCACTCGTGATGAACGACACCTTTCCATTCAAAGCTTCCACGGTGCTTCGGCTCTAGATGGGCGGCCGCCGTTTTACGGCCGGCTCTAGAACTCCATGAGGGTCCCGTCAGTGTCAATGTTGACAATGTTGGCCTGGTATATGGCCTCCAACTGTGTCGTGTCAGCGTCTGTAATCACGGCAGTTCGAGCGCACAGGGCAGCAAGAATGTCGCCTAGGAAGATACGACGAGGCCCGGTGCCGCGAACACTAAAATTTGCCATGCAGAGCACAGAAACACAGGAAGAATGTACGCCCGAATACACACGTACGCACGGTTCCAGTCCTCTGCGGCGTACCCCAGGAACGTCCCAGGCTCGTCCGCTGCTTGTTGTTGGTAGAGTGGCGCCGCGACGGCGCCCGGTTTCGCGCCTCGTTCTGCGGCACTCATTTCTCCGTAGCCGTTCGTCTAGTGGGTTAGTAGGAGATGCGCCGCCGCGAGCATCATGCCTGGCCGAAAGAAAGAAAACAAGAAAATGTTTTGAAGAATAGCACGAGTAGCTTCGTCGAGAACGAAGTACGGGAAACGGGAATTGACGGACAGTGTATCAACACACTGGCATGCCCGTTGTCGTGTGGCTTTGCGGGTTTACACAACTCCATCGTCCATTAAAGTCGTTCCTTGTTGGCCAACCTCACTTTGAGTGAGATTCCGGGCTCGTGTGCAGTCAACTTGGCTTCTCTGTGCGCGGCTCGCGCCCTTGTCCACCCTTTTTTTTTTCGAGTTGTGAGGGTACTATTGTGTCGACATTTTTCTCGCTAGAAAGACAAAATAAAACCGAGGGGACAAGGGTTTGAAATCGTACTTGAAAATTGGCGCGGTCGACGTTGAAGGAAACGCCAGCGATAAGTCCATCCAGAATATTGGCAGTGGGCGTTTCCATATAACGTTCGTCACCGACAACAGCGTCGACGTCTGCTGCCAGTCGCGACAGTGTAGATGGCGCGTCGTTTCCCTCGTCAGCCGCCGCTGTGCCAATAATCGTTTCTAGACGAGACGCGGCTCGCGATGAAAGGACAATGGTATAAGAACATGGGGAAGGTATTTTGTCTCGCTTGGCAAATCTGGCATTGGGCGGCGTTGGCTGCTTCTTACCTTCTCGGCCTGTCAATTGTCGCGACGCACACTGGTCGTTCTGAAGGTCTTCGGCGGTGCTCGTCTGTTCCGCATCAAAGAACCACTCCAAAATGCGGCGATTCGTTCTTTTAGGCCGGGAACTAGCCCGATGAGAGACTTTGAGACAACGACCGGGACACGGTTGAAAGCCGAGAAAACGCGTTTTGAGCGTTTTTGGCCAACCTGAACAGAAAATCACCAGGATCTGTTGCGCAGATTTGGCAAGCGAGGGCCAGTGAACGGGGAGGGTGTCGGCTGCCGCGAGGGCCAGCTGGGTCAGACATTGAGCTTTTCCACGGCAGGACGACACAGCGAACCAGTATGCCCGCAAAGGTTATGCGCGCCTTGGTCCAGTCGTCGGTCGGCGCCGACGGGAGCAAGGACGGGGAGGGGGGAACGGTGCCGGGGGGGGGTGGCCGCGGCTGCCATGCCACCTATTTTCCAAGCTCTCACCCACATCAACGTCTTCTTCGTCTCTTGGAGACTTGCGTGTTCCGTTTTCTTGCGCCAGTCTTTCCCCATGCCTGGGCTCCACATCCAGCGCCACAACCGTAGAGTTAATCCGGATGGTTTCACTGTGGTCTAGATCGAGTTCGCCGCCACTTTGTCCCCTTTATGCTCTGCATTTCGTACCACAATATCCCGGACTCTTGTCCACGTGTCTGCTGAACGCCCCGCCAGCTGTGTAGGTCCGGCTTGCGGGTGAGAGTGGGATGACTCGTAGGCGTGGCTCTGCCGCATAGCTGATGTCTTACCGACCTCTTCGAGGCCGGCGTATCTCTGCTGTACGGTGTGTCTCGGTTCTTGTCGATATACTTCCGGTTGAGACGGACCTTCAGATCGTCATCGTCACTGGGTCGTCTCCTCATATTACGAGTCTTCTTCGCCACCGAACACCGTAAGGACGGTTCGCACGCCGTCGAGCTATTGTTTTACCTGTTAGCCATGGCACTGGTATTCTATGCTGCTTGAGAGAGGATGTTTTCGGTCGATGGGACGCACAAATAGGCCAGACTTGGCTGGCATCACGTCGGTGGCAATGAGGACACCGGCATACAGCATTGCGATGGTCTTCTTCTGCCATTTCCAAGAAAATTTGGGCATCTCAAGACACAGATTTCAGTCAGCTCGCAGTCTTCTGCTAAAGCTCTCGGTTTAACCAGGTTGTCAGGGCGTGGTTGTATAGTAGTGTAATGCTTATGCGGTAGTCCGCCGAAGAGAATCAGTTGTGGGCGAAAAGGAGACTAGAAGAAGATAAAGGCCGACGAAATTCCAATCACAGCATGTTGACAGAGAGTTGAGGGCGATGTACTGTTATCCGGAGCCAAGAATTGTGTGTACACGTTTCCAAAAACAAAATGCCCGAGCGTGTATTTCAACGGTGTCTATTTTCGAAGCAGAGTTAAGACAGAGAAAACAAAATAAAGACAGGATTCTATTTTGACAAGATTCTTGCAATTGCATTTTGTGTTCTCTTGGAAGAAGAAAAGGACTTACTTTTCACGATGACAACATCGGAATTTCCTATTAGGTCAAGGACGCGTAAAAGGTCGTTGATCTCTGCGCGCACGACAGTTTGGTTATCTTGGTATTCGTCAACGTTGTGTCCTGGCATTGGGAATTGCGGCAGGAGTAGTTTTGGTCGCCTTTGGACCAGTGCTGCTTGTCAATGCTTGGCCGCCGCATCCCGGCAGCTTGCTTACGGTTGGAGATCGTTGCTTCTCAGGGGGGCGCACGACCGCCGCCGCCTTGGTTGACAGCCGCCCATGGAAGACTCCGACTCCGACAAATGTGCTGGCGACCCACCAAAATCGTCGTAGTAGTCTTCGTCGTCGGAGTCGAGGAGGAGCTCGGGCGACTCTGCCGCACCAGACATGCTCGCTATCCGGATGCAGGCCCACTAGAGGTCCACCATCGCTTCATCTTTGTCGCCTCCTCTGCGGACATGGCACCGGTTTTGAAAACCGCCCCGGTCTTGAGCAGCCGGCCAGTGAAAGGAAGGGCGGCGGCAATGACCCCATCTAGGGACGAGTCGCCCGGAGCCTTGGGTCTTTGAGGGCCTGCATCGCGTGAAAAAGACGCCAGCACGCCACCCTGGTGCGCGGTTCCAGTCTTTGATCCTGTAGCCAAGGCGGTTTCCGCCATTCTCTTCCTTCAGAGTCTCCGCAGCGACAGCTAAAGCATCGGGGCAGTCTCCGCAGTGACAGCTAGAGCGCCGGGGTTTCTCCGGGTCCTCGGCTTGTCCGGCAGTGGGAAGAGGGGGCCACGGCAGTAGCTTCTGCGGAAGCAAGCGCTGCGCGCCGAAAAGTAGCACGATGGACATCGGTGGCGGGTTCGGCCGCCTCCGCGGTAGTATTGGCAACTGTACCGGGGGAGTCGCAACGGACATGTATGATTGGAACGGGTTCCGGCCCCTCGCTTTCTTTTGGCCAGAAGATTCCCACGACGATGTTGCGTCCCACGTTCTTGCAACTAGTGACGACGACAGAACATAGGTCCATGATTCTGCGCTCAGCCGGAACCCATCAGGCACACAGGCAGTAACAGGACGGGGCAGAGAAGACATAAGGAATACGGAAGGAAGGCCTCGGTGCCTCAGAAGGTTTCTGGGCGTTTGCTTGCTCTGAAACAAGTCGCTGGGGTGCACGCATCACCCAAGCCTGGCAGTTCTGCTGGCCCGGGTACTTTCAATCCGTTGCAATGGCATCGTCAACTATTGCCTCGCATCGCAGATGTCTAATCCTTGCTCGAGAAATTTCGATATTGTATGGATTTCGCCCATGATACGCCATATTGTGAGGAATATCGCTCTCGTTGGGAGCCTCTGGTGATAATCCTCGGCATTGGGCATTGCTTCTCTTGCATCGTGGAACCCGTGCTTAGCTTTGCCGATAAAATAGATTTGGGAATGCTTTTGGTTTCTCCTGAGACGACTCTTGCGAAACTGCCGTCCATGTATGTTAATGTCCCGAACGAGCCGAGCCTTTTCCAGCTCGTCCAGGTCCTCCGTAATAGTGGCCGTAACCCAATCTATCGGTGTCGTCTTGCTGCTTGTTCCGGGACTCCATTGTGGCCTCGCCATTACGGGCCGGTGCTGAGAGCGCTCACCGACTTGGCTATCTTGTCAATACCGGTGCCTTTGACCAAGGTCTCATGCTCCGGTGTCATGGTAGCGAAGGGAAAACAATCACGCAGTATCTTAATCGCCAGCGTGCGCGCGGGACATAGGATTCAACTGCGCATGTTCCGAGCTGTGGTTTTGATTATCTGTCCACGGCGTTGGGGACGTTGAGCGACCGGTCGTCGTAAGCGCCGTGCTTCCATGCTGAACACATTTGTATTTATTGTGGTCACATGCTGCACACATGCTAGAGATAAACCTTACCCCGGCTCGGAAATGAATTGCATGCGTCTCCATTCCCCGCTCACAACTAAGTGTTTGAGGGCACTTGGTTGTTGTTAGTCTGGGCATATGCGCGGCATAGGGTCCGCGTGTATTTACTTTTGGCCGGCCGCCTTATGAAAAGGCGTAACGTTTGTCCGCCCTGGATTCGTGACGGCACCAGGGTGGGTGCTGCGCACCGGAGAATGGGAATATGTGCGCCGCCTCTGGTTGCGGCGAACCGACCACGACGCAGTCCGACCACGACGCAAACATCACCGTCGCGGCTTTTGCGGTGGAACACATCACGCAGATCCATGTGGAGCTGCTCGTGCACGTCTTTCGGGATCGTGGTGGCGTGCAGCTTGGCCTCAGACTCGTAACGGTGGGACTGGAAATTGCTTCGTCGTTGTCGCTGATGGTACCTTTCTGTAGTCGGGCGGTACTCTCGCGTAGGCGGCGGAGCGCCAGAGTCTTCTCTATGGACAGGGCAGGTCCAGCCCGGATTGCAGAGGGCGGCCCGGACGATCTGTGCCTTGCTAAGACCTTTCGCAGAGGGCGCCGCGCGTCGATGTTGTCTTTCGACGAGTCAGAGCCGAGTGTGCGGCATTCATGTCGAACGTGTGGAAAGAAGCACCTCAGCGGTGACTTGTCCTGTTGAAAGCTCTACAGATGAAATTCTTCCGAAAGCCGCGACGCGACGTCTAGTGCCAGTGCCGATGTCGCCGTCATTGATCTCAACGGAGCAGGGAAAATATCATGTTTGCGGGTTTGCCGAGCATGCTATTGTCGTTCACCATGTTGGTGACTTGTTGACAGCCACGTCGGCCGCGGTCAGTATCCGCGACGTCACGAGGCACGATAAACAGTGCAAGGGTCACTCGGGTACCGTAGCTCGTTTCAAGCCAGGATCGCCTCGGTGGCCTTGGCCCGGACCACCTCATCCGGGGCCGTCCAAGTGCCGTTTTTCTTTGGGGACGAAGCGTGCGGTGCTCAGGTGGCGAGGCGAGGTAGCTAGTTTGTCCACACGGTTTGGCTTTCGTGGGCTGTTGCTGCAGCTCATTGCTCGGACCCTCGCCGGAGCGAGAACCAATCCCACGCCCGTCTCAGGATGTCGTACTTCATGAAGACATGGAACGAGTGGAGGGCGTTTCCGAGGCCGTCAAAAGTGAAGGAGGGCCAGGCGGTTGCGGCTGTTCGCTGAAGCTTCTCAAAATCTGCGCGAAGTTGCGCGCCATGTTGGCGAAGATGATGTTGATGTTGATGCCACTGTGTTCAACGCCGCATCACCGGCGGATTACGACGGTGTTCGGGTCCGCCGGGCACTTCAGTTATTTCAGCCTCAAGTAACTATGCCCCAAGCAACGAGGTCATATCGTTGGGACTTGAAGGAAAAATGAATCGCCTCTGGATATTGTTGCAAACGCCAAAGCTGCCTGTTCGAAAAGGCGACTGTGATAGCTTCGCTAATGAGGATGGCTTCGTCTGATGTTCGTATTGGCGAACTAGGAATAGAGCCAGTGATCTACCCTCCATAGAGGGGGAGGGTGCTGCACTGCAAGCCACTTACTACATAAGTCGTCCATACTGGTGGTGCAGATGCAACCCTGAAGAAGATGCTGATAAAAATCTGACGCGAGAGTCAACATCGCTGCTCCTACCATCAAAGCACGTGGCTAACGACGCTTCATTTGTTTGGTGTGTCGGCCGCGCGGGAAGTGGATATCGTGAATCCCAGATCAACGAAGATCGAGGTGGCAATTCTGGAAACAATGACGTGTTAGTATCTATGGGGAGAGAAGATGGACGGAGGGTTTTCCGGGGAACAGACTTTGGGTCACCGGTTGGAGGCCGTTCTCTCCCCAACTCGAGAAGTACCGAGGATCGGAGGATCCCGCTTCCTTCTTCGATGTGGTGTGCATAGGAAGTTCACCATTCTGGCCGGTCTAATGCGAACACTTCTGGACTCGTCCGCGCCCGCCACGAGAGGGCTGTTTGTACGGGTATCGGGCATGACCCCGTCCCCAGCCGCCAAGGCCGTGCCGGAAAAAAATGTTGGCTGTGTAGTGGCATGGCGTCGATCGAGAGGAAGCGTCCGCCGCCGCAATGGCTGGCTGGCGCTTCTCCTCAGACGCAAGCGGGTCTCTGCTTTCGTTTGGGTGACACGTGTCTGGTATATGCGGCGGTCAGCGGCCGTAGAAGGCAAAACTTGCACGGTTCACGAAGGTAAAAAAAACATACCGCCAAGCAAAATCACGTCTGGGATGCTCCAAATCCATTCAGAAGGTAGTTGAAAGCAAAGCAATCGGCCATAGGCCAGCCGTCTCTGTCATCTGCAGCCGTGATGGATGTGCCGCTGCGACGGCATGTGTTGTATGGCTCACGCGTGATGAAAAACGGACGAAGGTTTGCACGAGGAGTTCCAATAGTTGGGCAAGATATGTCATGAATGATGCGGCTAATATGAGGGCATCGTGAGCGGAGAGCGAGGCGGTTGGTGCAGTATCGTGCTCACATTGCGGCATCTGGGCTGCCCAAACAGATGAATCGTAGTGGCGAAGAAAGTGAGTAATAACAAAGACCAGATGCTTTGCCGCATTGATTAGCCGTCATAGATTGGGCGCAGTCGTTCTGGAATGCGAATCACACGAAGACGGCTCAAGCGTGGTGCGAAATGTTGTCGCCCACTTTTCTACGTCAAGCCCGCGGCCAATGCGGTGGCATCCCGTTCAGACTGTGGACCGCTTCTTAGAAGATCAAGAGGTCCAGACGCTGGCAAATGTATCCGGACTCCTCTTGGAGGAGCCGGTCGACTTCAGCGATGAAGCGCTCCACGGTTCTCATTCAAACGCGACGGGAAGCCGCTCTAGTATTCTGAACCAGCGCAACTAAAAGCAGCCACGACGACCGAAAGGGCAGACCGTTGTTGAACCTTTGGTCGTTTTTGGCATGTGTGGCATCCGCAGGTGTTCGTTGTGCAGATAATTTTCTGGCTTCCGACATCTGTGAGATGTGTGTTAGGGAAGCTTTGAAATGCAATAAGAAGGGGAACGCCATGCCAATGGCCTAAATTGTATCACCTAGGGCAGTTTCGCCCAGGTTTTGTCATCGTAACAAGAAACGCCGCGTTCTGCTCAAACGGCGTATCTTGTGTCTGGGCGACTGCTCATTTCAGAATCTCTTCTGCGGCTGATTCCGGGCATCTCGGCCGTCATCAACTCTGTCTGTCAATTAGTCTACTTAACCGCGGAGTGTAGAACGACGTCTTCGGGAGTCATGCTTGACAGGTGACTGACAGGAGAGTGAAGGATTGTAGATGGGGAGGTTCGGCTTTTAATATGCAAGTGAGAGTAGCTTGCGAGTAAGACACAGCGCCACGAGTTTTTGTTGCCGAAATTGGTCTGAGAAAACAAAATGAGATTAGGACCGCACATCTGAGACCGGAATAGGTGTCATTGTGACAGAAGAACGGCGATGGTATCAATTTCAGAGGGACAGAGGCGTCGTGCGTAGGTAGGGAAATAAAGAGACAGAAGGAGAACACATACCAATTAAGCTGGCGATAGAGAAAGGATGGTGGTCTTCCGCAAGGACCTCGCTCTCGCATTCGAGGAGAAGAAAAAAACTCCCGATACTGGATGTCAACAGCGTCATCTGATGCATCAGATACATCCAGAATGCCAATACCTCTTCCACGGAAACGTTGGTCTTGGATATGTTGCCATTGGGTCCTACAAAAGAGAACTCTGCAAACTAGATGGCGGATGTAGATGGAACCGGCTTTGTGGAGACAGGTCTTGCTTTGCTCTCAGGTTGCAGAGGCGCTGCGCTGCGGGACGAGGACCTTGGGAGTTTTGCGCGAGAAAATAAGGGCCTAGTTCGTCTCTTCTTGCTTGGAGTAATCATAACCTGAAATTTAAGCAGAGGCCAAGTGCTGCATGATGGCGTCAGAAAAGAATTTGAGTTATATGAGAAGGTCATTGTTGGAATTGAGAGATGTAGAATGAGAGAGAATGGGGGGCTCGAGTTTGGACTGGATGTTAGAGGGTAATATGTAGGACCGTCAAGAGGTGTAGACACTGAGAGTGTGACAGGGGTAGGTTTAATAAGAGAGGAGAGGAGAGGAGAGAGAAGAGAAGAGAGGAGACAGAAGAGAGTAGATAAATATGCAACCGTGTGAGTGTGTGTGAGAGAGAGAGAGAGAAGAGGCTCTGGGAGACCTACTTAAATACCTTCGAGATCAGACCACGTGAGCTTCAGTTGACGTTCAGGTAGGAGTCACTATCGTCTTGCTGCGAGGTCATGTAGTGACTAATTGATACTGACTCATTGAAGAGGTGACCTCATGACGAACCTGAAAGCTGCCCAGTAATAAAGCATGTTTATACGTGAAGTGCCGATATAAAAAGAGAGGATGAAGGAGGAGAGGAGAGAAGAGAAGAGAGTGAAGGAAGAGAAGATCAGCTATTTATACCCAGCCATCCCATGAGTTTGTACCTTTGATTTTGTGTGTGCAGGGTGCATGCCTTTCCACTCCTACCGAGATGGGTTGCCAGAGCACCATGATAGTTGGGTGAGTCTGGGGGCTGGTCATGAGGTGGACTTGGGGCAAGTTGGCTTGCCTTGCACGCAGCCCTCATTCCTGGATATATGTTGTGCAGCCGCGACGACAGCAATGGTAGTTGAGGTGATGATGATGCAAGAAGAAGACGGCAAATACACACACAAACAGATGAGTGCAAACAAAATGGAAGGGGTGAGAAGAACAAACGACGATAGAAATGATAAAACTTTTCAGCGCAAACAACTTTCAACCCGCGGGGGCCAGAGGCGGAGACTCGGCGCTGTCTACAACGTAGAAAGGCGCATGTTCTCTCACCATGTCTTCCGGCTAATGGCTCTCTGTTCCCCGTTGCGGACCGCGGCCCTGTCCTCTGTCTCTCCTTCTTTGTGCGTCGGCGTGATTCCAGCAACTGGTTTGCCTTTCTCCACTGTAGCCGTGCCGGGTGCTCGTGCTCCGCGCAACTCGCCAGGGCCCATGCCGACACAGATGGACTCACAGTGGCCGCCCTGGACGTGCATGGCCCAGTGATTTCTGCCATTCTTACATTGGCAGCGAGCCGTTCTTCGTTGCTGGGAGGCTGAAGAAACGGGACAATCTCGTTCTGCTTCGTGCTGCTCGATGTCCCAGTGGTTCCCGATGGATTGGTCTCGTCGCTATTGTTGTCTTTGCGCGACGTCATACTTGCTGAAAAGTAAATCAAAGGAATTCGTCACTCAACGATAAGATGCTAGGCTCGTCACTTCAGTGCTCTGTCGTCGAAAGAGTCTGCGAGGTTAGTACAGGTGGCGGTACGGCTCGGGATTCAAATCACTGCTCGGTCGAACATGTAACTGACGGGGTCCGTCCTCTACCTCATCATCACTGTCAAGGATATCGTCGTAAACTTAGTCCAACCTGGAATGATGCACAAGTTCGCGAACCCATTGATTGTATTCGGCTGGCCACCCAGCCCCATCCAGCAATCCGCTTGTCATTGTCCTCAATCAGATGGCGCAGCTTGGCCTCTCATCCGTGGCGAAGTCGGCAAGTATCCTGGGCGTTGGCAAGCTGGAGCAAGGCATTTGCAATGGTCTCTAGGTGGTCGGCCCCGGAGGAGGATGGCTGTCGCCCCCGGCAGCGCGTAGCTCAGTTGTGAGCGTCGTGAAGTCGTTCATCGCGTGGACAAAAGAGCAAAGGGGGAATGTTCGCAAAGCTCGCAGGGTTCGGCGACTAGGGATTCCCGACTGGGATGTGGGTTGGTGGATGAACGGGGCTATGTGTGTTTTCGGCATCTCGATTACCTGGGCTTGGGCTCGTCCGGCGACATGAAGCAGAGGTGGAAACAGCCGAGCGTCCCCATCAAGTGGCCCCTGGAGAGAGTCAGCGAGGAGAACCACTGGCGAAGCAGCCGGGATGAAAGAGCGAAACAAACCTGGTAACAGATGTCCTTGTCTTGTTTCTCTCGGCCAGAAGATTTGGAGCATGACGTCGAAGGACAGCTCGATATCGCCGCGGTTCCTCCCTCCGGAGAATCCGCAGATGCGTGGCCCTTTTGGTTGACGGTAAGCGGCTCGTTGGCCAGGCCATGACGAGATAGTGACCTGGGTGCAGTGTCTGTTCGTCTCTTGAAACTGCTTCTCCGTCTGAATTCGAAACTCACCCCCACCGACGGCAAGGATGGCACTGCATCATGTTGTAAATATTGGCATTTGTCACACACCGGCCGTCCTCACAAGTCCACCGAGAATGTTTGCGGGATCCGTAAGCTTGATGTAGAGGACGATTTCTTCGACTGCCTGTGGCCAGAGTCACAAAATCTCCGTAGTTTCGAGCCTTTGCTCGCTCCCGTTGAGAGGGCCTTCGTCGTCTCAACATTGACTTCGTATTGCAGCCAAGATGCGGTGGACGTCCACGCCACCAGATGCGGTACTCCGGCGAGGCCGGCGAGATAGCTTTGCCCCGTCTTCCTGAGATGCCTTGGAAAAGCCATATAACGGGTCTGCCATCTGGGGCCGCCATCTCAAGGTTGGCATCTCTGTTGACAGTTGCTGTCCGTCCGTGCAACTTCTGCCGTTGTGCCTTAACCAGCTTGGCCGCACTCTCGGCGAGGCTAACCGACCAGGACACAGACACCGCCGTCGTGATTTTTGCTGGCCATGTTAGCGAAATAAATACAAATTAACAACAGAAGAACGAGAGGGTTACCTCTTGAAAGTCCGTGTTCAGTCCGACGGGGGTACTCATCCTATTTTCCAAGCTGCTAGTAGCCGTCTGACATGTTCACTATCCTTCTGACTGCGGAGATCTTACCCGTCACCGTGATGAAGGTGGAGGGAGGAGGGGGAGGCGACGCCATGTTGTTGTAGTCGTCGTCGTCGCGGTGGTGGTGGTACTGATACTGGTGCTAGTGCTGGTGCTGGTGCTGGACGCGGTCGGACTCATAGACGATCGTGATCTCGAAAGAGATGACCCGGCGGTCTTTGTAATATTGGACACTACCTTGGCAAACGCACAGCTTCCGATGACACCTGCGGTGAGTATTCTCATTGTGTCCGGAAAACTTCAGGTCCGGATAGGGTCTACAAGGCATCATGTCGGCGCCCGACAAATCCTCAGGATATCAGTGGCTGTCGTCATTATAACGGTGAATGTAGCAGCATCGACCGACAAGAGGTCAGTATTAAGCATCTCTGTGCCCAATTTGGCGCAGGTTTGTTCGTAGCGACGAAAGAGAGGTGAACGAGCCGCTTCCTTGCCCAATCCTATGCTCGACATGGCTGGTGCTGATTTCCAGATTCGCCGCACCATGCTGGCAATGTTTCTGGACAATGCTGCTGTTCACCCAGGTTACCCATTCGGATTTTGTTCGCCACAAGCGGTTGTAGTCTCTGTACCACCGTCCCGCCAGTCGAACCTATTCTCCTCGTGGGTTTTTTTTTTGCTTGTCGAGTTTCATCTTGTCGGTCGAGCGCAGGCGGGGTTTGGGCATAAGAAGCGGGAAGTCACGGCACTGGTGATGTAAGAGTGAAAATGAGATGGCAGGAATCTAACGATAGCTTCGCAACGTGAGGTGATCTGGCGCCACGAGGGTGCTGCATCCGGGGGATCCAAATAACAAGAAGTGTCAGAGGAATGATGGTTGAGAAGTTGAAATGCATATATATATCTTTTTCCGGGTAGGAAATTTTGTGAAAGAGTGACGGCGTGAAGATTGGAGAGAGAAAGATGGCGAGGTGAGGTAAATGTGACGAGTGAAGAGGGGACATGTCGAAAACGCGGCGCCATGCTGCGGGAAAGACATTTTAGTCTGCAAAGGACAATGAAGACAATCTGAGTCTGATATGTGTGATATCTCAACTTTGGGTTAGCATTGGGTACAATCAATCTTCTGCCTCTTCTGCAAAGTCGGTGCACTCACTCATAGATCACCAGTTTGAAGAACTAGTCGCATTTTTTTCGTTCCCATCTGCGAGATTTCAGGGCAAACCGAGCTTTCCAACAATATGGAACACGCGTCTGCCCGAAACCTGGCACCGATTTGCTGGAGAGTTGCATTGGCAGTTGCCACATCTGCCAGCTGAAGCGGCATTCCATAAACGGTCCCGGTGTGTTTAAGGCACGTATTGCATGCATCCCGTACGATACGGCCTCAAATTGGCATTGCGGTAACTTCTATGTTGGAGAGCTAAGGGTCAGATTCAGCCCGCCAATGCTCGACGACGTCGCGGAAAGACTTAGATGCGAGGAAGTGGAGAGAGAAGTGACACCAAGAGCTAAAGAGATAAAGAGAAGGAAGAACGAGGGGCAAGATTTAAGTGAGTGAGAGCTTTTTATATGCTTTTTCAACCGCTCAGGTTTTTGACTTTTGATTTTGTTTGATTTTATGCGCGCAGGGTGCAAACCCTCTCTCGTTCCTACCGAAAGCGAGAGCCTCGCGATGGTTTGGGGACGAGGCTGCAGTATGCAAGACCGATCACGTGGAGTTGGTTGGTTGACAATGCCCCTTGGGAAACACAACAACTCAAGTACTTTATTACTAGGTTCGTTTTATTACATAGTTCAAGAGAAAGCAATTCTCCTCGATAGAAACACATGAGTTGTGTTGATCTCCTCCATTCTCTCCATCTTCTCCATCTCCCCCCTCACGAGCACTCGCTGCCGTCCTGCCGCCGCATCATCCGCTTGGGCGCCGCCGTCGGCGACGACGAGGCCGCCGCCGCCGGCACGTCCAGGTACCGTATCCGGAACGGGTCCGTCTCGACCACGTCGTAGTCGCTCGGCTGCGCCGCGTCCCCGAAGATGTGCAGGCCGTGGAACACCAGCTTGTACAGCCCCGCCGGCGCGTACGTGCCGTCCGCGAGCCCGCCGTCCCACGTCGCGTTGGCCGTGTCGCGCGACATCCACTGCACGGGGAAGCCCTTGATGGCGCCCAGCGTGTGGTAGCCCAGGACGTCCTGGAGGGACGACGGCGAGGCGGGCACGCAGAGCCGGATGGGGACGACGTCGGCGCGGATCAGCGGGCTGCCCATGGCGAAGTTGAGGTTGACCTGGGGCAGCACCGTGCGGTTGAAGTAGGCCGTGTTGTTGGCCTGGCCGCGCGGCGGCAGCACGAGGAGGCTGCCGGCGGCGATGCGCGTGGCGTTGGGGTCGCGGGCGCTGGACAGGTACGTGCCGGCGCTGTCGAGCACGGTGAGCGAGCGCAGGCTGCCCGCGACGCCCAGGTAGGGCAGCGACAGGGCGGACCCGTCGGAGCCGTTGATGGCGATGTAGCCCGAGTAGACGGGGATGCGGGCGGCGTCGAGCCCCGGCGGCGCCGCCGCCGAGACGGAGATCACGCGGCGCTGGCCGGCGGGGATCGTGACGGTGGTGCCGCCGGCGGCGGGCACGAGGGCGCTGCTGCTGCTGAAGTTGAGGCTGGCGTAGGGCCCGCCGACGAGCTGCACCTGGTCCGGGTACTTGGCCGGCGTGATGGCGGTCTCGCTCGGGAACGTGTAGGCGGTGCCGGCGCCGACGTGGGACAGCGTGTAGACGGCGGACGTGTGGCCCTTGTTGGTGATGGTGAAATTGCGCAGGGCGCTGTGGTGGTCCGAGTCGTTGAAGGACAGGCTGCTGACGCTCAGCAGCGTGGTCGCGTAGGCGGCGTCGAAGGCCTGCACGAGCCCGGCGCCCTGCTGCGCGACGGGGGCCAGGAGCGGCTGGCTGTTGAGGCCGTCGTTGAACAGGTTGGGCCGGGCCGTCGAGGACAGCAGCGCCTCGATCAGCTTCGGGTCGCGCGTGCCGCGGGCCTCCATGATCAGCGCGTAGATGCCCGCGATCATGGGGCAGGCCATGGACGTGCCCGACAGCACGGCGTACGACCCCAGGGCGCGCGGGAACGTCGACAGGACCTGGCCGCCCGGCGCCGAGAACTGCGGCTTGACCTCGACGTCGAACGTGGGGCCCCAGCTGCTGTAGACGCTCACGAACCCGCCCGACACCTTGTTGTCGTCGTTGACGAGCGACAGGGGTGCCGTCAGCGGGTCCGTCATGGCCACGACCACCTGGTCGCCCCGGGCGAGGGCCGCGATCCACGCCGCGCCCTGCGCCGCCGTCACCAGGGCCATGCCCTGGATGCCGCGCACCCCGGAGACGTCCACCTGCAGCGTGCCGGGCGCGTTGTTGTAGACGATGACGTACTTGGCGCCGCGGCGCGCCGCGTTCTGGGCCTTGGTCGTGAAGAAGCACGTGCCGCGGCGCACCAGCACGATGCGGCCCGCCAGGTCCGTGCCGTTGCCGCCGGCAAAGGGCGCGCAGCCCTCGGCCGCGTCGCTCGTGTTGAAGTCGGGCGCCCACAGCGGCAGCGTCACGCCCGTCCAGTTGGCCGGGCTGCCGGCCGTGAAGCCAAAGGACGTGTTGGCGCCGGTGGTGCCGGAGGCGGCGCTCTTGACGGCGTAGCTGGCCTTAGTGAACAGCTGCGGCGACTTGGTGTTGTCCACCGACGCCACCGCCACCACGCCCCGGCCGTCGGCCGCCGTCGACGCGTAGAATAGTCCCGTCGTGCCCTCGTTTCCCGCCGACAGCATGCACGGCACGCCGTTGTCGACGATGCGCGACACCACCACCGACCACGCCTCCTCCTCCCAGCCCGACGACCCGCCCACCGACGACGAGATGAGGTCCGCGCCGGCCTCGTAGGCGCGGTTGAACGCCGCGATCAGCACGTCGTCGCCCACGTTGCCCTGGCACCCGAACGCGCGGAACATGCCCAGCTCGACGCCGGGCGCCGCGCCCGTCACGCCGTATGGGTTGTTGCCCTGCGCCGCGATGATGCCCGAGACGTGCGTGCCGTGGCCGTTGCAGTCCATGGGCGGGTTTCCGCTGGGCACGGGCTTGTTGGAGCCGTTGTACAGGTCGCCCACGAGATCATAGCCGAAACTGACGAGGCAGCCGGGGCCGAAGCAGCCGCCCAGAGCCGGGTGCTCGTAGTCGACGCCCGTGTCCACGACGCCGATGCGGATGCCATTGCCCGTGATGCCCTTGGCGCGCAGCTGGTTCACCTGCGTCATCAGGTGCGTCGACAGGGTGTCCTCGGCGGCGCGCTGCTTCACAGCCTCCGCGCCGTCGGCGTCGGCGTCGCTCAGGTTGCCCACCCAGTGCCGCGTGTGCTTGGGGATGTGGTACTGCTTGACGGGCCACAGGCGGCGCACGGCCGGCATGGCGGCCAGCTGCTCTGTCGAGTCGGACGCCGAGTTCTCGGCGTGGAACTGGATCGACGCGCCGCGGAACAGCTTGAAGTCGAGGTCCATCTTCTTGGACGCGTTGGCAGCGATGGCGTTGTAGAAGTCTTGGGGGTTCTTAAGATGTTAGCAAGGGTTCTCGTAGCTATTTCAGGCGGGTTCATGCCACTTACGTGGTCATCCTCAAACTCGACAATGTAGGCCCCCGGCAGAATGACGGGCGCCTTGGCCGCCGTCGCCTGCTGCGCGATGCGGCTACCGGGGCCGCCAACAGCCGCCGAGACGGCGCCAGCCAGCAGGGGCACCGCGAGAAAAGGGGAAAGGTGCATTGTGGGCGTCACGTAGTAAACGAAAGAAAAACGAAGGGACACACTTGATCAAGAGGTAAGGCGCATCTCACGTCTCCATAAAGTCCAAAGACGACAAGAGAGACAAAAGAAAGCAGCGCAGAGGGGGGCCGCTTTTGAGGGAATTGGGGTTTCCCTTGCGGAGCACAATGAGCAGCGACACTTATATTGAAGCTGGCCCTCTATTTTGCTATTTATTATCTCTCACCCATAGCCCTCTCTCTTCTAGATTGCTTCTAGCTCCCAGTCGAGGAGGATGAATTTACCCAGAGGCTGTCCTGAGAGGAGGAGGTGGTGGCTCTTGGTGCTTCTGTTCCTTGCAGAATTATACAATGGGCCCTTGCCGCCATGTTGGGTCTTTTTTGGCTGCTCTGTGTCCAGAAAGCCAAAGGAGACCTCTTCGTTTCTCCTTCTGGGAAATAAATAAATATCCCCAATTAAATAATCCCAGCTGCAAGGGGCGGTGCGGCTAATCTTGGGGGATGGTGCCGCAAAGGACGGAATAGGAAAAAAGGCCAAGGCGACGTTGGAAAGGGAACTCTCTCTCTTGCTTCTCCTCTCTCTCTCTCTCTCTCGCTCTCGGGGAATTGACTACGCCTTCGGCTTGATCGAAGGATGCCGTGAAATGGGGCGCTTTGAACTTCACCTGCCGGCGAACCGTGCTCGCGTGATAACGAAGCGAGGCTGAGTTGGGGAGGAGAGCAGAGAGAAAAAAGCGACCAACAATGAAAGGGAAAATGGAACTGCTCGGTTCCCCGAATTTGCTAAATTGGAAACTGACTGTTGGTTGTCGGTGCGTGGGGTGTCTTTGATTTGCAACGTGCTCTCTTACAAGCAGAGCATCCAAACGAAGGCCATGTCGTCGAATCTGGGATCGATTGCGATTTGACAATGGCTGCCGCGCTCTCTAGAGAAGGGACGCGGCTTGGCAAATGTGCGTCTACGCCAACGTCCTCTCTCCCCTCTTGAGCGAGGCGTATATGCAGCGGGAATAGGCAGTCTTGTCGGCTTGCGGCTTTTTGTCTTGTTGCTTTCATGTTGGCTGTTGGCTGTTGGCTGTTGTTTCTCCTGTTCTCCTGTTCTTCGTTGTTTTTTTGGCGTCACACACACATTCATTCTTCGGGGTGAGGCCATAGAAAGGCCTCTCCTGGCAGCCGTTGTAGCCTTTTTTTTATTTTTTTTATTTTTTTTTTTTTTTTGAAACAAAGCTGCGTCCATTAAATAATTTATTTCGTGGTTTTATCTTCATCTTTTATCTACTGGAAGCAGCATTGCAGCGGAGGTCTCTGTACATGTTGTTAGACGTAAACCGGAGGCGCAGCACCGCCAAGAACAGAAGAAGAAGAATCTCATCTTCTCCATCTTTCGTCTTGTTCTTCTACTTCTGTTTCTACCGCCTCGGCAGCTCGTTTCCCGACGTCCGTTGCTGTCTGCGGAACCAACAAATAAAGAGCATGTTTCTCAATTTACACCGGATAAAAAAAGGGACGATAGCAGGCACCACAAAAACCGGCGCATATTCCTCATAGCAAACGCTCGACCAAAAAGGAAGAGCACGTCACTTACCCGGACTGATCTTCCGGCGCGGTCAGAACTGGCCAGTTGAGGTTTGTGTTTGCGCTTTGCAGGTGAGGCCAGCAGCCATATTCTTTCAGTTTTTTAACAGAAAATAAAAATAAAACTGAGTCTCGGCTATGAGCGTCAAATTCAACGATGAATAAATCGAACGATAATAATAGAAAAACTATCACTAAAAAAACACCAACACCGACAACATCCTATTCCTTCGAGAACAATTTCCAAGATAAACCTCCCCCGAAAGACGTTCTTGAGTGGTGGAACATCGGTCTTACACGATAAGCAGCGTGCAGCTTCCCTTATCGCCCTCGTCCCAATCCGCCCCTGCTTTCTCCGCTCGGGATTGGCCAGGTGGAGAAAAGTGGGCCCACCTGCCAAAAAGCTCGACTGACGTTGCGGCCGATTGGGAATTGTCATCAACCTTCGCAGAAAGACCCAACAACTCCAACGGTAGCGATACATACATTGCAGCGGCCCATTAAGTTGTCTTTCATTTACAGTTTTCAATTCATATCGATCCCCCTCTCTCCCACCAATGATCTGCTCCGCCTGCCGCCAGCAGCTGACGGCCGCCCACGCCGGGCGGCGCGCCGCCCTCGCCGGCCTGACCAAGACGATGCCGTCTGCTGCCTCGACGACAGCGGCCCGCCGGGGACTGGCAACAGCGGTGGTGCGCCCAGCGACGACGCCCTCGGCGGCAGCACGGCCGACCCTCGCGCAGACGGTCCGCCCCATCGCGCAGCCCCAGCCAGCCGCCGCCCGCTTCTCCTCTGCGGCCGCCGCCCGCTTCCCCGCGGCAGCCGAAGCGGCTTCCGAACCCCTGCCCGCGTCGCCGTCCTCGCCCCCCAAGCCGGACTTCCTCGACGAGGCCGAGTCGCACATCTGGGACCTGCTGGCGGCCGCGCTCAGCCCCGCGGAGCTGAGCGTGCGCGACATCTCGGGCGGCTGCGGGTCCATGTACGGCATCGAGATCAGCTCGGAGAAGTTCCGCGGCGCCAACATGCTGAAGCAGCAGCGCATGGTGAACGCCGTGCTGGGCGACCTGGTCAAGGGCTGGCACGGCGTGCAGCTGCGGACGCGGGTGCCGTAGGGGGAGGCGAAGGGGGGTAGATAAGAGGGAAGGAGATGCATATACCATAGTCTTGGACGGGAGGGGCAGTACTGGAGGCGTTGTTAGAATAGCGAGGCACTCTCAACACGATTCTTAAATTTTGCTTTGATGTTCTGTTTGATGTACACGGTGCACTCGGTAAGAGAAAGAAGAAAACCTAAGACTAATCGTGGGTATGAATTGGACAACAGAATACGGAATATAAAACATAAGAATACAGGAATGCGGAAAACAAAAGGGAAGAAAACGAGAGCGGAACGCCACCGTACCCTCCTGTCTTGCTCGCAGGAAACAATCAACAAACGAACAAACGTGCTAGAAAAGGCATCTTTGCCTGCTGGTTGGAATTGTCTTTCTTCGTCGCTGCATTATCGCATCTCTCCTCGGGCCACGGATGGCCCTCTCGGGCCCCCTCAAATCTTTCATCTGGTCGTTCTTTGTAAACGGTCTTTCTGCTGTGCTGTGTTGCCAAAAAAAGGTTTCGCCCAAATATAAATACAATACAATTTCCCCCAAAATCATAGCTCCTCAGGTGTCGACTCCTCAGGTGCTGACTCCTTCTCGTCCGTTGCCGGCGTCGTCTCCTTGCTGACGGTCTCCTTGATGATCGTCGAGGTCTCGTCGACGCTCGAGGCCACGTCCAGCGGCACATCGTCGGCGGCGACGACCTCGTCCACGGGCAGGTGCACGGGCAGGTGCTCCTCTTCCTCGGCCGCTGGGGCCTCTGGCGGGGCCGTCTCGGCCGACGGCGACTCCTCGACGATGGTCGCCTCGGCCGCCTCGCCCAGAACGATCGGGACCTCATCGGGGGCGATCGTCGCGGCAGCTTCGCCGTCGGCGGTGGTGGCGCTCTCCGCGGCTGCTGCCTCGGTGCTTGCCTCGTCAGAAGCGGTAGCTTCGGTCGACTCCGCATCCGCTGCGGCGTCCGTGTGGACGTGCTCGATCACCACGGTCTCAGTGGCACCCGCCTCGCCCTCCTCGGCCGTCTCGGCCGGCTCGGCAGCAGGGGTGGCATCAGCCGCCGGCTCAGCGCCATCGTCGGCGCCTTCGGCGTTCGCCGCTTCGGCGGCCTCAGCAGCAGCGGCGGCCTCGGCGGCGGCGGCAGCTTTAGCAGCGGCAGCAGCCTCCTCGGCAGCCGCGGCAGCCGCGGCAATGTTGGCTTTGACCGTGTCGAGGTCAAACTCGTCGCTCGCGTCCTTGGCCGCGATCTTCAGGCCGGCCACCTGCTTGAGCCGGGCCAGCTCCTTGGCGGCCGCCTGCGCGAGGCTCATGGCCTCGTCCTCGACGGCCTGGCCGGCGCTCTGGGCCTCCTCGAGGCCCGGGTGCGTCACGATCAGCTGCTCCAGGTCGTTCTCCCACTCCTCGAAGCGGCTCTTGAGCAGGTGGTACTTGGCCCAGTCGCGGTACGTGACCCCCTCCATCCACGCCCACTTCATGCCGATGCGCTGCAGGGCCAGGTCCCTAATCGACCCCAGGATCTGGAAGTGGTTCTCGGCGGCGCGGCTGACCGTGTCGCGCAGCTCGGTGTCGTACCCCTCGCGCCACGCTCGCACGGTCTGCGCCTTGTCCTTAATCTCGACGCCGGCGCGGCGGACCGCGGCGAGGAGCTGCTCGTCCGCCTCCTCGGGCGTGGCGGATGCCTCGGCAATGCTGAGAATGTCCCGGCGCAGCTGCACCAGGTTGGACGACACCGCCTGCTGCAGCTTGTCGACAAGCGCCTTGCCGGTGGTCCGGGCGTTCCGGCGGACCAGGCGCTTCGAGATCTCCTCGACGCGCTTCTCGATCTCGGCCGCGCCCTCGTCGGCCGCCTTGGCGTACTTCTCCTGCCACAGGCGGAGATCTTCGGCCACCTCCTCGCGCGCGTTCCGGCGCTGCTCGTCCTCCTCGGGCTCGGCCGGTTCCTGCACAATCAGCTCGGGACGCTTCAGCTTCGGTGCCTCGGTAATGCCTGCAGGAAGCTCGGCGTTGGTAGAGGGAGTAGCGGCGGCCGTGGTGGTGGCTACCGAAGTCGTCTCGGGCTCGGCAGAGGATGAAGATGGTTTGATGGACGTGGTCGACGTGGTGGGCTGGGCCGGCTTCGTGAACGAGGAGGGCGCGGTGCTGTGAACACTAGGGCGATGTCAATTAAAACCCCCCAAAGCATCATCTCGTATGAACCTTCTGGAATACTTACGTCCGATGCAGCGTGCTCTGCTGGTACTTGTCGCTATACTGGCCAAGTTTCTGCCCGATCTTCTCCAGCTGCGGCTCGACCGTCTCGACGTAGAGAACATGGAGCCGGGGCAGCACGTTGTCCTCAATGAAATCGGACGCCTTGCCGTAGGTCCAGACCACAGCGGGAATGGCCGTGCCGGACACGAACGTGGAGGCGGCGGAATAGCCCTGCAGGGCATACGGGGAGAGGAACTGGTACGACGGGAGGATCACGTCGTGGTGCGTCTGGAGCGCGCTGTTCCGGGCGATCTCGTAGTAGGGCGCGACCGCCGCGGAGACCTTGTCCACGTGGGGGCCGAGGACCTGGTTGTACTGCTGCGCGGCGGCGCCCTGCGCTTTTGACAGCTGCGGCTGGATGTTCTTGTCCCACTGCGCAGAGCCAAACGCCTGCGCCTGCGCAACCTGCGGCGCGCCGTACTGCACGGCGTACTTCCACGCGGGGCCAATGACGGCGCGGTCGACGGTGTCGTAGTATGGCTTGACGACCTGGACGTAGGGCGCGGCGTAGGCGTCGTAGTGCTTCTGGACGTGCGGCGCGACGACCTGCTTGACCTGGAAGTAGGGCTTGCATATCCGCGACGTGGATGCGTCGCATTCTTCGAGACTCGAGGGACACCGGAAAAGGAGAACTATTATGGAATACCACGTGAGGATCCTGAAAAAAAACACATGTTAGAAGCAAAACACAAAAAGAGTGCGGTCGACCCGAGGAGAGAAAACAGAGAGCGAACCTAGCCACCGTGCTGAAAATGCGTCCCACAAAGCTCCCTGATGTGGCCTGTTTCCGAGCGGCCACGGCCTGGGGGGCACTCCGAGAGCTCGGCTTGGCCTTGCTGGCCGGCGGCGAGCCCGATGACCTCGCGGTCTTGGGTGCTCCGTTTGTGTCGGCCATGGTCTGTGGTTGGCGGCCCGTCGAGGCGCGCCGGAAAGGGGGAGGTTAAACGCGGTCGCGGTCGCGATCGACGAGACGGAAGAGGTGAGAGGTGTTGCTACGTATTTGGCGGAAGGCCGTCCGTTGCCTTTTGCTCTCTGTGGCCTCGGAAAGGACAGTAATGGAGGGGAGAAGAGAATGACGAAGTCGGTAAGGTCGGAGGCGGCGAGGAATGCAGGAAAAAGAAAAGAAAATAGAGACAAAAGCAGACGAGAGACCAGCCCGTGGCTAAAAGGTGGAAAAGCTAAAAAAGACAGAGAAGCGCGTTCCGCTAGGGGACACTAGGACGCTAAGGGTGACGAGAGCCTCTCAGCAGGGAGGATTAAGATGAGGCTGGAGAGCGGGTAGGAGAAGGGTAAAAGATGGGATGAAGTCGGAAGTCGGACGTGACAAGGAAAAAAAGCCAAGACGCGAAGTATTACAGATTGCAAGTGGCCAATGTTGTTCTGGCATGGCAGATTGGGGAAGGGGCCACCTAGCAGGTTTTGCGACAGGCAGGTGCTGGGGCGGGTGCTCTTGCTGTGTCAATGACGGAGCAGACGCGACGGCTGTGCAGCGAAATGCACAAAACCGGGTTTGGACCCAGAGGGGTCGAGTCTCGTCGCCGCGCCCCCTGTCTCAAAAAGCTCCTCGGGGCTGCTCCATCTGCTCCACAGGCTTGTTTTCGAAACGGCTCACAGACAATCTTACAAGAGTGGAGGCATTCTCGATGCTTCGGTTTTTCGGCACAGCAGGGAGTTTCTTTCTCTTTTCGAATAGGTTTCGTACTGAGCTGGGTTCGTGTAAATGCATATCTTCTGGACAGCACATATCTTGAGGAGAGTTTACATATCTAGACAGGAGCTCCATCGCAGCTGCCGCATCGTCGCCACCGCTGTGCGATATCCCACCCGCACTGTGATCTCCGCCAGGCTCACACAAGCCAAATGCTTAGTCAAAATCGTGTTCGACACTTACACCCAGTAGGGTCCAAAAATATGGAAACACTTTGCCTTTCCCACCAAAACACCTACTTTTCAACAGCACCTTTAAATATGAATAAAAGTGTCATGACGCTGAAATTTAAACTGTGTATTAAGATGAGTATAATTTAATTACAATGATTTCAATTGTTTTTATAGATATTTTGTACGATTTGTTAGGTTGTTGTGAAACGTGTGTGTCGTCGTGTAAGCCGGTGGATGTTTCCATATTTTTGGACTCGAAGCGTATTAATCGCATCGTCGTCTCTTCCCCGTATGCACGTCACCAGGTCCTCCTGCGGGTTTGTGCAGCAGCCCCTCCTTTTCTGCCTGTTCTGCTGTGCTGCTGTCGGCTTGGCAGACAAGCACCTGCAGACCAGCAGCATCCTATCATCATGCTGCGCCTCCCCACAACACTGCCGCTGGGCTGCCTCTACTGTCTTGGTCCTGCCCAACCACGTTCATTCTCTGTTCTCTTATATCTACCTGGCTGCATGCCCTCCGGTTTTGTACCTTGCTCGTCTTTTTTTCACAAGTAGCCTCGTCCATCTATAACATTTCTGCTCCTCCATTCCCTTTTCTCTGACTTCTCACCTTACTCTCATCCTCCTCTCTCAGCTCTGTAGCTTTTCCAATTTTTTTACGAATATCCGGCTGCCGGCCATGCTCTACTTCGCCTTCGGCAGCAACCTGTGGCTGGAGCAGATGGCCCAGCGCTGTCCGCGGAGCGTCCTCGCCGGCCGCGCCGTCCTCGTCGACTACCGCTGGCAGATCAACGAGCGCGGCTTTGCCAACGTCGTCCGCTGCAGCGGCTCCTGCGTGCACGGCCTGGCCTACCGGGTGGACGATGCCGACGACGAGGCCCGCCTCGACCGCAGCGAGGGCGTCCGCGGCGGCGCCTACAGCAAGGCGTACCTCGACGTCGTCCTCTACCCCGCGGCGCGCGGCCTGCAGAAGCGCCCCGGCCGCGTCGCGCGCGACCTGGGCGGCGCCGATCGCAGCACCCCCCAGCCGCCAGAGCAGAGGCAGCAGCAGCCGCGGCCGCCCGTGGTGGAGAAGGCGCTCGTCTACCTGAGTGAGGACTACGTCCGCGACGGCCCGCCTCGCGAGGAGTACGTCCACCGCATCAACGCCGGCATCCGGGACGCCGTCGCCCTCGGCGTGCCGCCCGCCTTCTTCGAGAATGCCGTCCGCCCGGTGGTGCCTGCGGAAGCCGCCCGCCCAGCAGCCCAGCCGGACCGTCTGGCCGGCGGTCCCACCACACGGTATGCCTCGTCACCCCCGACGCAGAGACGGGAAATAAGCACCGCACCGGCCAACAACGTCACCGCATCGCGGTCGGCCGGACGCCCCACCAGCGTGGCGTGGGCAGGCATCCTTCCGAGCGGGAGTTTTACCACGAGAAGGGAGGAGCCGCCACTGCCGCCACTGATCGTGGACGGAGACAGAACAGCAGGTCCTGGCATCTGATTTTCGTCGGATTGTGGACTACGCACGTGGGGCTACGGAAAGACGAGGAAGCATCTTGCGTGCAGTGATGCGTTTGCCTTGGTGGGGGCTGGTGGATCTCTCAGCTGTAGCGGCCGCAGCCCCGTCGACAGCCGCGGAGGTCCAGCGTGAACACATTCTCTCGTCCTGTCGAACCCGGCACACGACGCGGTGACAGGAACGAAAAGTAGTCGCCGTACGCGCCTCTTGTTTCTTGTCTGCCACATCAATGGCGGACGACGATACCGGGAGGCGTTGGAGCCAGCCTCGCTTCGGTAGCAGATTGAAGTGGCATTGTTGTTCTGTGTGGCTTCCGGCACTGCTTTGCGGACCGGGTAAGACTTGCCTCCCAGAAGTGCACGTTGCGTCCCTTTGCATAGCAGTAATAGTATACTCTCCGTACTTGAACAGAGTCAATATTTGCATACTCGTAATACGAAACTTGTACAGTTGACGTTTTGGATTAGGCACGGTGCAGCCGTGACAACAAACAGAGCAGCTTGTCCACCGCTCCTTCCCACGCGTCCTCCGCGTCCTTGCGAAACGTGACATACGTCTATGTCTGCTTCTGCTTGCGTCTCGCTACGTTTTTCCTCTCGGCGGTTGCGGATACAATCCAAAAAAAAAATCACCGGCCGGTATGTGAAATCAGTCTTTCCATGTCGACGTCTTGACAAATTGCTCTCTCCGCTTACACACACACAGCTCACTGCCGGACTAGATCATGCCGCCCGACCTCTTCGCTGGCAGCAGGCCGGCGCCCACTGGGCAGGCCTCTCCTCCGGACGACCCCGCCCAGCTCTACTTTGCGTACGGCAGCAACCTGCACCTGGCGCAGATGGCGCAGCGGTGTCCAGAAAGCACGTTTGTCAGCCCGGCGAAGCTGCACGGCTACCGGTGGCAGATCAACGAGCGGGGGGTGGCCAATGTCGTGCCGGCAGGCGGCGGCGGCGGCGGCGACAACAACAACAACAAGGGCAGCAGCAGTCTGGTGGAGGGCCTAGTGTTCCGCGTGACACGCCAGGACGAGGCGGTGCTGGACGTCTACGAGGGCGTGGCGGGCGAGTTCTACCAGAAGCAGCGGCTGCCGGTGCAGCTCACGTCGCACCCGCGCTACGCCGACCAGCCGACGGCGGCCGTGAGAGACGCCATCACTGACCGAGATAGAATGGCCCCGGACCAGCCAGTGACAGCGACGCACACGACGACGGCGCTGGTGTACGTGAGCGAGCGCTACGCCAGGGACGGGCAGATCCGCAGCGAGTACATCGGCCGCATGCGGAGCGCGGTGAAGGACGCCGTCACCCTGGGCGTCTCGCAGGCGTTTGTGGACGAGGTGATTGCGCCGCACTTGGGTTCGCCAAAGAGCTAGTAGTCGTGCTCGCTTTAGTTTCGTGGAGGTCGATGCGGTCGTCTTTGACCCTCGATACGGTCCGGTCGACTAGAGTCCGGCCGAAATAATTCAGAGGCTTGTCATACTCTTCGTGGTCTATGCAGCAATGGAAGAAAGGGGGGAATGGAGAACGGAGGACAAACAAAACAATCATTGCTCGTGTGACAGTACGAAATAAAAAGTAAGGATACTCTTGCTGTATGAATTAGTGACGAGATGTGAAACTGGCTTCATCCACCACGCGCTGTCACGATGCTCGCTGAGGTTTTGTACGGCATCCAAAAAAGTATAAATACACCGCTTCGTTCGTAGGCTTTTTTGTCATGTTAATAAGTCTCTTCTTATTCCATCACTGCATCACAGCATCACAGCATCACAGCATCACAACATCACAACCTCACAACATCGCCGCCTTTAACTTTCTTCCTTGCAACATCCCTTCACTAAAAGCAAAAAAGTGGCCTCTACGCTGACAAGATTTACGTCATAAAATGTGCGACGCAATTGTCAATGCGGTCACCTACACGTGCGGCCATACTACAAGGAGTAGGACCTCCCTAATAAAATGCACGAGTGCTGAATTAACCGGCAAAGTTTGTTCTTTGTTGAATGAACACACCACCTATTCGGAAGAGAAAAGGTCGAAGTGTTACGACTGTATATATCGGAAGTAGTGACAGTGCAGTCGATGTTGGCAGCTTGGGGGCAGAGATAGTTATCGCAGCATATTTGAATTCAAGGCGGTGATTTCAGATACAACGAGATGGGCAGACGGGGCTGTCCTACGCGACCTGTCTTATTATTCTAGAATTACACAAAAGAGACTGCTGCGTTTCCGTAGAAAGTGAAGCATATGAAGCATGTCTCGATGTATTTATACAGTATGTATTACTCCGTATCGTACCTTCTGTCCGTCAACCGCCAAGCCACAGCTCGACATCTCCTTCCAAGTGGGGCCTCCGCAGGAGACTCGGGTCTTACCACACGCCGTTCAGCCCCACTCCGCTCAGTGGCAACGCTCGACGGTTACAGCACGCTAATCGGTAGTGTGTTTTCCCGACCCGGATTAGATAGCGTGCTAATAGGCCTGCCCTCTACGTATTTCCAATTCTGCCGGGCAAGAAACGCGCAGAGAAACAACCCACACCACCGTCGACGATCTGCTCCCACAACGGGCTTCTCCCGCAACGATTTTATCTTCACCCGACAAACGCGCGCACACCCATGCCGCGGCGACGCATTTCTTTTGTCTTCATCGATATCTGACGCCGACATCAAGCAGACCACGCTCTTTCGTTTCCCGCCTGTCAACCTCCCCCCCCCCAGCAGATCTCGCCGTCTCCATCCTCGAATTCTCTAGTCTAGAACTCATCCGACGACATCTCGAACGGCATCTCGAGCAACACTTGGAGCGCCTCCGCGAATCTGCATCCACGCCCTGGGCATGAGCCGCTGAACGTGGTCTCTCCCGCTCCGGCGCATCCTGCCCCATTCGAAGCGGTGCCCCTGGCACATCCCTTCCGACACCCCTCCCTTCCTCTTCGCCACACCCGGGGACGGACCCCCTAATCCGACAGACCCAGCGACATGGATATCGGAGCTGCTAGCGAGACGCTCCTCCAGCACCCGCGCCGCCCATCCCTCGACGATGCATCCACACGGCCGCGTGGGCCGCCACACGACGGCGCCGGCAACCTCGAGCCGGACACGTGCCGCATCTGCCGCGGCGAGGCCACGCCGCAGGAGCCCCTGTTCTACCCGTGCAAGTGCAGCGGCAGCATCAAGTACGTCCACCAGGACTGCCTGATGGAGTGGCTGTCGCACTCGCAGAAGAAGCACTGCGAGCTCTGCAAGACGTCCTTCCGCTTCACCAAGCTGTACTCGCCCACGATGCCCAAGCAGCTGCCGCTGTTCGTCTTCCTGCGGCACCTCGCCAAGTACTTCGCCCGCAACATCCTCGTGTGGCTCCGCGTCGTGCTCGTCTTCTCCGTCTGGATGGTGTTCCTGCCCGTGCTGACCCGCTGGGAGTGGTCGTTCTTCTTCTGGGTCAGCGAGGAGGGCCTCGTGGCGCCGCAGCAGGTCGTGGCGGCCGCCGCCTCTGCCGCCTCCGCCGCCGCATCCGCAGCTGCAGCCGCCACCGCCACCACCCCCTCGCTGCCGTCCACCCTGGCCAGCGCGGCCACCTCCGCGGCGGTGAGCTCCGCCCAGGCACAGCTCGATCCGGCCGCACGCGGCCTCTACGAGGCGAACACGACCGCCAGAGACACCGTCTTCTCGGTCGCCCTCCGCGTGCTGCTCGACATGGCCGGCGTGTCCGACGGGGCACCGCTGGCGGCGCAGACGAACAGCACCGCGGGACTGGCATCCTTTGGCGTGGGCCAGCCGACGCTGCTGGGCGAGGTCGCCTTTCTGCGCAACCTGACGCGGTACCGCACGATCAACCGCGTCGTCATCTACGCTCTCGAAGGAGAGTTTGTCACGTTCTTGGTGATCATCTGCTTCATCCTGATCATCCTGGTCCGGGACTACGTCGTCCAGCAGCAGCCCGAGATCAACATGCGCGCTGCGTTTGCCGCTGCCGAGGCAGCCGTTGACGCAGACGAAGGCGTCCCTGGGGCGCACGCGGGCCAGCCGCTCGGCGGCGGCGGCTTCGGCGGCGGCGCTGCTGGCGACTGGATGCGCGACGTTGACGATTCCGACTGGGAGACCGACTCGAACTCCGACCACGACGACGGCGAGTTCCCGCCGCCGCTGGCGAACAACGTATTCCGTCTCGAAGACGACCCCGGACCGCCCGTGCCCGACACAGACGGACCCGGCGCATATTCCGTGCCCAGTCTGACCTCGTCGCTGTCCCTGACGCGGGCATCGTCGCCGACGCTTGCGACCGCGGCGAGGCCGATCGGCCGCGACGAGGCGGGCGAGTCGTCCGCCGCGGGTGCTGCTACTACCACGGGCGAAGCCGGCCGCCCAGCCGTTCCCAACTTCGACCGCAACTTCCCCCTCCCCATCGAAGGCGGCGCGTCCGTCAACGAGTACATGCGCGTCTACCGCCGAGCCGGCGGCGATCCGCGCCGGATTCTAGAAATTGCACGAGAGGAGAACCTCGAGGAGAGCCTGCAGTACTGGCTCCGCCTGATGCAGACCGTCGTCGACAGGCGGCAGTCCGACAGAGGGAGCACTGCCAGCACCGTTAGCACCGCGGCGGCGGATGCCGCGGAATCGCGAGACGAGACGACGTCTGATGCGGCCCCGCACGAGGAGAAGACGCGGACGGCGGACAATGCGGGCAGCCGCCAGCACTGGAGCAACATCGCCCTCGAGAGCAACGTCGACCTCCAGAATACCATCAACTTCTTGTCATCGTCGTCTGGCAGCAAAGGGAAAGAGCGCGCAGACGAGCCCGACGAGCCCGATGACGGCGAGGTGGGCGAGGCGAGCAGCTCGCGCAATGCGGCCGAGGAGTTCGGCGAGTTCGAGTACGGCCTGCGCCCCAGAGCCAACACCGACGGGCCCGCGGCGCCGACAAGAATCAATCCTCTGGCAAACAACAACTGGAGCTTTCCTGCCGGAACGGACGCACAGACTACCGGCTTTGCAGTCAGCAGCCAGGCCAACCCAGCTTATCCGTTCGCCGGTCCCGGCGACATAACGGCCGACACGTGGAGGCAGCTCAGGAGGCTAAACCCCGTGCAAGACCAGCCGGAGCTCCCCGCGAGCAGCGGCGGCAGCGGTCGCGGTGGCATGGCAGACATCGCCGAGGAAGCCGACGACAGCACGACGCCGCCAAATTCAAATCCCCAGATCGACTCGTCGACCGACGCGTCTGCCGCTGCGCCAACTCCCTCGAGCACGGCGTCGAGTCGGGTGGACAGCGGCGAGGCGGCCAGCGCCGGAGAGCATGGCAGCAGCGCAGGTAATGATAACCCCGACGAGGCGCGCAACGGCGCTGCGGCGGCAGGGGCGGCGGCAGCCGTCAATCCCCCCAACGACGCGCAGCAGCAGCCGCAGCCAGAGCCGCCAGCCGGGTTTCTGGGCACCCTGGCCAACTTCATGTGGCGCGACCTCGACAACATCGACCCGGCCGACCTGCCGCCCATCCCCGAGGAGCCCGACGACGACGGCCATGTCGCCCTGTTCAACAACCGGGATGAAGCGCCCGTGCCCCTAGACGAGCTGGACCGGGAGGCTCTCGAGGCGGCCGCCGCCGCGGCCGCCGCGGCCAACATTGCCAACATGGAGGCGGAGGCGATCGAGGACGCCGAGGACCTCGAGGGCGTCATGGAGCTGCTCGGCATGCGCGGGCCCATCACGGGCCTGTTCCAGAACGCCATCTTCTGCGCGTTCCTCGTCACCGTCAGCCTGCTGATCGGCATCTTTCTGCCCTACAACGTCGGCCGCCTCAGCATCTGGCTTCTCGCGAACCCCATGCGGCCCGTCATGATGCTGTTCAGCCTGTCGAAGCTGCTGCAGGACGCCGCCGCCGTCGTGCTTGGCGGCTGCGCGTTCGTGTCGCTGCACGTCCTGCGCGCGGCCGCCGCTCTGGTGGAGCTGGCGGCGGGGGCGGCGGGCTGGACCGCAGCCGCGGCGGCCGTGCCCACGACCGCGGCCGGCGGCTACCTGGCGTCCTCGCTGGCGACGACGTGGGACCTGTGCGCGACGGCGGCGGCGCGCGTGGTCGACAACTTCCACCTCGAGCCGCCGTTCCTGTCAACGGGCGAGATCCGCAACTTCTCGGCCATCAGCCACGAGGCCCTGCTGTCGCTCAAGGGCCACGTGGCCGCCGCCGCGGCCGCCGCCGGCCGCGCCGCCGTCATGGTTTGGACGGGCGACGTCTTCACCGAGGGCGTGGCGGACGGGCTGGACCTCGCGGCGCGCGCGGGCGCCGCCGCCTGGGCGCTCCTCCGGGCGCTGCCCGCGGTGCTGTCGAACCCGGGCTCGTGGGTCATCACGCTGGAGGACTCGTCGCTGGGCCCGGCCCTGGCGGTCAGCCCGGCGCTCGCGTACTGGGACGGCGGCGACCGCGGCCTGGCGATCCTGCTGGGCTACTCGACCATGTGCCTCGTCGCGGGGCTGTACCTGCACCGCGGCGTGCCCTTCTCGAGCGGGCAGACGGGCCAGGACTGGGAGGCGTCGCTGATCGACGGGCTCAACCAGGCGAGCGGCGTGCTCAAGGTGATCCTGATCATCGGCATCGAGATGCTCGTGTTTCCCCTCTACTGCGGCCTGCTGCTGGACGTGGCGCTGCTGCCGCTGTTCGAGGACACGACGCTGCGGTCGCGGCTCTACTTCAGCCTGAACTACCCGCTGACGTCCATCTTTGTGCACTGGTTCGTGGGCACGGGGTACATGTTCCACTTTGCCCTGTTCGTGTCCATGTGCCGCAAGATTATGCGCAAGGGCGTCTTGTGTAAGTCCATTGTCCCCCCCCCCCTTTTCCTCCCCGGCCTTATCGCATGTGTGCATTCACTAACTGTAACTTGTAGACTTCATTCGCGATCCCGACGACCCCGAGTTCCACCCCGTCCGCGACGTGCTGGAGCGCAGCGTCACGACCCAGCTCCGCAAGATCCTGTTCTCGGCATTCGTCTACGGCGCGCTCGTCATCGTCTGCCTCGGCGGCGTCGTCTGGGGACTGGCCTACGCGGGCCCGGGCGTCCTTCCCATCCACTACTCGTCCAACGAGCCGGTGCTGGAGTTCCCCATCGATTTGCTATTCTACAACTTCCTCATGCCGCTGGCCATCAAGTTCTTCAAGCCGAGCGACGGCCTGCACGCCATGTACACGTGGTGGTTCCGCAAGTCCGCGCGCATCCTGCGCCTCACCTGGTTCCTCTTCGGCGAGCGCAAGATCGACGAGGAGGGCGTGCTCGCGCTCTCGCCCCACTCGCCCTACCAGCGCCTGCCCTGGGTGTCGCGGCAGCTCCTTCGGTACGACGCCGACGAAGAAGAGGTCGCGCCCTGGGTGCTCGGCGCGCCGCCGGAGCTCGAGGCCTTCCGCTCTGGTACGGCGACGACGGCGGCCGGCGGAGGAGGCGGCGGCGTCGGCGACGGCGATGTCCACAACACCCACGCCAAGATGACCAAGGAGGGCATCAAGCTCGACAGCGACCGGAAGCGCCGCCTCGTGGCCCTGGGCAACCTGATCCCCGACGGGCGGTTCGTGCGCGCGCCGGCGTCCGACCAGGTCAAGATCCCCAAGGACAAGACGGTGTTCCTGGACGTCGTGGAGCCGCACCTGCGGGGCGGTCCTTCTCCTGCCGCCGCCACCGACCCCAACGCCCTTGACGACTTTGACGACTGGATGCTCGACGGCCCATCCGACGACGACGACGACGCCGCAGCCGACACCGCCAACGGCAACGCCGGCACCGGCACCGGCAACGACCTCTACGCCAGCGACCAGTACGAGCTCGTGTACATCCCGCCGCACTTCTGGGTGCGCGTGTTCCTCTTCATCGCGTTCATCTGGCTGTTCGCGGCCGTCACGGGCGTCTCCTTCACCATCATCCCGCTGCTCTTCGGCCGCCGCCTGTTCCAGGTCCTGCTTCCCGACGGCGTCCGCACCAACGACATCTACGCCTTCAGCATCGGCATCTACGTGCTGGGCTCGGCCGCCTACGTGCTGTGCCGCGCGCGGCCCCTGGCCGCCGCCCTGCTGGGCGCCGTG